>CM054058.1:448438779-448897570 GCA_028641055.1 Alopecurus myosuroides | reverse complement strand
ACGCGCTGTCACAGGGCTCTCTCGGGAGCGGAAAAATCGGGGGAGAGAGTGGGGAATGGGGATTAGCGTTAGGGGAAGACCGGGACCCTATTTTTGTTCCACCGCAGAGCAAAGCCAGCCGTCGGATCGCATCCAACGATGGAGATGGCTGCGGGCATGCGTGTGGGTCACGGTCAGTTGTTTTGGGCCGGGCTAGTTGGGCCAGTCGAAACAGCAGAGCCCAATTTTTTTTGATTTATTTCTGCTACCGTTCTGGGCTGGGCTGGGCAGCACTGGACCTTTTGGTCCGAATTGTTTTTTAAGTTTCTATTTTTGTTTTTCAGTGAATTTTTTTATAAAAGTTATATGCATTAAGTTTTATGCACTGTTTTAAATAACAGAAAAATAATTGTCTAAAATATAATAATAAACATGTTATTGTTCTGAATAAAAATGAACCAACGATATTTTTTGTTTAGAATATTTAATATCTTTAAATGTTGTATAATAAATTTAAGCATTAAATAATGTTGTTTACCTTATGTTGTTATTAATTTTGGTGCTTATTTTGATATTGACATGACTGTAAAATTAATTCTAACCAACGTTGTGTTAATTTTGCGTGTCATCCCCTTATGTTGTTCTAATTTTGTGTCATTTCTTCCCAGCGGTGTTTTGGCATAGATTTAGAATTTTTGATGATTATGGCATGTTTATTCTCTTTACCAACGTAAAGTTTTGTATTCATGCAATTTTTTAACGTCCATCTAAAATTTTCAACTTCCACTGCGATACGCTACGACAATGTCGAGCAACTGACGGGGAGTAATTTCCCACGCCGGAAGAATTCAACCGAACTAAGTTTGGCTTTCAACGAATTTGATTATGCCTTAAGGGAGGATAAGCCCACGACACCTGAAAATGGTGTCGCGGGGTATGATGATCTTAAGAAAACTTATGACTCCAAAATGGAGAAGTGGAACAAATCAAGTCATGTAGCAATGCTTTTGATGCGATCATCCATTTCACCTGAGATTATTGGGGCCCACCCCAAGAAATATACTCCTAAAGAATTCATGGCGGCCTTGGAGGAGCAATTCAAATGCTCTGAAAAGGTCTATGCAACTGAGCAATTTCAGAAGCTCCTTGGGGAGTATAAATGTGATGATGAAGTAAGGAGTCATGTACTGAGAATGATTAATGTTTCGCGCAAGCTGAAGGCTTTACAATGTGAACTTAGTGATAACCTACTCACCATAATGATTTTGGAGTCCCTCCCTAAAGAATTTGATCAATTGAAGATTGACTACAATTCCATGAAGGAAAAGTGGTCACTTGATGAGATATGTCCTCGAATTGTCCAAGAGGAGGAAATGCTGATGAAACAAAACAAGGATCGGGCTTTTCATGTTAGCTCTAACAAGAGAAAGCATGATGGTCCTAGTCCTTCCAAGCCTCCAAAGAAGACATTCAAAAAGGATATGCACAAGTCTAAAGGAAAGGAGATGGGGCAGTCTTCTGGAAGCTCGGCTATTGTTGAATACACTTTCTTTCATTGCAAGAAAGAGGGCCATTTCAGAAAGGACTGTTCAGCCTATATTAAAAGGATGATGAAGAAAGGTACATATGAAATCACTTTTGTTGATGAATTATTTTATGCTGATTTCTCCTCTAGATCATGGTGGATTGATTTAGGAGCAACTACTCATGTTGCTAACTCTATGCAGGGATTCAATATGATCCAAACCACAACAAACGGTACAAGAAGGCTTAAAGTAGCAAATGGAGTTGAAGTTGATGTTGAAGCTGTAGGGTCACTCACCTTGGAGCTCCACACCAACCATCGTCTTCATTTAAATAATATTCTTTAAGTACCTACTTTGAGTAGGAATTTGATTTCAGTCTCTTGTCTTGATGATAACATGTATGAATGTTTGTTTCGTAACAAACAATTTGTTTTGAAATATTGTAATAAAGATGTTGGTTTTGGTGTCAGACGAGGCAAGTTATATATGTTATCATTGAATGATCATGTTATGCATGTGAGTAATGTGTGTATTGATGAGAATAAATGAAAGGGTACTGGCACTTCTTTGAAATTGTGCACCATCGTCTGGGCCACATTTCGAGGGGGGGGGGGGGAATTGAACGACTCATTAAAACTGATGTACTACTTCCATTAGACTTCTCCGATGCAGAAAAATGTGTTGACTGCATAAAAGGAACATAAGCAAAAACAATTAAGAAAGGAGCAGTACGAGCAACAGGTGTCCTAGAACTTATTCATACTGACATATGTGGACCCCTTAACGTTAAGTCTATAGACGGTTTTGATTCATTCATCACGTTTACAGACAATTTTTCCCAATATGGGTACATTTACCCTATACGTGATCGATCGGAAGCTTTGGACAAGTTCAAATTGTTCAAAGCAGAAGTTGAGAACCAACTGAATGTTAAAATAAAAGTTGTACGATCTGATCGCGGGAGAGAATATTATAGTAGATATGCTCCTTATGGGCAAATTCCAGGACCTTTTGCAAGGTTTCTCGCTGAGAATGGAATTGTTGCCCAGTACTCAATGCCTGGTGAACCTCAGCAGAATGGAGTGGCTGAGCGTCGGAATCGCACACTTATGGATATGGAGCGAAGTATGCTTAGTCATGCAAGTTTTCCAGTAAGCCTATGGATGGAGGCATTAAATACTGCCGCACATATATTAAATCTTGCTCCTACTAAGTGAGCACCTAACACTCCTTATGAGATGTGGACGGGAAGGAAACCGAGCTTGAACTATTTACATGTGTGGGGCTGTCCTCCTGAAGCTAGAGTATTCAATCCACAACTTAAGAAGTTAAATCCAAAAACAGTTAGTTATTTCTTTATTGGATACCCACACAGGGGAAAGGGATATCGCTTCTATTGTCCAGGTCATACCAGTAAGTTTGTGGAGACGCGACAAGCGGTGTTTTTTGAGGATAATGAGGTCAGTGAATTAAGAAAGATCGACCTTGAGGAGAAGCGGATATGTGCTCCATGCCTGGCCATCCAAGAGATCGTTTTGCCCATTCAAAATAGAGTGACGTCTAATGATGGTTCCGAATCCTGTGATTTAGATCATGAACCCAATGGTAATCCTGAAAATAATAATGACATACCAGAAGGAGAGGGTCACCATACAGATAATGAAAAAGATCCTCAAAAGAATGACGCTCCTCCACCACCCCCTCCCATGAGAAGATCACAACGATCTAGGAAGAAAGCCATCCCTGAAGATTATGTCACTTACATGAGTGAGGATATATGTGATATCGGGAAGGTGGATGATCCAATCTCATATAAAGAAGCCATTAAAAGTACAAATTCGTCTAAGTGGCAAGTATCCATGGAGGATGAGTTAAAATCTATGAGCTCAAACGATGTTTGGGACTTAGTAGAAGTTCCCAATGGTGCTAAAAGGGTAGTCTGCAAATGGTTCTAAAAAATAAAGTATGATTCCAAAGGGAATGTCGAAAGGTTAAAAACAAGACTTGTGATGAAAGGTTTTACACAGAGAGAAGGTATCGATTACAATGAGACCTTTTCTCCTGTGTCATCAAAGGATTATTTTAGGATTGTCATGGCTCTAGTAGCTCATTTCAACCTAGAATTGCATCAAATGAACGTTAAGACGGTATTTCTAAATTACGATCTTAATGAAGATGTTTACATGACTCAACTGGAAGGTTTTGTCTTGGAAGGAAAGGAACACCTGGCATGTCGTCTGAATAAATCCATCTATGGCTTGAAGCAGGCTTCAAGACAGTGGTACCTCCAGTTCGACAAGATTATTCGAGCTTTTGGGTTTACAGAAAATGTCGTGGACAACTGCATATATATTAAGTTTAAAGGCAGTAGGTTCACAATTTTAGTCCTATACGTAGATGACATATTGTTGGCCTGCAGCGATAAGGATATGCTTCATGAGACCAAGAATTTCCTGTCATCTAATTTTGAAATGAAGGATCTCGGTGAAGCCTCTTATGTCCTTGGCATTGAGATTTACCGATAGGTCAAAGGGGATGTTAGGGCTATCCCAAAAGGCATACTTTGAGCGAGTACTGAAGAAATACAATATGCATAAGTGCTCTCCCTCACCTGCTCCTATAGTTAAGGGCGATAAGTTTGGGACATTCCAATGTCCGAGGAACTAAATTGAAACTGATCAGATGAAGTCGGTTCCTTATGCTTCAGCTGTCGGAAGCATCATGTATGCACAAGTTTGCACACACCCTGACTTGGCTTTTATAACGGGAATGCTTGGCAGATTCCAATCAAATCCAGGACCAGACCACTGGAAGGCCGCAAAGAAAGTCTTGCGTTATATGCAAGGCACAAAAGATTACATGCTTACATATAAGAAGTCTGATAACTTGCAAGTTGTTGGTTATTCAGATGCTTATTATGCTGGTTGTGTGGATAGTAAGAAATCCACATCAGGTTATGTATTCACACTAGCCAGAGGAGCCATATCGTGGAAAAGCTCCAAACAAATGTTAACTGCTTCATCTACGATGCATGCAGAATTTATAGCATGTTTCGAGGCCACTGGGCAGGCTGTATGGCTGCAGAATTTCATTCCCGGACTTAAAGTGGTAGACAGCATTTCGAAACCACTTGTACTATACTGCGAGAACGAACCCGTAGTCTTCTATACAAGTAACAACAAGTCAAGTGCTGCTGCCAAGCACATTGACACTAAGTATCATGTTGTGAAAGATAGAATCCAGGATCATACAATTGAGGTTAAGCATATAAGTACGACTCATATGCTTGTGGATCCGCTAACGAAAGGCCTACCACCCAGTATTTTTCATGAGCATGTTGCCGACATGGGATTACTGGAAGCCTCATGATTCTGGAATAAAGGGACCACTAAAAGAACCACTCCCTTCAAGTAAAATGTTATCCATTTCGAGATAGGCTGGTATGTCATAAGTGTTGAGGTTCAACTGTATTTCATTGTCTTTTGTAACACCTCACTTTGATATATTATTCCTATGGAGAATGGGCGAATGAAGTTAAAACTAACGGATCAAGGGGGATAATGTTGGTTGACCTGTGAGTTTTAAGTTAACAGAAAATAAATGAAAGGCTAAAAAGGCCCAGTCAAGATAACGTTAAGGAGGAGGCCCACGAACCAACGTTCGGGACCTCCTCGTACGCTAACTCACGCGCCCTGATCGGGGGTTCCAAAACCAATCGATGGTTTGGTCCCCCGTCGCCTGCGGCATATAAGGACAGGGGAGGCTACCAGCGATGGTTAACCTAGTTAATCCATCTGCAAAAACTTCTTCCCGAGATCCCCTAAAACTCTAACGATCTAGAGAGGCTCAGAAGCGACGGGAAGACCAAAACTACACCCCTCCCGTGCCAGGGCAGTCACTGGTAGGAAAACCCCTACCAGTGACGAACAAATATGGGCTACCGCTTGCGAAGCGCTGTTCGCCAGTGCTAGCGGGTTACCGCTAGCGAACAGCGCTTCGCCAACGGTAGCAGATGTTACCGCTGGCGAACAGGGTCTTGTTCGCCAGCGCTACAACGCCCGATATTTTTTTTTGTTATTTTCGTATACCGTGCTGTATTTCCTGGTATTATACTATACAGGTACAAGTACATGTATTTTCTGTAATTTCCAAGGAAAAAAACAGCGCGCTATAGAAAAATAGCGCCGGCCTTAAAATATGCTATTAGCATGCTATATCACGCTATAGCGTGCTATTTACGAGACATTGTACATAGATTGATTTAGCGAGACAATTCCCAAAATGCTATAGCGTGCTATTAGCGGCGCTATTTTTTACCATGGTAATTTCTATAATTCACACATACAAATCACTCCAACTCTTTGATTCATAGATATATATGTTCACATATCCATATATATGTATATTCAATACACAAACCGAGATCCATATCGATATCGTACGAAAATAAGTTTCATAAATATTAATATATATACATGCATTCATGCATGAATACACATCGATCTCGATAGCATGTTTATGTCAGAAGATTTCGAACCAAAAGTACATAGCCATCTAATTAGTTTAACGATTACAAAAGTATCACATACATACAACGCGCGATATAGATCAATCGCAAACAACACATCGACGATTACAAAAGTATCACATGCTTTAGCTTCCGCCTCTGCTTGCGATCTTTCACTAGGCCAGCGCGCCGTCCACTTCTTCATCTCTCTGTAGACCAAGATAAAAGCATTAGACCGGCAAAGAAAGTCACAAGTTCTTATTTGGATCACAATTCGTACCGAACCGAATACACACCATCGATCATTTCTTGGTCGTTGTGATCTTCTTTTTCTTCATCGGCGGGAACGGAAGAGAACCTTCTAATGAGTTGAATGGTCTCTCGTCAGCCTGCTCTAGTACATATTGTCGTAGCTCATCGTTAGATGGTGGGCACCGCCAGTTGAAGGCCCAGTCTGCAGTTACTACATCCCTATAGATGATTGTGCAGAACTTCCGCTGGATGCGACCAAAGTTCTGTCTGAATTCAGCGCCAGACCATTCGACGATGCTGCGAGACCATTTGTCCACAGCAGACATGAATTGTAGACTCTGTTGCTCCTTCACGATCTCCATCATGTGTTGGATGAGGTACCATGCCTCCATATGGACGCCTGGCACCTGCTTGGGGCAGGGGAACTCTGTTCTGTGTCTGAACACATATTTGCCTTGACTTTATTTTATTCTGTCGCAGAATCCTTCCGCCCTGATGTAGCCGTCCATAGCATCATTGAGAACAGACTTGATGAGGGAGTAGTTCTTCTCCTTCAGTTTACTCCCAGAGTCGAGATATACGGCGTGCGCGTCTCTCGGGTAGAGCATGATGAGGGTGTCGTATTTGTTTCCGCGCAAAACAGGAGTCCATATATATAATCCTCAAAAATTGTAACCACTATTAATTGTATATGCGCAAACTTAACTAAAGATGGGAAATAACTTACTCGGAAAAGTAAGGCAGGAGGGTGATCCTCTTGTGCATATAATTATTGAGCAACACCTCTTGGATGTACTTTACCGCTTTTGCCCTACCCTTGGGGTTGTTCAAGTACATGCCGTGCATGTAGTAGGGGTCTACTAGCGCGATGCTTTTGGTATTCTCTATGGATAGTTGATGCGCCAAACTGAGCGTAAAAAAGCGGACGATTGATGAGTGGAGGGATTTTATGTGGAACATCCGAAAAATATCGTCAAAACTCACGATGATCTTATTTGCGTTGCCTTCAGTGACAAATCCCACCGTAGATGGCACCTTTGCGACCAATACCGACAGCGTTGGATTTTTCTCTTTGAGAAGCATCGTCTCCATAAATTGAACACCGTCATGGACGCTAAGCATATCACCTGTCAACAAGGAGGCCAACCTCGGCGGAAGCATCGGTTTGCCCAACTCATGGATCTGATGCCAGTCGTGTATGGGTATCCTGTACAATACCCGTTGTGTCGGTGGCTTAGACTTGGTCCCCTCCACCGGTTGGCTCATGGATGCAACGGCAAAACTCTTCTTAGTTCTTTTCCGTACCGCATTCTTAGGCTGACTCTCAAATACATTTGCTACCGCTTCTTTGACGACGTCCTGGCTGAGGCCAACTTGCTCGTGGGCTGCCGGTTCTTGAGAAGAGAAAATACGCTTCGTGCATCGACATTTATCCGCTTCCGCCGCTGGCAAGAGAAGTTCATCAAGATCATCCAGTTCGCCTCCATCGTAAGGATTGTCGACGAGGTAGTCATTAGGGTTCTCATCTTCAGAATCGTCGTCGTCGTGTCGCACGGACTTTGCAGGTGAGAAATCCTTGTGTTGGCTTGGGTGCCCCGACCCCTGGACCGGTGTTGGAGTGTTGACAGGAGTAGTTTACAAACGAGTTAGTGATTTTGGCCATGCCAATGGCCAAACCAAGCACTACTCCAGGTTTAACTCGCTGTCGGCTGCGGGGGTTGGTTCGGAGGATTGAGAGCACCGCAACCAGGGAGCACCCGACTTAATGTCACCCTGAACACGTCGCCGGGCATACAGATGTCGTGGGACAGCGGTTGAGAGGTGTGATGATCTTTCCTTTAGCAATGTCCTTGAACTTGTCGTTCACACGGAGGAGCAATGTGCATCCCGTCTCATCGGCCCGCGAAACGTCACGCAATCGTCATTAGAGACTGAGGCCGTCACGAATCAAGTCATAATATATAATTAAGCCGTGGACGCTGAATTACCGTGAGGGCATTGAGCTCGGACAAGGGCGATGGACCGCTAAGGGTCGTCGGCGGCGCTGCTGAGACGTGGCGGGGCGGCAACGGATCTTCGCGACCTTGCGGCTCAGGGTTGGAGGCCGCCTCGTTCTGCGCAATAGGCGCCACAATGGGGGCCACGTTCCGCGCAGCTGGCGCCATGATGGGGGCTATATTGATCACGGGGGGAGGCCCTTGTCCGCCACCTGCCATCCAAGGCGCTAAGGACCGAGCGACGGACGCACAGATGCTAGGGAGGAGCGCGTTGACCCTCTCGTTCACAAGCTTGTCGACCGTCTTCTGCGGCACCTTGTTCCGCTCCTTTCTCTTCTCCTTAGTGTCCGGGCAGTAGTGCACATGCCGATGACCCTTTCCGAGGCCAAGCACATGGCCACGATGTAGCTTCTTGTCAATGGCCACTCCCTTCGTCGCGTTAAGCGCCCTAATAAAAGGGGTGTCGTACGGGTCCTTGTTCATCGTCGCCGAGGACCCCGCGTCAGGCTGAGATAGACGTTCTTTTTTTTCTTCCTCGAGATATTTCTTCTTGAGCTCTTTGACCTTCTCGTTCAACATAAGATCGCCGGGCTTTTGGGGATCTTCCCTATAATGGGCCCTGACAAAATTTCTCACGTGCGGGTCGGGGATCTTGTCATACGGGTTCGGCCCTTTTCTCTCCGCATCCTCCTTAGCCCAAACTTTCTGCTTCCCAAGGTAGCCCCGGCTTCCGAGATTGTGCGGTTCTTTGGTCGGAAATCTTTTCCCCATTTACTCAGCGCCACCCTTTCCGGTTTGAGTTCGTCGAGCTTGAATTGGGCCAAGTCTTCCTCAGAAATGGAGGGCCACATTTTATGGATCTCATCGAAACCCTTACCCTTCGCAATCATCTCCCACAAACTGGATCTCCAAGTCATATACGCCTTAGTGAACTTTCCAAGTGCTAACGAGTTGACCAGATTGCTCTTCAGTGTTGGCACGCGTAGAGATAAACGAAAACTTTTTCCTACGCGATACTACCAAGATCTAGCCGAGGTAGAAGGCCACGAGTATTACCACTAGACGCGCAGGTGCGGATTATCGATGTAGCGCGTCGGGTCGGGGCAGTGCAGTCCCACGATCCGGTCCGGCCGATCCAATCCCTCGAACGTCGAAGTGCTGAACGTACAACACCTCTGCCGGTATCCACACGTACGAGGAGGAGCTCCGACGGCGGACTGCTAGGTCCGGTGCGGCGGCTGGACTGAGTGGGGCTAGGGTTCCCAACGCATGGGAGAGTGGACTAACGTGCCCGTTGGGCAACCTGCGCCCCTCTTTATATAGCGTATGGTAATGGGCTGCACAACACTTGTGGCCCATTCCCTCTGTGAGTCCGACTCACTAACTCAGTCCATTTCCGGTTCGGGTCCAACCCAACCAATACTTGCTCCCGCTCTTAAGTGTGCGACCCTGCAGGCTCATGGCGACTTGGACACGATTGGAGTCCAACTCCCAATCGATCAATCGGTAGCGGCTCCTAGCAGAACGTGCCGACTCCCAAGTACCATTGAGTCATGACGACATACCTTTCAATGTGATATTCATCTTAGTCCTTTTTGCCTCACGATATACCTTGTCGAGCTATAGGCGATTTATCGTCATCCCTTAAATAGCTCAACTCTCTTCTCGATCCGTGATATGTGATTCATCTGACTAACTCTTAGTCAATCGACACAGTTAACACTTAACTGAGTCGCGCATGGCCATGCTTCCTGAATCATATCACTCGAGAGGGCCCAGAGAATATCTCTCCATTCGGAGGGGCAAAATCCCATCTTGATTATCCACATCACACAGCTTGCTTCTCATTCGACCCGAACTCTGCCTTTATAGTTGCCTTGTCACAGAACAACGTTTGATAGAACCTAAGTCGGTGATCCACAACTCGGATTGTGCGACAACCTCAGGTCTAAGGATTACATTGATTGAGACATGCAAATGACGACTTGATCGTTGCATCTCAATGTGGGTCAGTCCGACTTGCTAAACTCTTTAGCCAAGTCCGTGAACATTGGAATGGCATCACCATGCCCATGACAAGTGGAACCGTGTCATCAGCCAACACTCACATTAGTCTAGGGTGTGTGTCCAGCACAACCTAAATGACCAAGGACAATCTAGTATGAACAACATGAATATATAGTTCCACAATCGAATCACATATTCAATGACATATATCAGATGTTCAAAACAAGGACAACTTAATAACTTTATGAATACAGTGGGAATTACATCATACATGATTGCCTCTAGGGCATATTCCCAACAGTCTCCCACTTGCACTAGAGTCAATCATCCTGGCATCATATGCCTAGGCATCGAATGCCCATGCCTCTCGTGTGCGCCTCATGCTTAGGCTGTGGTAGCGCCTTTGTCAACGGATCTGCAATGTTTGCATCCGTGTGTACTTTGCATAACTTGATATCACCTTGTTCGACAAACTGGCGAATGAGGTGGTACCGCATGAGTATATGTTTGTTCTTCTGGTGTTGTCTAGGTTCCTTGGCTTGTGCGATAGCACCATTGTTGTCACAATATACGTCCAATGGATTGGACGCGCCCTGAACCACACCAAGATCAATCAGGAGATTCCTGATCCAAACAGCTTCCTTTGCCGCCTCTGAGGCAGCAATATACTCAGCCTCTGTTGTAGATGCAGACACCGTATCTTGCTTGGAACTCTTCCAGCTCACAGCTCCTCCGTTCATTACGAACACGTATCCTGATTGCGAACGAGAATCATCTGAGTCGGTGAGATAACTCGCATCTGTGTAACCCTTTACACTGAATTCCTCATCACCTCCATAAACTAGGAACATTTCCTTAGTATTTCTCAAATACTTAAGGATATTTTTAGCCGCTGCCCAGTGGGCTTCGCCAGGGTCAGCCTGGTATCTGCTCGTAACACTTAGAGCATAGGAAACATCTGGCCTAGTACAAATCATGGCATACATGATGGATCCTATTGCCGAAGCATACGGAATCACACTCATCCGACTTCGCTCATCAGTCGTCGAAGGACACTGAGTCTTGCTAAGTTTTATGGCATGGGACATCGGCAAGAATCCCTTCTTGGACTCTTGCATTTTGAATTTCTTCAAAACCTTGTCCAGATAAGTACTCTGACTCAATCCAATGAGCCGCCTTGATCTATCTCTATAGATCCTGATTCCTAATATGTAAGTTGCCTCACCCAAATCCTTCATTGAGAAACTCCTTTCCAATGACTCTTTGGTTTCTTGCAACATCATGACATCATTTCCAATCAGCAATATGTCATCCACATACAAGATTAGAAAGTTTACTTTGCTCCCACTAAACTTCTTGTATAAACAAGAATCATGATCGCTCTTGATGAAGCCAAACGATTTGACTACCTCATCAAAGCGAATGTTCCAACTCCGAGATGCTTGCTTCAACCCATAAATGGATTTCTGAAGTTTGCATACCTTGTCAGCATTAGCTGGATCGACAAAACCTTCGGGCTGTATCATATACATGTCCTCAGTTAAATTTCCATTAAGGAAAGCCGTCTTGACATCCATCTGCCATATCTCATAGTCGAAATAGGCTGCTATAGCTAACATGATCCGAATTGATTTAAGCATCGCTACAGGCGAGAATGTCTCGTCGTAGTCAACTCCTTGAACCTGTCGGAACCCCTTCGCGACAAGTCGTGCTTTATAGACGGAAATATTTCCATCCATATCAATTTTCTTCTTAAAGACCCATTTGCACTCGACGGGTCTTGCACCGTCAGGCAGATCAACCAAATTCCAAACTTGGTTTTCATCCATGGACTTTAACTCGGATCTCATGGCTCCAAGCCATGACTCGGAATCAGATCCCACCATCGCTTCCGAATAAGTTGCCGGCTCATTACTGTCTAACAGTAAAACATCTCGAGCACTCTGTAATCTGGCAGATCTCCGTGGTTCAGGTGCTGTTACCGGTGTAGGTACCACGACCGGCTCAGCCTCCAAGGCGTTCGCCGACTCGCCCCTAGCCGGTTCCTCTCGAATTTCTTCGAGTTGCACTGTGCTCCCACTGACTTCCCGACTGAGAAACTCTTTCTCAAGGAAGACACCATTCCGAGCGACAAACACTTTGCCCTCTTCCCGGTTGTAGAAGTAGTACCCCAAGGTTTCCCTCGGATACCCCACGAAAATACACTTATCCGACTTGGGAGTGAGCTTGTCCGACTGAAGTCGCTTGACAAATGCTTCACAACCCCAAATCTTTAGAAAAGACAAACTTGGCTTTTTACCAGTCCACATCTCATGTGGTGTCTTCTCTACTGACTTTGATGGTACTCTGTTTAGTGTGAAAGCTGCAGTTTCTAGACAATAACCCCAAAATGATAAAGGTAGATCTGTCCGACTCATCATTGATCGTACCATGTCCAACAAGGTCCGATTTCTCCGTTCCGATACACCGTTTCTCTGCGGTGTACCCGGCGGAGTGAGTTGAGGAACTATTCCACAACTCTTTAGATGGTCATCAAACTCATGGCTCATGTACTCGCCTCCACGGTCCGACCGTAGAAACTTTATTTTCTTGCCGAGCTGATTTTGTACCTCATTCTGGAATTCTTTGAACTTTTCAAAGGCTTCCGACTTGTGTTTCATTAAATAGATATATCCATACCTACTCAAATCATCAGTGAAGGTAATGAAGTACTCATAACCACCTCTGGCTGTCGTGCTCATTGGTCCACATACATCACTATGTATTAGTTCCAACAAGTCGGACGCCCTTTCACAACTCCTTGCAAAAGGTGTCTTGGTCATCTTGCCTAGTAGGCATGATTCGCATGTCTCGAATGACTCTAAGTCAAACGAAGTTAGAAGTCCATCATCATGGAGCTTCTTCATGCGCTTCCAACTTATATGACCAAGCCGACAGTGCCAAAAGTAAGTCATATTCAGATCATTTGGTTTCAACCTTTTAACATTTATGTTATAGACCGATTCACTATCAAGATTTAAAATAAATAACCCGTTCTGAACGGGTGCAAAGCCATGAAACATATCTTTCAAATATAAAGAACAACCATTATTCTTAATATTCGACTCATAACCTTGTCTCATCAAACATGAGGCGGAAATAATGTTTCGACTAAGCGCTGGAACATAATAACAATTATTTAGTTCCAAAATAAATCCTGAAGGTAAATAAAGTTGCATCGTGCCGACTTCCAATGCAGCGACTCTCGCCTTGTTGCCGACCCGAATGTCAACCTCTCCTCTTGCCACGCTCCTAGTTCTTACCAGCCCCTGCAACGAGTTGCAAATGTGAATGACTGATCCGGTATCATATACCCAAGAACTATTAGGTGCATCAGCAAGATAAATGTCTATAACATTGCACACAAGTGTACCTGAGTCGGAAGTCATACCTCCACTCTTGGCCTTGTCAGCCAAATACTTGGTGCAGTTCCTCTTCCAGTGGCCATCCTGCTTGCAATAGAAGCAATTGGCTCCGGCTGTAGGAGAAGGCTTAGTCTTTGAGGAAGCACTCTGGACAGGGCCATGGGCGCTACCTCCTGACTTATCCTTCTTCTTCTTAGTCCAAGAACTCTTCTTGAACTTAGCCTTATTCTGCACCATCAACACTTGACTGGCGCCTTTCTTGATATCAGCCTCTGCCGTTTTGAGCATCCCATGTAATTCAGTGATACTCTTATCCATACCATGCATATGATAGTTCGAGATGAACGGACCATACGCACTAGGAAGAGAGTTCAGAATTATATCAGTGGCGATCTCTTCTTTAATTGAGAAGCCCAAGCGATCCAAAGACTGTATGTAACCAATCATCTTGATTACATGCGGACTCAGTGGATCGCCGTCTTTCAGCTTACAGCCAAGCAAAGCTTGAGAGACTTGATACCTCTCAGTCCTTTCTTGAGCCTGGAACATACTTTTGAGGCTTTCGATCATATCGTAGGCCTCAACATTTTCGAACTGCTGCTGCAAGTCCGGTTCCATGTGTGCAAGCATAAGACAGCTAATCTCCGTAGACTCATCTCTAGTCTTACGGTAGGCATTTGTGACGGGGACAGTCGCATCATCATCAGGCTCTTGTGGAAGTGGAGTTTCTAGAACATGTTCTTTCTTGTCATGCTTGAGGACTATCCTCAGATTACGATACCAGTTGGTGAAATTAATTCCATTAAGCTTATCTTTCTCTAGGATTGACCTCAACGCAAAGGTGGACAACTGAGGAAGGTTGCTAGGTGCCATTGATCTACAACAGAAAATACGCAAAAACACTTAAGACATGTATTCATAAAAGAGCAGGCATATTAAACGTTTTAATACTTATGCTCCCACTAGAACCAACATCCCTCCGATGGTTGCTAAGTGATTCAGGACCCTAAATAAGCAAGCCGACTAGTGAGCTTTAGCATCACCGCTAGCCGTCAAGTGATCTAGGTAGGCAACACCTTGCCAATCGTATCTCTATACGACTCCTGTTAGTTGGGTGACATCACATGCCCCGGCTCCCAACCTACCTCGCCCCGAGCCCCACAACCGTTGTGATGGACTCGTCTAGATTACCAAGTGCTTCTGCGTGTAAGAGTCCGACTCAAACCCACCTAACCGGAAAGAATTGGTAGCACCTCAATTTTATGAGCCCACTACCAAGAATGTCCGACTTGTGATGGTGCAGCACTGGCGGGGCGACCGACTAGACCTTCTTTGAGGGATTAAAGAATCTACCAACTATCTAAATAGAGGTAAATAGAGGCATAACAATAACACAAATAAAGCAATTATAATGTGAAATGGTATGGCTCTCTTCATGGTGATCTCCATCTCCACGAAGCTTGTAAGTCGACTCGTGCCAACTCTTGTCACGTGCCATCTTACTCCATGTAGCCGACTTGTACATCGACTTGCATGCCATCCGGGTTCTCCAACAAGCTACACTAGCTAAGTAAATGAAATTTACATAGAGAATCCGACACGCAGGCCGGTATACAATAAAATGACAGCACCTAGGCTCCAGCCGGCTGACAAAAAACATGATACGCAGATCATGTATGGATTACACACATCACATGCACATAAGCCATACCATTCACAACTTCCTGCAAAAACAAGTTATGCATAGATACGATATCTACCGGCGTTGTGAAACTCGCAACGACATCTAAGGCGCTACGACAGGACGACGGCGGTCCCGATCATGGATTTCTTCATCGGATAAAACGATTTTACCCGAATCTGATCCGTATTCCGACTCGACCAAACTCTTTGATCTTCGATCACCGCAACTGGATTTATGTGTCACGGTATACCCCGATGGCGGAAACCGACCGGTAGGGGTAAGTTGTTCCACGACCTTAGCAGTATGATCACGGAAACCAGATCATCCATTAACCCCGAGTACGATTGATCCAATCAACCTTGTACAAAACCGATCTATCTCATAGACCGACCACCAAAACAGCAATTAGATCACATCTAACGCTAACTACATATCACATATGTACGGATCTCGGGCCTAATACCAGAAGCTACCTCTCTGATACCACTGTTGGCACGCGTAGAGATAAACGAAAACTTTTTCCTACGCGATACTACCAAGATCTAGCCGAGGTAGAAGGCCACGAGTATTACCACTAGACGCGCAGGTGCGGATTATCGATGTAGCGCGTCGGGTCGGGGCAGTGCAGTCCCACGATCCGGTCCGGCCGATCCAATCCCTCGAACGTCGAAGTGCTGAACGTACAACACCTCTGCCGGTATCCACACGTACGAGGAGGAGCTCCGACGGCGGACTGCTAGGTCCGGTGCGGCGGCTGGACTGAGTGGGGCTAGGGTTCCCAACGCATGGGAGAGTGGACTAACGTGCCCGTTGGGCAACCTGCGCCCCTCTTTATATAGCGTATGGTAATGGGCTGCACAACACTTGTGGCCCATTCCCTCTGTGAGTCCGACTCACTAACTCAGTCCATTTCCGGTTCGGGTCCAACCCAACCAATACTTGCTCCCGCTCTTAAGTGTGCGACCCTGCAGGCTCATGGCGACTTGGACACGATTGGAGTCCAACTCCCAATCGATCAATCGGTAGCGGCTCCTAGCAGAACGTGCCGACTCCCAAGTACCATTGAGTCATGACGACATACCTTTCAATGTGATATTCATCTTAGTCCTTTTTGCCTCACGATATACCTTGTCGAGCTATAGGCGATTTATCGGCATCCCTTAAATAGCTCAACTCTCTTCTCGATCCGTGATATGTGATTCATCTGACTAACTCTTAGTCAATCGACACAGTTAACACTTAACTGAGTCGCGCATGGCCATGCTTCCTGAATCATATCACTCGAGAGGGCCCAGAGAATATCTCTCCATTCGGAGGGGCAAAATCCCATCTTGATTATCCACATCACACAGCTTGCTTCTCATTCGACCCGAACTCTGCCTTTATAGTTGCCTTGTCACAGAACAACGTTTGATAGAACCTAAGTCGGTGATCCACAACTCGGATTGTGCGACAACCTCAGGTCTAAGGATTACATTGATTGAGACATGCAAATGACGACTTGATCGTTGCATCTCAATGTGGGTCAGTCCGACTTGCTAAACTCTTTAGCCAAGTCCGTGAACATTGGAATGGCATCACCATGCCCATGACAAGTGGAACCGTGTCATCAGCCAACACTCACATTAGTCTAGGGTGTGTGTCCAGCACAACCTAAATGACCAAGGACAATCTAGTATGAACAACATGAATATATAGTTCCACAATCGAATCACATATTCAATGACATATATCAGATGTTCAAAACAAGGACAACTTAATAACTTTATGAATACAGTGGGAATTACATCATACATGATTGCCTCTAGGGCATAT
This sequence comes from Alopecurus myosuroides, assembly GCA_028641055.1. Classification (NCBI taxonomy): domain Eukaryota; kingdom Viridiplantae; phylum Streptophyta; class Magnoliopsida; order Poales; family Poaceae; genus Alopecurus; species Alopecurus myosuroides. The sequence continues at coordinate 448,880,399 of CM054058.1, read as the reverse complement.
TCCCAACATTCAGGTCTTGGTTATCGTAAGGAGCCGGGAACTTGTACCTCGTGTGCAGCTTCTCAATCAGCAGGACAGCCATAGCCTTGTGTTTCTTTATCTCTAAGCTGGCCCGTATTAACGTTGCCAAAGTCTCGAGCAATGCAGCCTATCTGGTTTCCATACCCCTTAGCGTATATCTCCGGCTCGATAGGAGCACCGCTGTTGGGGTCCACTTCCGTGAACTCTTGACGGATGGTGGTGAGCATGTTGTGTCGTCTTTCTTTGCGCTTACGCGACGCCTCGCTACCGGAGGTCCCATCCCCGGTGCCACTACCGGTTTGACCTTCTCCGGCCGATGTATCGGTGCGCGGCGCCTCCTGACGAATGGTTTCCTCCATCTCGTCGTCTGCATCGCCCTCCGTCTTCTCATCACAAGATTGATCGTCGTCATCATCCGGGCGCCCCCCTGAAGATCTACCCTAATACCAAAATATTTCAGGCCGTTTCTTGCCTTCACCCTGTCTTTGGTCCTCTCTGGCATGTTGAGCAGCGTGCCAAACAAACTTTCAAACACATTCTTCGTGATATGCATCAGATCAAGGCAGTGAGGCGTATCGAGAATGGGCCAGTATGGCAAGTCCCAAAACACTGACCTCGTCTTCCATACATCCAGATCAGTTTTGGCGCTTTTTGCTTCTTTCCCGGCTCTGGGCATTCCTTCCAGTCATTCAGAAACTTGTAGATTTCTTCGACGCGCCTCTTACGTGGAGGTCCCCGGAGCTCATCTTCACCGTTAAAAAGTTCTCCTCGCCTTCTCCACGGGTCTTTGTTGGGTAGCCACTTTGGATGGCCAACGAAAAATGTTTTCAAACACGCAGAATCTTTCAGAAGTTGCATAAACGTGGGGTCATCCATGCACCTCACGCAACCGTTATGTCCGTGGCACACCTGGCCCGCCACATATCCGTAGCCGAGTAGGTCGTGAACCATACAAAGTAAGACAACTCTCATTGGGAAATGTTGTTCACCCCTTCCTCGGCTCATAGCGTGTCCAGCTCATCTTTAAGTAGCTTCAGGTATAGATTGATGTTGTTGCCTGGTTGTTTCGGCCCTTGAATTAGCATACTCATGTGAATATACTTCCTCTTCATGCACAACCAGGGGGGATGTTGTACATCCATACAAACACGGGACAAGTGCTATGGGTGCTGCTCTGGTTGCCAAACGGATGAGTCCGTCGGTGCTCACACCCAACCTGATGTTCCTTGCCTCCTCCCCGAGCGTTGCATATTCACAGTCAATTGCTTTCCATTGACTTGCATCCGAAGGATGTGTCAGATTTACTTTTTCACTCTGCTTTGGATCTTTCAAAACTTTATTCCTCCTTTTCGTGTGCCAGCGCATGAGCTCTGCTTACTTGCGGTCCGCGAAAAACCGTTGCAGACGGGGAATGAGCGGAAAGTACCACACAACTTTTTGAGGAGCTTTCTTCTTCCCTTTCACGTATCGAGCGGCGTTGCAAACTGGACAAATGGTCTTGTCCGCGTCCTCTTTCCGATAAATGTAGCAATGTTTGATGCACACATGGTATTTTTCGTGCGGTAAATCAAAGGGGCACACGACTTTCTTGGCCTCGTCGCAACTTTTAGAACACGTGTTGCCCTCGGGAAGGATATCGTGCCAGTATTGCAGGCTTGCATCGATGCTTATGTCGCTCCATTTGTATCTCGCCTTCATCTGCAGAACATCGAGCGCCACTCTCAGGCGGGACTCCCCCGGACCGCAGCCTGCATACAACGGTATCTTCAAGTCTATCTCTAGTTGCGCTAGCTTAGATTGCTCTCTACCAGCAGATCTCGAGTTAGTCGTCTTTCTCAAAAGCAGTTCTTTCAGATGAGGGTCACGCACAACTTCCGTTAGGGGTGTCCCTGTGTCCTCGTCTTCTTCCACGTCTTGTTCAACATCTTCTCCATGATCATGTGCGGGATCATGAGGCTGATCTTGGTCCCGTTGTAGTTCTTGTCGATCGTTGTTATTCTCCTGTTGCACATCATTTCCTACCACCGCCGCCCCATGAACTTCATCATCTTCATCATCACTTATCCACTGACTGTTATACCCATCCATGAAACCATACCTGAGGAGGTGACTGAGCAAGTCTCCGGTAAAGGGGTTGAGCAAGCCCCCTAGTTTGCACTTTCGACATGTACAGCGTATCTCCTTGCAGCCATTTTGTTACATGTCTTCTGTCGCGTGTCTCAAGTAACTATTCACGACACGTTCACTCTTAACGACCACCATTATTTGTCACCTGCACGAGAGAGCGCCAATATAATATTAGAACCAAACATAATATATATATATATATATATATCGATATTCACGAAAAAAATCGGCATGAACTTCTTACAAATTGGAGGTTAGCGGAGTGCCAAACTTTGCCGAGACGGAAATGAATCAACATTCCGGCAAAGTGGCAACTCATTTTCATATCCAAAATTTCACTTCATGTCGTATTCACGAAAAAATTCGGCATGACCTTTCTACAAATAGGAGGTTATTAGGGAGTGCCAAACTATGCCGAGACGGAAATGAATCAACATTCCGGTAATAGTTGGCTACTCAATTTCATTCCACAACAAATTGCACACATTTAACGTCTCCATCACACGACCATATTTGAATCCGGTGAAATTTCACACATATTGCATATCGCGTGTATCCGGACAAAATTCATATACAAACTCATTTAATTATATATTAGCATTCATCCCACCTCAAATGATTAGATGGCTACATGAGATGATATCCGGATAATTTTGGAGCTTTGGAGAGAGAGGGGGTAATTCTAGATCTAGATGCCTAGGAAGGGAAAACTTTGGGTAGAAAGGGCGTTGAGAGGAAGATAAACCTAGATACACCAACTTATATAATTTTAGTTGGTTCAAAAGAGAGTAGGAGGGTGGGGAAATAGGCATTAATTCGAGCTAGAGAGAGAAGGGGACAAGGTTGAGAAGAGAGTGGAGGAGGGGAAAGTGGGTGGGGGGGTGTCACTTATTGTGCAGATCTGGGGGATTACCGCTGGCGAACAGATCTGCTTGTTCGCCAGCGCTAACATGTGGGCCCAGGGTGGCGAACAAGAAGACATGTTCGCCAGCGGTAGCCCCCGTAGCGCTTGCGACCAAAGGAGGCTGTCCGCCAGTGGTAGTTCCAGGGAGGGGCGGCTGCGCGCGCGGGGGGGGCTACCCTTAGCGCTGGCGAACACACTGGCATGTTCGCCAGCGGTAAGAGGAATAGCGCTGGCAAATCTATAACCATGTTCGTCAGCGGTAATAGCGCTGGCGAAGCTATAAACTTGTTCGCCAGCAGTCTAGGGGTGACTATAGGCAGTTTCCTACTAGTGAGTGCCGCTGGAGACCGGAGGGGATTAGGACCTTCCCCAAACGATCTGTTGATCAAGCCTGCATCGAGCAGGCTAAGATGGCCACAAATGCTGGATCCTGTAATCCTCTAAACCCCTCTCTGATGTTTGATCCCTCTAGGTGTTCTAGATTGTTATCAATTCCTTGATCTAGATTGTTTCTAGATGTTTAAGTTCTAGCAGGACGACGACATCGACGTGGATTATGAACTTGTGAGGCTCTTTTCAAGCTCAAGGAAGGAGTTGATGTGGACATGTGGCCATGCAATTGCCACGGGAACGTGAGGACACGCACGCGCCCACGCTCTGCCTGCACCATAAAGATCAATCGTTCGGGCAAAGGGGTTAAACAGTTGGGATGATTTACCAGTAGAGCGTAGCTAGCAGTGCCTGTCGTGGGAAAGTCACGGCAGATGTTACCAGAGGTAACTTAGATTGGGGTAAATCGACTCTGGTGTTTGGGAGAGAGTTTAGCTCAGATGGGACACAAGATTTATCCTGGTTCAGCCTCTCCATTGAAGATGATAGCTTACTTCCAGCTAGGATCATATTGATTGGAGATCTATATGCTTGGACTGCAATGTCGCCGAGACTCCAATCTAGGGTTACAAGTATTTGCTCTCGTATAACTAGAATAACTCGAATCTCTCTTTTCTACACCATAAGGGTTGGTTTATATAACACCCGGTTTCATGGCCTTCCTTACAAGATACATCTAGAGCCCTACTCGGGGTCTACACGTAACCCTAAATTACTCTCCGTGACCTCCAAGTCTTGGACTCCATGGTTTGCACCGCCTTTCGGGCCTTCTAGAGCCTCCCTTTCCACAAGCCGAGTTACCAATACGACTGCTGGCCCATCAGTGACATTCGGCCCATTATCATATCACAAGGTCTCGCGTAAACTTCCTCCAGCCGAGTCTTTGTTCCTCTGCATGGGCATACCGGGTTATTATCCCCCCAACAGTAGTCCCCAGAATAGCTTGGGCATCTTGGTTGGCGCACCCTTCTTGTAGCTTCAAACTTTAAGCATAAGACAAACCTCCAACCACGAAGCGCATGCTGTTCCCTGCAAAAACAATAAACATTTACATACAATAGTGTTATAGGTTAGATTGCTTTAACTATAGCTAGGCCGGCTCTTTCAGAGGTCCATATAATAACCCAACCATTGTATTAATTCGAGTATCAATTCTCAAATCAACTCTTCATAATAACCATTTCATAACCCGACTTTCATATTTCTCATAGGCTAGTCCGAGTAATAATTCCGAGACCGTCTCTTTTGGCGGTCATTTATAACTCGCCTGCATAAAAATAACTTCCACGATCTTGTTTCCGTAATCAATGGGCCGAGTATCCTATCCCATGATTTTCTCCATTTACCTTTTGCACTCTAGGGTTTTCACCGCGCCTATAAATACAGGACACAGTGAAACCCTAATCACAAACGCCATCTCCCCTAGCTTCGTCTTCAACCTCGAGCCGCACCATTGGAGCTCAAGACCACAGCTTGGAGCTCCGCAACCAAGCTTCACGCGCACCGCCGCCGCAGCTTGCCAGAATCGGCCCGCCGATCCGCGCCGCGACGCCGCGTTCAACAAACCTCATCTCCTCCGCTGATTCCTGGTATACCTCCTTAGATCTAAGCTTTCATTTCTGGATCTTGAACTCGCGTTCTTCGTGTTCATCGCATTCACCCCTTTTCTCATTTTATTTCTCCTTTTCGCTTTTCACTAGATCTTCTCCAATGGCTCCCAAGGCCCCTCCCAAGTCTAAGGCCAAGGGTACTGCTGTAAAGCAAAAGTCGAGTCAGACCATCACGGCCAACTGGGCCAGGTCGACTGTCAGCAGGACAAGCTGGAAGAGCTGGCCGAGTCTGGGGTCCTCCCTCCTCAATCGGAAATCTCATGGAGGGCTCTCGAAGAGCAGAGTCGGCCTTCACCTAAAGAAGGTGAAGTTATAGTCTTTCTCGAGCACGTGACTCGGGGTTTCCGTCCCCCGGGTCATCCTTTCTTTCGTGAGGTTCTTCACCACTACAAACTCTGGGTCTTTGACATAGGCCCAAATTTGATTCTCAATATTTGTCATTTCATTGTTCTTTGCGAATCGTACCTCTGCATCGCCCCCAATCTCACATTATTCCTTGAACTTTTCCAGTGCAAACCTTGCCGCGAAAATACGGATGGACCCCTCCTTGTCTGTGGAGGCGTGGCCATCCAAAGACGCAAAAAATCTTTGATGCCGACTCTTAATCTTCACACCCATGTGAAGCATTGGCAAAAAACCTTCTTTTATTGCAAAGACACCTCATCACCCGGCGAAAAGCCTCTGCCGGGTTTTTCTGTTGAAACCCTTTCTCTTATGATAATCTGAGCGCCTTCGCCCAGAGGCCGATAGACAGGCCATCCAACCCCTCCTTCTCAAACTCTTTGTCTTAACGGCCCACGGTCTTTGTGGGTTGAATCTAATCAAGACCTGGATTAGCTGTAGGATCCAGCCCAATAGTATTCGCAAGAAACTTCTTTGCGAATACTCGGGCCACTTGACCGACTCTCTCCGATACTCGGAGAAGTCATATCCATCCCTCGATGTTAGCAAGGCCATGAAGAACTTTCTGGCTGAGAAGGTGGAGGTCATCAAGAGCATCTCTGGGCTCTCCCCCTTCACCCGCACAAACCCGACTCCACCAGTAAGAACCGACTAATCTCCTCTGTACCCGTTAATTTTTCAAACACGCGTATACTAACTTTTATCTTTGCTGTTCTTACTCAGGAATCTGATGATTGGTGGAAGATTGAATCCCCTCCTCCTTCAGAAAACTCGAAAGACGAAGAGCCGAGTGACAACGAGGAAGGTGATTCCGAGTTAATAAACAACTATTTTGTCGGCTTACTAGACCAAGACTCTCCTCCCACCTTCATTCCCGACATTACGCCACAATCACCAGCACCGGCTGAAAAGTACGCCTCTCCATCTAAAGAAAGCGAGCCCAAACAACATGAAGCCGATTTAAGCAAGAAAAGGAAATCCAGGGGAGTCACGTTCAAGGTGCCATACTCCTCCATGACCACAGAGCCGTACTCATATGCTGGTATGTGCAAACTTAATGAATATCTAACTATTGTATCATCACAGAAGGTTGCATCTCCTCCAACCAAGCGACGGGCAACTCGGTCTTCACCGGGTGACGAGGTCCTCAACCCCGGACTTCCTCTTCGATCGCCCTCTCGCCGAGCCGGTACTCCTTCATCTCATCACAATTACGTTCCTCGAAAATATCCAACTCCGAGTCACCCCTTAGCCGGAAAACTCCGAGTCTCAATTTCCAACTCTCTGTCAGTGTCTTCCGGGTCAAGCAACGATCTTCCCAGTGATTTCGTCGTGAATACCGGGTAAATTTCATAACTTGCTTGACTATATCCCATATACTTTGCATGTTTCACCTTTATCAACCACTAAACACATTGTTTTTCTTCCCTCAGAGCCAAGGACACACTCAGCGATCTGGTTGAAACCCCTGCCGAAGACCCGACGGCGGTTGACCCGGAGAGAAACACTAATCCCCGGCCCGCCGAAGAGCCGGCTAATGAAGCCAACCCAGGAGCCAAGTCTTCTCCTCCCGCCCCTGAGCCGACTGATCCCGAGGTTGAATACCTTGGAACAAAAAAGGCAGCTGCTACTCCACAGACCGTTGCTGCTAGATTTGACGCGGGGGAACAGAAGGCAACACCACCACTGGCTGACCGGGATGCTAGCTCTTCCAGGCCGACTCTTAGTGGCCATGATTTTGAAAAGCTACTGAAGGAGTATCGCGCCTTGAAAGAAACTGAATACGAAATTGTCGAGTCTTTGGCAGCTGAGCACCAGGTTTGTTTAACTAATGTTATTTATATGCTTATCCTAGTCCCCAAGTTCCGAGTAAACTGTCCACAGTCACTCGGTACTTGAAAATATATAGTCTTTCTTATACAAGCTTCAGAATACCCTAGTCCCTAAGTTCCGAGTAAACTGTCCACAGTCACTCGGTACTTGCAAATATATTTGAGAACCGGTAGAACTTGTTTTTTGTGCATTAAACTGGACGGCCAAATCCAGTCCCCATGTATCTATTGAAGCTCATTGCCGACTGATATTGCTTTGCCCTTTTCAGGATTATGTAACTCGTACTGATGAAGTACTTGCAAAAACAAATGAACTCCTGCAAGCTGAAGTGAAGCTCCGTGAGGAACTGGAGGCCAACCTCAAGGATCTCTCCAAGAAATACAAGAAGCAGACGAAGAAACTCCGGAACACTGAGGAGTTCGTCCAGAAACTCACAACTTTCATAACCAAGACCTATGACTCCATCGTAGGTAAGGCACAGCTATTTTCCCACTATCGCTTTGTGTTAATCGTATTTCCCTATTTTACGAGGTTTTGACCCGGATCACACTATCTTACTCCCCTTTTGTATTGCAGGTCCGAATGAAGTTGCCGGGGAACACGACGACCTTCAGAAGCTTAAATACTCAAGACTGTCATCCAACAATTTGAGGCAGGGACAAAATGGACACTCGAAGCTGTGAAGTTGGCCGGTGACTACACTGGTGTAACACACATGCTTGAAGCATACTCGACAGTCCCTGCTTGGATTGATGTCTGGAAGCGCTCAGCATGCCGGGTTGGTGTGATACGCGGCCTTGCCTTGGCTAAGTCCTACTACCCCAAGATTGAGCCGACAAAGCTTGTAGACGGGTTTCCTGAGTTCAAGACCAATGGCACCAAGTTCTTGGGCAAAGACCTCAAGGCCATCAACACCCAGATCCGACACTCGGCTAGCTTGATCGCCGAGAACCTTGACCTAAACAAGCTTACCGCGCCGTTCAATGATGAGGATAAACCGGCTCCCTTCCATGCTCCTGCACCCTTTGATATGCTATCTCGCTTCAAGGCGGAGCTTGCCAAGGAAAAGGCCGAGGCCGGTACTGCACCAACTTCATCAACTCCGGTAGTTCCTCCTCCATCTCGTGCTCCCTCCACAGGTGAGCCGGACATGGACACGGAGAAATCGCCAGAGGGGACCCCTGAAGAACCGGCCACCAAGACCACGCACGATGGCTCGGCTGCAACGGCCGAGTAATGCTACTCCCTCTTATCAGTAAACAATCATTCGGCCAATGGGAATTGTAATATGCCTTTTAAACACTGCTATTTGATAGTGCGTCTGTGCACTTTTTGATATTCTTCCTAAGGCTTGTAATACTTTAAACTTCTGTTGTTTCGATGACTTTTCCGGTTGCCGCTTTGGTATGCAAACCTATTTTTGCACAATTTTGTTGTTATATGCTTTGTGATAAAGATGCCGAGTCTTGGTCTTAGGATTGTGAAAAAATTTACTCACAAGTCCCCAAGACCCGGACTCTGGGTCTGAGGATTCTTGACTTGAGAAATTTTGCTTTTTCAAGTCCCCAAGTCCCAAACTTTCATTGACATGAAGGTGAAGGCTTAATCTGTGCAACATCACCCCTTATAAACTCCTGATATCTATATACGCTTGTACGTTTTGAAGTTATGTGTAATATGTAATGAGTTTACGGCTGTCGCCTTTGCTCTACATAACTTATGGTTTAGATGACCCTTTTGACCCTTCTGAAGCTATAAGCCGATTTTCGCATGGATTTTCAATGTTGCTATAACTCTAATAAAAACAGGGTCAGGCAAGTCCCAATGGGCATCATGACTGATTGGATTTATAGGTTAGCAAACACGCCATTTTGTTGCGAGTCACATCAAACTTAAACCAAAAAGGTCAAGAAAAAATTGGCTCTATTGTCCGGGTTACGAGATTGCAACTGTACTTATTGCAAGTAATCAGTCCTCACAACCGAGTGGCATCGTGGCCGGGTCTGAGTATGCAACCGTGCTATTCAAGCAATCAGCCCCCAAGACCTATATATGTGTACTATGCAACAGTAGGCTTTCTGCTCTAGCGGCTTACAGATAGCTTGAACACTAAAAAAGGAAAAGATGCGCAAATTTAGACCACTAAATCATACGCCTTACTATTGGAAAACATTTGACTAAAACAACACACTAGTAAATACAAAGCATGATCAATTATAGAAAAATATGCAAGAAACTGACAAAATTTAAGGAACATAATAACTGTCATGATTTAAACATTTCTTTATTGATATGAAAAGGTTAGGTCAGCAGGCCGCCTCACTAAAAACCTTCCAGTACCCGTAGGTACCCTACACAGGAAAAGAGCACGTCTGAAACCTACTGCCTGTTACATCGCGTAATACAATTTGCAAACCGAGTCTATGCTAAGTGTAGTAAGGGCGCAGCTGGGCCACGTTCCATGGTCGTTCGCGCTCTTGCATGGAGAAGGTGGAATGAGCAGTGTCATTCACATGGTCCGACTCTTTCCTTGCATCCACTAGGTAATACGACCCGTTGTGCAGATTCCGACTTATAATGAACGGACCCTCCCATGGGGGAGATAACTTGTGTTTTCCCTCTTTGGATTGCGCCAAACGCAGTACTAGGTCTCCTTCTTGAAAAACACGCATCTTGACCCGGCGGCTATGTTATCGCCGTAAATCCTGCTGATATATTGCGGACCGTTCCAATGCTTGCTCCTTGTGTTCTTCTAACATGTCCACAGCGTCCTGCCGGGTCATCTCGTTTTCCACCTCAATATAGGCCGCCACTCGTGGCGAGTCATGGATAATATCACTTGGGAGGACCGCCTCTGCTCCATAAACCATAAAAAACGGGGTCATCTGAGTAGACCTGTTAGGTGTAGTATTGATTCCCCAAACCACAGAGGGTAACTCCTCAACCCATGCTCCAGCAGCTCGGAGACACGGGACTCGTTATCGTGGTTTTAACCCACGAAGTAGCTCTTTGTTTGCTCTCTCCACCTGACCATTGGCTTGTGGATGGGCCACCGAGGCTACGTCAAGTCGAATGCCATTGTTTCCATAGGACTTCTCCATCTCTTCTAAGGACATATTGGTTCCATTGTCTGTGATTATGCTGTGGGGGTATCCAAACCGATATATGATCTTCTTCAAGAATTGCACAGTTGTGGCCGCTTCACAGTTCCTAACTGGCATGACCTCGACCCACTTTGTGAACTTATCGACGGCCACCAGTAAATGAGTCTTTTTGCACGGAGACATGTGGAAAGGGCCTACCATATCTATACCCACAACAGCGAACGTCCAAGTCAATGGAATTGTCCGCAGCTCCATAGCCGGCACATGGGTTTGCCGAGCATACCTCTGACATCCATCACATCTTGTCACCAAGCGTTCTGCGTCTGCTAAAGCCGTAAGCCAAAAGAAACCGTGCCGATATGCCTTGGCCACAAGGGATCTTGTGGAGGCATGGTGTCCACAATCACCTTCATGAATTTCTTTCAATATTTGTCGGCCTTCTTCTGGAGCTACGCAGCGTAAAAAGACACCTGTAGCACTTCTCTTGTAAAGCTCACCGCCAATGATAGAGTAACCTTTTGCCCGTCTCTGGATTTGCCGGGCTACAACTTCCTGCTGTGGTAACTCGCCCCGTAGTAGAAATTCCAGAAAAGGCTCAGTCCATTCTGGAATAGCGCGCACCTCGGCTACAAATTCCGAGTCTGGGTCCCGGTGAGCTATCTCTTCTTGTGACTCGGTTTTAACAGAAGGCTGCCACAATTCATCCAAGAAAACATTAGGCGGGACCGGCTCTCGATGGGAGCTGAGTCTCGACAGTGCGTCCGCAGCCTCGTTCTTACGCTGGTCAATATGCTCCAACTGATACCCTGAGAAAGACCCGGCTACTTTGTCCACCTCTCTGCGGTATGCTGCCATCGTTGCGTCCTTCCTGTCCCACGTTCCTGAGACCTGCTGTACCACAAGATCCGAGTCTCCGTAGCACTTTATATGCTTAATGCTCATCTCCTTTGCTACATGCAATCCATGCAACAAGGCCTCGTACTCGTCTACATTGTTAGAGAAATCAAAATGAATTTGCAAAACTTAACTCAACTTATCTCCTTTTGGCGATGTGAGCACAACGCCGGCTCCCGATCCTTCATACTGCTTGGAACCATCGAAATGCATAACCCAAGATTCTGAACTTGGCACTAACGAGGGCACGCTTGTCTGAGTCCAATCATTGACAAAATCAACCAGCGCCTGAGACTTGATCGCAGATCGGGGCTCATAATTGATGTGATAATCACCCATCTCGATGGCCCACTTGGCTACCCTACCTGTAGCATCTGAATTTCTTATAATATCTCCCATGGGTATGGAACTTACCACCGTTATGGGGTGTTCTTGAAAATACGGCTTCAATTTCCAATTGGCCATGAATACCCCAAACACTAGCTTCTACCAATGCGGATACCGCTGCTTCGCCTCTGATAAGACCTCGCTCACGTAATAAACCGGCCGTTGCACCGGGTAATCCTTTCCATCCTCTCTACGCTCGACCACGACTACTGCACTAACTGCGCGAGGCCCGGCCGCAACATACAGCAACATGGGCTCTTTGGGACCCGGCGCTGCCAAAACCGGGGCTTCAGATAGCTTCTTCTTCAGAGCTTCAAACGCCTCATCCGCCTCTTGATCCCATACGAAATTGTCTATTTTCTTCAATAGTCGGTATAGGGGTATTGCCTTTTCTCCGAGCCGAGATATGAACCGGCTCAGTGCTGCTACGCATTCTGTAAGTTTCTGAACATGTTTCAATTCCTCTGGCTTTTTAGGCTCTTGATAGCTTTGATCTTCTCCGGGTTAGCCTCGATCCCTCGCTCAGAAACGATGAAACCTAGTAATTTCCCCGCAGGAACTCCGAACACACATTTTGTTGGGTTGAGCTTCATTTTGTATCTCCTCAGGTTCTTGAAGGTCTCTTTTAGGTCATCAATGAACGTTTCTACGTTCCTTGTTTTGATCACCACGTCATCGACATAAGCATGGACATTGCGCCCAATCTGATCCTCAAAGAACTTCTGAATGCACCGCTGGTATGTTGCGCCGGCATTTTTCAATCCAAAGGTCATGGTTTTGTAACAAAGAGCTCCAAAGGGGGTTATGAACGACGTCTTCTCCCAATCCTCCTCTTTGAGCTTTATCTGATGATACCCGGAATAGGCATCCAGAAAGCATAACAAGTCACTTCCCGCCACCGCATCTATGATCTGGTCTATCCTTGGAAGGGCGAACGGATCTTTTGGACAATGCTTGTTGAGACTCGTGTAATCTATGCACATTCTCCACTCGTTATTCTTTTTCAACACTAAGACCGGGTTAGCCAACCACTTGGGGTGGAAAACCTCCATGATAAAGCCGGCTGCTAAGAGCCGAGCTACCTCTGCTCCTATAGCTTTTCTTCTTTCTTCATTCATTTTCCTCAGGCCCTGCTTCACTGGCCGGGACTTGGGGTCAACATGTAAGTTGTGCTCAGCGAGTTCAGTCGGGATACCCGGCATGTCGCTAGGCGTCCATGCAAAAACATCCTAATTCTCATGGATAAACTCGATGAGCGCGCCTTCCTCCTTGTCATCCAGGTTGGACCCTATGACGAACTGCTTGGAAAGAGTCACCCTCAACGAAAGCCACCATCTTTGTGTCTTGGGCTGCTTTAAACTTAGCTCTCTCATCATCAATATTTGGTTTTTTCAAAGCTGTTCGATCTTCTGGGTCTACCTGAGACCTGTAATTCCTGAGCTCTTCCTTTGCGCCGGCTTGTTCTGCGAGGGCCGCATCTCCCTCATTGCACTCTGGTGCCACAGCCCTGTTCCCATGAATAGTGATGGTCCGTTTAGGGCCCGGAATTTTCAACTGTAGGTAAACGTAACACGGTCTTGCCATGAACTTGGCGTAAGCCGGCCTTCCAAACAGTGCGTGATAAGGACTGCGCAATTTCACCACCTCAAATATGAGCCACTCTACTCTGTAATTATCCTTGGATAATCCAAAAGCAACCTCCAGTGATATCTTTCCCTCAGGACAGGCCGAATGTCCTGGTACAATTCCGTGAAAAACCGTGGAGCTTTTCTGCAGCTGAGACTCCTTGAGCCCCATACGTAAAAAGGTCTCCCAATATAGGATATTGATACTGCTCCCACCATCCATCAGAACCTTCTTTAACTCATAGCCATTGACCTGCGGCGCTACTACCAAAGCTAGCAAACCCGGATGTTCTATTGCTTCCGGGTGATCCGTTCTACTCCATGTTACTTCCTGATCTGACCATCTCAGGTATTTTGGAACACCCGAAGAAACCGAGTTTACAGCTCGTTTGAGTATCTTCCTTTCCCTCTTGGTGGTCCTAGTGGTGTGAACATGATACTGTCCTAGCTGCTTTGGGTTACTCTGAAAACCCCCTGCACCACCCTGGTTATTACCCGCGTTTCCAGCTCCTGCATTGCCTGCGGGGGTGGGCCGTTGCCCTGGTTTCCACCCAGACCCGGCCCTCCTCACCGGCCTACACCTTGCAACGCCTTCTGTATTTCCTCATTTTTTTCACCTTTGTAGATCCACGCATTGCTCCAATGAATGGTTAGCCGGCCTGCCATTCCTACTATGGCGCGGGCAAGGCATCTTGAAGGCTTCGATGTGGTTAGTCGGCCGCGGTGGCCCTTGATAATTGCTTCCTCCGTGGAAGTTTCCTCTTTTAAAGTTTTCGTCCGCTCTGGGCCTTGCAAACCCGGCCTCAGTATTGGCGACTAACTCGGAGCCCCCTCATATGGACGTTTATGCTGGTTGTTTCCATTGCCACCATTGTTACCTCCATTGTTATTCGGTGCAGTCCCGTTACCGGTTCTTCCATTACTGTTCACATTAGCTTTTCCCTTCTTATCCTCGATATCTTCTTCTGTGGTGTCGGTGGAGGCATGCTTGTTGCATGCGTCCATCAACTCCCCCATAGTAATTTCTGAAACATGCCTATTGGATTTCATGTGTACCAATTTTTGCACCAAGGGTGTATATCTGCATGTTTTCGCCATAGCTTGTATCGCATCCTTTGGCTAGATATCGGTGGAAGAGTGGAGTATCTCCATGACTCGGCGCACCCAGCTGCATGCCGACTCTCTCTTTCTCTGCACATACCGATCCAAGTCGTCAATCGTGTATAATTTCCTGCAAGTTCCATGAAAATGCTTGACGAAAGCCAACTTAAGCTCACTCCACGAATTGATAGACCTCTCAGGCAGGTTATTGAACCATAGTTTAGCTGCTCCTTCAGACATCATGAGATACATAAATTTGGCTTGGAGCTTTTCTGAAGCGTTGCGAATAGACATGGCCATCTCATAGCTGCTTAACCAGGTCTCAGGATCCATGGTTGGCTCATAGTTGAAAACTTTACCAGGCTCTTCGAACTTGTCCGGGTAAGGCTCGGCCCTGATAGCGTCTGATAAGCATTTGGGTCCGGCTAAGTTTGTCGATACCGGCCTTATTCTTGAAACGTGTGAAGCCTCGGCTGCTACGACGAGAGGCGCTCCAATTCCTGGACCTCGCGCTACAGACCCGGCCGGCGCGGGAGGCACGCCAACTCCTGGATCTCGCGCTACAGATCCGTCCGCACGCCTTGCCCGAGAACTATCCACGATAGCCTGTGCCGCTGAGACCGCAGGAGTTGCTGGTCTAAGTGGAGGAGGCGACATTTGCTACTGCTCTGCCCTCCATCGTGTTGAATTCGACTGAATGTTCCTCGTATTACCTTCCTGCCGACTGATATACGGCGTCCCGTGCATGCCGCTCATGTTGTCCGGGTAATTTTCTTGCTGAGCCACTGTAACACATGGGGTGTTACCCTAATAGGAAGTGTTTGTTTTCTTTTTGCTTGCATCACATGCATCACATGAGCATTGCATTCTGTTTTTTCAAAACAACTCAAAATTCAAACACAATTAAAACTTTCCCACATGTTCAAACTTCCCAATTTCAAAATTGCAAACTAAACCACTCAATTGTTTTTCAATGGTTGACTTTGTTTTAATTAAACTGCCTGCTAAATAAAATTTTCCTTTTGTTAAAAACCCTAATGGCAAATTAAATTTCAAATCATTTTCAATCATAATGGGCATGATCCAATTGTGGGTCAAACACTAAAATTTTGCAAACAATTAAAATTCAATAAATGTTTTCTTAATTGTTGAGTTCATTGAATAAAAATTGTTTGAAAAATCAACTCCTTATGATTACTAATGGAAATTCAAATTCCACTTTAAAAAGTCCAATTAATAATTCAAAGTTTGAACAACAATGCTAACATTTGCTTTTAATTATTGTTTGCAACTTAATAAAATTATTTATCAATCAAATACCCCAAACTCCATTTGGAAAATTCAACTAAAAAAACATTAAACCAAAATTAAAACTTTCAAACTTGTGAAACATAATGCTAACCCTTTTCTCTTACTTTCTGTTTTGAAAAGGTAATAAAAATATCTAGTAACATAGACCCCCCCCCAAATTCCATTCCTTTTCCTCTTTCATTCTTTACAAAAAAAAAATTCAACTAATAAGGAAAAGCAATGGAGAGAGGCAGACCAAGCCCACCCCATCCTCCTATTCTCCCCCAGCCCATTACCCTTTCTGGCCTACCCCCCTCTTTTCTGTCGTCTTCTTCAACCTCACGTCAGCACTGTACGATCACGTTCACCACCACCCGATTCCTCCCCCCACGCCGATGTGCTGCCGTACCACCCTCCTCTTCCCCATAAAACATCCCCCTCCCCCCTCTGCTAAACCTAGCCTCCTCTCTCCCAGCCAGCGCCGCCGTCGCTCCTCTCTCCCCCCCCCACGATTCCCTTCTGTATCTGAACTAGCCACCGTGAACACCACCGCCTCCCCTCACCGCCGATCGCCACAGCCACCTCGAGGAGCAACGGGTCCCGGGAATGGAACCACGGCGTTCTCCTCTACCTCCCCGTCCCCTCGTCGCTTGCCGGGAGCGGCCGTGGAGCCCGCGCCGTCGCCTCCTGCCCGCCGGCAACCACCACCGACGCCACCATCCCCGCCTCCTGCTTCCGCGACCAGCGCAGGTGCGCCCGTCTCTTTCCCCTCCGGTATTTCCCTCTCGCGCGCACTGCACTCACGCACACACCCGCGCAACCCCGCACCGCAGCTGTCCTGCCGCCGGCCGGCGATCGCCGTGTTACTGTCCCGCGTCGTCGGGTTCAGAGAAGTTGCTGTCGACAACTTTCAGTTAAACCTGGCATGTAACCTCTTCCTCCGTGCGTATCTGTTGCTATCACCAACGTTTCCTAGCCCAACTGGTACTGCATCCGCGCGCTCCCGCGAGCCAGCGTGGGTTCGATTCCCAGCTAGGGGAATTAAACCCCAGTTTTTTTCCCTCGCGCGCGCAGGGGCGGGCCCCGCTAGTCATTGACCGCGGTGGCTGCGTGGCGTACACCCGCGCCGCGTCAGCGCCCGCGTGGCGCTAGGGCCCGCAGGTCAGCCGCTGTGGCTGGCTCTGCCCGCGGTGAAACCTGTCCCAGATCCAGATCTGGATCCGGATCTTTGCACCGAGGCCCCTGCCCTTCTATCTTTTGCACCTAAGCCCTCCCTTACTCTGTTTTCATCACAGTCAAGTCCCTGTCCTTTGCAAATAAAACCCTAAACTTCAAATGCTCATAAATTTCAAACCACAAACCCAAATGATACAAACTTTATATGTATTCCACTCCAAATTTCCTGAACTCTTCAAATATGCCTTTTGTTTTCTGTTTTGCACAATTCAAATTGTTTCAAATTTCAAATTCAAACAATTCTTTTCCAATTTGGTTAATTCCATAATTAATTCAAATAAAACAAATAAAATATGTTTTTCAGTCCAAATTCAATGTACTTTCTGTTTATCAACTTTGTTTTGCAATTTGGGCAATTAAAATTAATGTTATTTAATAATCCTTAAACATGACCAATTAAATGGCCTAACTAATAACTTTCAACTGGTTGCTCCAAATTAAATACTCAAAACATGTTTTTCATCCAAATCAAATGCCACACTTGAATATCAACTTTGTTTTCTGGTTTGCAACAATTAATTTGAATAATTGTTTCACCTCTTATTTAATGCAATTTAAATTGCCAAAATTCATAACTAATTCATTTTAATTCCAAATCAAACAAATAAAATATATTTTTCAATCAGAAGATTGCAAGGAATCTGTTCATGCCATCCATATCTCTTTTTGCATCTTATCTTGTGCATTTTAGATCTTGTTATGCATGTTCACCTATATGACAACATATGGAATGTGTGGGCTAATTATTTCCAGCTGTTGCCCCTTCCATTTAAATTGCCTAACTCATCTATTCCATTGTTGCCATGCTAAATAACAATTAAATTGATGGTTAGCTAAACAACTTGAACCAATTCCTATTTCTCCGGACTCCGGTTCCGATTAAATTGCTTAAGTTGTTTCCCCTGTTGCATCTTGCCATGTCATGCATATAAAATAGGATCATGCTGGATCTTTTGCCGTAGTAGTAATTGTTGCATCCGGTGTTTGTTCGAGGTTCATTGATTCTTCCCGGATAGGACGTTGAGATGATGTGAGCAACGACAAGTTCTGCTACCTTGCGGGATCTCAGGCAAGTATACTCACTTGCTGCCATATGGCTACCTTTCATCACTTGTTACCGATTCTTTCCGTTGTTCTTATTCTAGCCTTTTGATTCGATGCTTGAGTCTCGATCCTATCGTATGTTACCTTGCAGCCATGATATAGCCTTCCTTCCACTTCCTATTAACTGTTGTTTGTTTACCTCGTTGGCCTTCGTGTCGTAGCTGCATGCTTAGGGTTGCTTTTGCTCGAGTCTGTTGTCGGTTACTTCTTTTACCTTACTTATTTATGTTCTGGGGGCTCGATGTTAATCAATCAACCTGTTAATGCTAATGGTAATAATAATTTGATGATAAGGCACCGGCAGGAGGCCCTTGTGGTTTTGAGGCCTGCTAGTGTCGACCCTAATAGGAAAAGGGTCTTGTCTACTGATCCATGATGAGCGCACTACCCGCATGTGGGAAGCGAGTATGGGCGCCCCCCTCAATTTGACTCGATTCGCATCTCGTCCAAATCGCCTCATTTAGTTCGGGTTTTCCATTTGCTGCATGCATGATCTTGCGAGCCCTTGGTACTCGGGTGGAACTTTCGTAGTCGGCATATAGGGGGACACGGTCTTAGAGTGCTATGAGGGTCCCTTTTCTTCGGGGCTTGATTAGCCGTGCGCCCAAGGTGCTTTGGGCTTGATGCGAAGAAGAGTTGAGTTGTGTAGAGTACCTCGCTTGGTGGGTTTGATTCCCGTCTGGCGGGATATTCTTGCGTGTACGGCCAAATTGGTGCAACCCTGCAGGGATAATCTTCTCGAGAAGCCGTGTTTTCCGCGGTTATGGATTACTTGGTGAAAGTACTGGCTAACAAGTACTCAGGACAACTTAAACCTAATGATTAACAACCTACACCCAATGATTAACAACTTGACTAGTAATAGGCTTATTGACACAATAATCTGAACCATCATTAATCCAACTGTGTGAGTTATCCTCGGATTGCTTCTTCGGATAAGGGGCGAGATCCAGGATGGGTTTGTTTGAAGTTATCTTTCAGTTGGTTACAATACTCGATCTTACCTTCTTTCTGTTAGCCGGAAGTTGTAGTATCTCTCTGTAGATGGTTAGTGCAGCCCGCTGCCGCTTATTTGCAATAATCCCTTCCTTTCCGTTGATACCAAAGTATTTGTATCTTGTGATGACTGGTTACGCCGGTGTCTTGTGAGTATGGTTTATCCACTTGCCAGTACTTAACCGTACTGACCCACGAATCTTTTTCGTGGCTGCATATTCAATATTGCAGTCAACAGGTTTGAAGTCTGACGACGTTAGCTTGGGAATCCCTCCGGCTTGGCCTGGGCAGGGATTGGACGCTCTCGGTTATCTTCAGGACTCTTAGTCCAATTTGTATCTTGTCCGTAGCCGGACGTTTGTTTCTTCCGCTGTTATTTGGGTCTTTGTATTGTATCAGTTGTATCCCTGGCTCGTTTGAGTCATCTTGTATCTATCTGTTTCGGTTGTAATTGTGGAATGCTCGTGAACTGTTGTAATGTTATCAGACGTGGCAACCTGGAATCGGTTATTATGTGGATTTTGGCGGGAATGCTGAAATCTGCATAGTGCCCGATCTCGGGGCGTCACAAAATGGTATCAGAGCCTTGGTTCCGATTCCCGAGATTGTTTCGATACGAATGGTTATCGAAGCAACGGGTCCGCAAAGCCTGTAGGTTAACCTAGCTAACGGTCGCTGTTTCTAGAATGTCGAAAACTATTTCTGCTAAACTATTTTGGAAAACATCTCAATAGGATTCTTGTTTTTCTCCTTATCCCTATTCTGTTTCCCCTCCCATCTTATTTGTTTTGGGGTCTACTCTCGTACTCAATCTTTCAAAGTGTTAGGATCCTACGTGGGTGGACGTTTTCTGAGCCTTTAACCTAATAAGTTCGATCATCGGAAGATTCCTGGTAGAAGAACATCGTCATCACTCCGAGCAAGAATCCCTTGTTAGTGGTGTCGAGGACATCAACTGGAAGCATCGATAGTCGAACTTCTTTCCCCTCCCGGGTTAGCAGGTGGATTGCGAGGGCGCAATCCCTTGTTAGTGGTGTCGTCTGTAACACATGGGGTGTTACCCTAATAGGAAGTGTTTGTTTTCTTTTTGCTTGCATCACATGAGCATTGCATTCTGTTTTTTCAAAACAACTCAAAATTCAAACACAATTAAAACTTTCCCACATGTTCAAACTTCCCAATTTCAAAATTGCAAACTAAACCACTCAATTGTTTTTCAATGGTTGACTTTGTTTTAATTAAATTGCCTGCTAAATAAAATTTTCCTTTTGTTAAAAACCCTAATGGCAAATTAAATTTCAAATCATTTTCAATCATAATGGGCATGATCCAATTGTGGGTCAAACACTAAAATTTTGCAAACAATTAAAATTCAATAAATGTTTTCCTAATTGTTGAGTTCATTAAATAAAAATTGTTTGAAAAATCAACTCCTTATGATTACTAATGGAAATTCAAATTCCACTTTAAAAGGTCCAATTAATAATTCAAAGTTTGAACAACAATGCTAACATTTGCTTTTAATTATTGTTTGCAACTTAATAAAATTATTTATCAATCAAATACCCCAAACTCCATTTGGAAAATTCAACTAAAAAAACATTAAACCAAAATTAAAACTTTCAAACTTGTGAAACATAATGCTAACCCTTTTCTCTTACTTTCTGTTTTGAAAAGGTAATAAAAATATCTAGGAACATAGACCCCCCCCCCCCCCCAAATTCCATTCCTTTTCCTCTTTCATTCTTTACAAAAAAAAAATTCAACTAATAAGGAAAAGCAATGGAGAGAGGCAGACCAAGCCCACCCCATCCTCCTATTCTCCCCCAGCCCATTACCCTTTCTGGCCTACCCCCCCTCTTTTCTGTCGTCTTCTTCAACCTCACGTCAGCACTGTACGATCACGTTCACCACCACCCGATTCCTCCCCCCCATGCCGATGTGCTGCCGTACCACCCTCCTCTTCCCCATAAAACATCCCCCTCCCCCCTCTGCTAAACCTAGCCTCCTCTCTCCCAGCCAGCGCCGCCGTCGCTCCTCTCTCCCCCCCCCCACGATTCCCTTCTGTATCTGAACTAGCCACCGTGAACACCACCGCCTCCCCTCACCGCCGATCGCCACAGCCACCTCGAGGAGCAACGGGTCCCGGGAATGGAACCACAGCGTTCTCCTCTACCTCCCCGTCCCCTCGTCGCTTGCCGGGAGCGGCCGTGGAGCCCGCGCCGTCGCCTCCTGCCCGCCGGCAACCACCACCGACGCCACCATCCCCGCCTCCTGCTTCCGCGACCAGCGCAGGTGCGCCCGTCTCTTTCCCCTCCGGTCTTTCCCTCTCGCGCGCACTGCACTCACGCACACACCCGCGCAACCCCGCACCACAGCTGTCCTGCCGCCGGCCGGCGATCGCCGTGTTACTGTCCCGCGTCGTCGGGTTCAGAGAAGTTGTTGTCGACAACTTTCAGTTAAACCTGGCATGTAACCTCTTCCTCCGTGCGTATCTGTGAAAGTGCATTTCGTTTTCCCAGTGTTTTGTGTGTTAGTTAACAATACTAAGTACACTATTTATCGAGGTGTTTAGTGTGCAGGTGTTATACTTAACATCGGCATCGAGCACTGAAAAGTCGGTGAAGTTTGGCCTGAGGTTTTTGGGACAGAACTCAACCGGATTATTCGGACCGGATTATTCATCCTGGACCGGATATTCCGGTTGCTGAGAAAGGAGCTCAAAAATGGCTAAGGACTGAGGTTTTTGCATACTGGAATCAACCGGATTATTCGGACCGGATATTTCATCCTGGACCGGATATTCCGGTTACTGCGAAAAATTGCTAAGGACTGAAGTTTTGAGCTACTGGAGTCAACCGGATTATTTGGACCGGATTATTCATCCCGGACCGGATATTCCGGTTGCTGCGAAAAACTGCTAAGGACTGGAAGTTTTGAGCTACTGGAGTCAACCGGATTATTTGTACCGGATATTTCATATATATACCGGATATTCCGGTAGCAGTTGAGGAAGTGGAAAAATGGCTAAGGACTAGAAGTTTTGCGTACTGGCATCTACCGGATTATTTGTACCGGATTATTTCAAATCAACCGGATAATCCGGTCCAGCACTGCAGTTCTGCGTGGAGCAGACTAACCGGATATTCCGGTCCAAACTTGAACCGGATATTCCGGTACCTTTTTTCCTGCACAACGACTAGTTGTGAGGAGGGACTATAAATAGCCCTCCTCTTCTTCCTCAAGATCCAGTTCTTCCCCTTAGCATTGATGAGCATTTAAGAACTCACCAAATCCCTCATAACTCCCAATCCCTCCACCCAATCTTGAAGATCTTTGGAGGATTGAAGGAGAAGGCCCCGATCTACATCTTCACCGACCCGTTCTTCATTTCCCCCTCTCTAGCTCGAGGGATCTTTCCTAGGGTTTCCTCTTGTGGAGAACCTAGGCATCTTGTTTCTAGTTGGTGATTCAAGAGTTGTTGGGAGCCCCCAATTAAGTTGTGGGTGTGTGCCCCAAGGTGTTTGTAAAGGATTTGATCCCCGCCTCAAAGGGGTTCTATAGTGGAAGGTGAACTAGGCCTTTGTGGCGAAGTTCATCGGAGAATAGGGTGAAGCCTTAGTGGCGTTGAGTAGGCCTTTGTGGCGAGCTCACACCCCTCCAACGAGACGTACTCCCCTAAAAAGGAGGAACTCGGAAATACATCGTGTCTCCGTGTGCTTCCATCGGTTACCTCGTTCCTCCCTCTCTTTACTTACTTGTACTTGACGCATTGATTACTTGTCTTGTCATATAGGTAAATTCATCACTAGTTGCACTATCTAGAGAATTTACCTTTCTTGTCAAGCCTAAATTTGAGAAAAATTAAAATTTGCCGTAGCACCTATTCACCCCCCCCCCTCTAGGTGCCCATACTATACTTTCAATTGGTATCAGAGCCTCGGCTCTTCTATCGGGCTTAACCGCCTAAGAGTTTAAGTATGGGTGATGAGGATGACGCTCCGTCCGAAGGAAATGTGTCCATGAATGATCTCAATGCTTTGAGAGAATCATTGACCTCATCCATAGACACTAAATTTGAGGAGTTGCGTCTACTCATGACAACACTCCTCAAAACCAAGGAACCGGAGGTGGTCGACTCATCCCCTCCGGAAACGGAGGGTGCCAAGATTGGGGTTGATGGTGAACCACCTAAAACTGCTTCCGCCGAACAATCCTCTAAGAAGGGTGCGAGTGGAAAGGAAGGATATAATGCCGTAGAAGGCTCATATTCTCCCGATCCTCCCATCCCTTTTCCTCATATAATTCCTAGGGGAGATCCACCTAAAATTGATGCATATTCTTTTCGTGAATGGCAATACTACATGGAGACTCACTTGAACTCTTCTTGTATAGATCTTTGGAGAATCACTCGTGATGGATACAAGCCATATGATCCCAAGAATCTCACAAGAAGAGAGGTTGTAGATTGCCAACTCAATTACACCGCTTTGTCCATCCTTCATCAAGCCGTGGGCCCAAATCACATGCCGCATCTTCAACACTTCTCCACCGCCAAAGAGACATGGGATGCTCTTGTCGTCATGTTTGTTGGGAATGAAAGCATGCAAAGAAATCGCTATGACACCTTGACCAATGAGGCCGAAGGATTCTTCATGCGTGATGGAGAAGATCACGTTGACATGTATCGGAGGCTCAAGTCTCTTGCCACCGCCTTCTCTAATGCGGGTGCAACACATATTGATGATGCTTGGATCAAGAGGAAGTTCATAATTGCCGTGATGCCTTTCGAGGGCACGGATATGAAGAGCATTCAAGGGAGACATGATTTCTCCACCATGACCTCTACCCAAGTCATGCAAGAGTTGAGCTCCTACAAAGTGCAAACCAAGAATGCTCTTGACAACCGTGCTAGGGCCATTGGAATGCATCAAGGAGCTTCCGTTGCTTTGAAGGCCAAGGTGTTGACAAGAGAAGTTGAGAATGATGAAGATGGGGAAGAAGCATTGCCTCCATTGAAAGAACAAGAATATGATCCCGTTCTAAAGGATCTAATAGCTCTCACCGTGCAAAAGTTTTGGAACAATCCCCCTAAAGGCAAGAAGTTTGTTGAGGAGAAGACCAAGTCTCGTTATGGTAATGATGGGGCTCAAAAAGTGAGATCTTGCTTCAATTGCCAAGACAAGTACCACTTCATTGCGGAATGCCCATATGAGAATAGAGAAAACCATAGTGGCAAGCTCATCCGCAAGGACAAGTCCAAGTTTGAATACAAGAAACCTCATTTCAAGAAGAAACCTTTCAACAAGAAGACTCCCACCAAGTTTGTGCTCTTGACTCAAGAGGAGTATGATTCCGGGAGTGATGAAGAAGAAGAAACAACAAGTGAAGTGGCGGCTCTAGCTATTGCTTCCACTCCATCTTCATCATCCCTCTTTGAATCTCCCAATGAAAATCTTCCTCAACGCGATGCCAAGTGCTTCATGGCTAAGGCCACGGAGGTATCATCTTCTCCTAACTCTAAGACCCCTAGTGAACTAGAACATATTGCTTGTCTTAGAGAAGAAGAGGAAAGAGCCTCCTTGGATCGTTTTATGTCTAACATGCAAGGGGAGACCAAGAAGTACTTTGAGCATCTCATGAGGCAATTGGGAGAGGCCCAAGAGGCCCTTGAGAAGAAAGGTGAGATTGAGAGAAGGGATGCGGATGAAATTGCATCTCTCTCAATGACTCTTGAAGAAGAGCATGATGGTAGAGTTTCTCTAGAGGATGAACTTGAAACTATTGAAACCACTCATAATGAACTTGTCTCTAAAATCATTAAGGAACGTGATCTTGCTATTGCTAAATATAAAAAGGCTAAAAAGGATAAAGTAGAGTTTGGGGTTGGTCATGGTAAACTAACCGAGGAGTTTGAAAAGCTAACCATTGCTCACAAAGCTTTGGAAAGCCAACACTCATCCCTCAAAGAGTTGCATGAACAACTTCAAACTCAACTTACTCAAGCTAACCATCCTAGCACTTCTACTTCTTCTTGTGATCATGCAAATATTATTGAAGAAAATGCTAGGTTGAAGGATGAACTTGCAAGGCTCAAGGGCAAAAGCACTCAAGTTGAAAAGGTGGTGCTTGCCACCCCACAAGTGGTTGCCTCAAGCACTAATGCGGTCATTTCTAGACCACAAGTGAGTGCTCCAAGGCAACAAGTGGGCAAGCAAGGTCTTGGCTATGTAGCCAAGAAAAGGAACAAGAAGAAGAAGAACAAGAAGAAGAACAAACATGGTGCTTCGGGTGGTATTGTCATGAGGGACAACACTACTCGTAGCTCCTCCGCAGGAACTAACAACCCACACCATTTCTTATATGTTGATTATTATGGTGTTGTGCAAGCTAAATATGTTGGTCCTATTGAGGGTTTTATTGACTACACTATATGGGTTCCAAAGACCCTTGTTGCTAACATGAAGGGACCCAACTCGGGTCCTAACTCTAGTCAATGATCTCTTGCAGGACTATGCTTCCGGTGGGACTAAATGGATTCTTGATAGTGGATGCACTAATCATATGACCGGAAGCAAAGAACTTGTGACGGAGTTGCAACCAAATGATATCCAAGCAACCGTCACCTATGGGGACTCGTCCAAGTCTAAGGTATCCGGATTTGGCAAGGTTGTGGTGGCTCCCGATATCACTATCGTGAACGTCATGCTTGTCGAATCCCTTGGTTACAATTTACTTTCCGTCCGTTCTCTTAGTAAGATGGGTCTTTCCGTCTTCTTTGATGGTGATATGGTGGTCCTTTTGAGGAGCAAGACTCTTGACGTCGTTCACGTGGGACATGTTGAAAATGAGTTGTATGTGGTGGACTTTTCGAAGTCAACCAACACTCAAGCAATGTGTCTTTTCGGGAAGGCGGACTTGGGATGGTTGTGGCATCGCCGCCTATCCCATGTCAACATGAGAACTTTGCAAAGTCTTCACAAAAGTGGCCTTATTGTTGGACTAAAAGAAAATGTTTCCTTTGCAAAGGATCGCGTTTGTAGGTCATGTGTTGAGGGGAAGATGCATGACATTGTGCACAAGGCCAAGACTATTATCTCATCAAAGAGGATCTTGGAGCTTCTTCATGTTGATCTCTTTGGTGCCGTGCCCGAGGCAAGTCTTGGCGGCAAGAAGTATTGCTTGGTGATTGTCGATGATTATTCAAGATACACTTGGGTTTATTTCTTCAAGTGCAAGAGTGAGACTCAACAAACCATCATCGACTTCTCCAACGAAGTGCAACGTCAACACAATGTGCAAATCATGGCTATTAGGAGTGATAATGGGTCGGAGTTAAAGAACTATACATTGAATGAATTTCTTAGTGAAGAAGGCATTCGTCACCAATACTCCGCCACTTACACTCCTCAACAAAATGGTGTTGCCGAAAGGAAGAATCGCACTCTCTTGGATATGGCAAGGACCATGTTGGCGGAGTACTCTTCTCCCCAATATTTATGGGCCGAGGCCGTATCCACCGCATGCCACTCCTCCAACCGCCTCTACATCCGCAAAGGCTTGAGCAAGACCCCATATGAGATCCTCACCGTCAACAAGCCCAACGTATCCTACTTCCGTGTATTCGGTTGTAAGTGCTTTTATTTGATCAAGGGTATTAGGTTGTCGAAATTTCAATCCAAAACTATTGAGGGTATTTTTGTTGGTTACGGTGCCGAATCCCACACTTATAGAGTCTATGACAAAGCCTCACGGATTGTCATAGAATCTTGTAGTGTGGTGTTCGAGGAAAATGACGGCTCCCAAGTGGCGCAATTTCATGTTTCAAATGTAGATGTTGAAATGCCTCAAGAAGCCATAGGAAGGATGGGTGTGGGATTCTTCCGCCCCATCGAGGGACACCTTATGGCGACTCGAGAAGGACTATGCTCTACCCAAGTGGAGCCCTCCTCTACATTTGAAGATCAAGCCAAGGAACCACCTACTACACCTAACCGAGAACATATTCAAGACCCTCCTCTCATTGATCAAGTGACTCCGCAAGTCGTACCCACTCCTCTCACTAATGCGAGTCAAGATCAAGGCCAAGATCATTCTTCCTCGTCATCCTCTTCTCAAGTTGAAGCTAGTGTTGAAGATATTGTTGATGACAATGTTGATGATCAAGGCCATGTTGGTCAAGATGGGGACCCAAATGATCAAGATGATCAAGTGATCCCTCCTCGCAATAATGAGGAGATCGAAGCCCGTCGCATCAAAAGGATAAGAAGAGCTTTGAAGCAAATTGATGCCCAAGATAACAAGGTCTTGGAGGATGTTCAAGCTAGAAGATCCACTAGAAGGCAATTGGCTCATTTTTGTGAGCATCAAGCTCATATCTCTATGGTGGAGCCTAAGAAAGTGTATGAAGCTCTTGAGGACTCCGATTGGGTTGAAGCTATGCATGATGAGCTCAATAACTTTGAGCGCAACAAGGTTTGGAGATTGGTTGAGAAACCCAAGGATTGCCACAATGTTATTGGCACCAAGTGGATATTCAAGAACAAGCAAGATGAGAATGGCATTGTCATTAGGAACAAGGCAAGATTGGTCGCTCAAGGTTACACCCAAGTTGAAGGCGTCGACTTTGATGAAACCTATGCGCCCGTGGCTCGCCTTGAGTCCATCCGTATCCTCCTTGCTTATGCTTCCTCACATAATTTCAAGTTGCAACAAATGGATGTGAAAAGTGCTTTCTTGAATGGTCCACTAAAAGAGGAGGTATATGTTAAGCAACCTCCGGGGTTCGAGAATCTCAACTTTCCCAACCACGTTTACAAACTTGACAAGGCTCTCTATGGTCTCAAACAAGCACCCCGTGCTTGGTATGAGCACCTTAGGGAGTTGTTAGATGATCGTGGTTTCGAAGTTGGGAAGATTGACCCCACTCTCTTCACCAAGAGAGTAAAGGGAGAGCTTTTCATATGCCAACTCTATGTGGACGATATCATCTTTGGCTCAACTAACCAAGCTTTCAATAATGAGTTCTCTAAGCTTATGACTGACAGGTTCGAGATGTCTATGATGGGTGAGCTTAAATTCTTCCTTGGCTTTGAGATCAAGCAATTGGCCCGTGGTACCTTCATTTCTCAAGCCAAGTATACTCAAGACATGCTCAAGAGGTTTAACTTCCAAGAGTCAAAGATCAAAACCACTCCTATGCAAGTCAAGTGTCATCTATCACGCAATCCAAAAGGGAGTAAGGATGTGGACCAAAAGCTCTATCGTTCTATGATTGGTTCTTTGCTCTATCTTTGTGCATCTAGGCCCGATATCGTTTTGAGTGTAGGTGTGTGTGCAAGGTATCAAGCGGCTCCTAAGGATTGCCATCTAATGGCGGTTCATAGAATCTTTCGTTATTTGGTTCATACCTCAAGATTTGGTTTGTGGTACCCAAAGGGGGCACAATTTACTCTCAATGGATATACGGATTCCGATTGGGCGGGTGATCAAGATGATAGGAAGTCAACTTCGGGGGCTTGCCAATTCCTTGGTAGGTCCCTTGTAAGTTGGTCCTCGAAGAAACAAAACTGCATCTCTCTCTCCACCGCCGAAGCGGAATATGTTGCCGCCGCGAGTGCATGCACCCAATTGCTATGGATGAGGCAAACTCTCAAGGAATATGGAGTTCATTTGGACAAGGTACCTCTTCTATGTGACAATGAAAGTGCTATCAAGATTGCATAAAATCCGGTGCAACACACAAGGACGAAGCACATTGAGATTCGCCACCACTTCATCCGTGATCACGTGGCGAGAGGAGACATTGCACTCGGTTATGTGCCCACCAAGGACAATCTTGCGGATATTTTCACGAAGCCACTTGATGATGCAAGGTTCATGTTCTTGAGGAATGAGCTAAATGTGATTGATTCAAGGAGCTTGGCTTGACTATCTTGCGCACACCCCTATAGATGAAACGTGTTCGAACTTAGATGTAGGCATGGACATAGGGGGAGTGCTATCCTAACGCATTGGGTTCTCCCTCCCCCCATTATGCCCATAGCAAAAAAAAAATCATTGTAATCTCTTTTTCTAATGTTGAATTGTGAGCTTCAATGTTGAGTTTTGGCAATGCCCCCAAGATATATCTTCGCGGTTGCATACCAAGAACTCTTACATGGTGGCTTCGGCCACCAACCTCTTCATTGCGAAGAGTTGGATCTTAGTTGGGTTTGTCTACTTGTCATTTTATTGCAATTCATGTGTTTTTCCCGGCTAAGTGTTTCTTCCTAGGAAAATCCCACTCAATTGTTTTATTTTTTGGTTGGTTGCTTCTTGCTCTTGAGAGGGATAAGTACTAGTCTCAGTTTGGTAATTCTATCCTAAGCCTTTCTCTCAAAAAGCCTTTCTTTCTAAGCACTAGTGTCGTCCGTTGAAAACGAGGAAATTTCGAATCTGGAGGTAGTCGGAATTTCCGGTTCAGTTTTGAACCGGAATATCCGGCTGTACCGGAATATCCGGTTCAAACTTGAACCGGAATATCCGGTTCGGCGAAATCCATATAACCTGGAGCCCGACGGGGATGGGCAGTTCTTGCCCTATTTCCCGTCCGCTCCTCCCCACCAAATCGCCGCGGCCGTGGTTCTTGGCCTTCCGGGCCGTTTCCTCCGCAAGATCTTGGAGATTTGACCCGGATCTTGATCTCCTCGCGTTTTGGATCGATTCTACCCAAGCTTTTCTCTCCATGGATCCCGGTATAGTTCAAATCTCTTGAATCTTGGTGCTATAACCTCACCTTCCATGGATGTGCGTTTTTGTTAGCTTGCTTGGTAGATTTCGTTCCGAAGAGGACTCCCCATACATGCTAGAAATCATAGAATAGATCACTTGTTTGCAATCCTTGTGGAAATCTGAGATCTAGGTTAATTTTGTGCTGTTCCGAAATTTACCGGAATATCCGGTCCACGACTGAACCGGAATATCCGAGTAAACCGGAATATCCGGTTCAGTTTTGAACCGGAATATCCGGCTGAGTCCAGTACGGTTTTAAGGGCAGCCCCAAATGAATCTTTCCCAGATTTCCACCTCGATTGTTTCCTGTCATCTTCTCTATCATTTCTATGTATGTTTGTATCCGTTGTATGACACTAGTGTACTCATCTTGTGCTTTTCCTACTATATCTTGTTTCACAGATGGTGACCACGATCGAAGCGTTCCAAAGCGCAAGAAGCTTGTCTCTACCCGTAACAAGAGGAAACCTCGGCTCAACTATAAGACCGACATTCCGATTCAGGAGTTCAATGAGCTCAGAAAGAAGGATGCTTATCTGTCTCCGAGGGTTGGCAACATTGATCCTCGTTTCTGGAATCTGGAGCAGTCCTACATTTACACTGACATCTATTGTGACTTCCGCTATCCGTGCCGCCCTATGCATCCCTATGACCATGCCGCTCTCAAGGCCAAGGATGAGTTTGCTGATGCTGCCAGTATTGTTGAGCGCTTCGGTTTGGTGAAGCTGATGGAGACCCAGTGCAACTACAACACGCAGCTGGTAATGCAGTTTATGTCCACCCTCGTGTACTCCACTGGTGATATTGTGACCCGTCTTAAGTGGATGTCTGGAGATACACCCTGTGAGGCATCCTTTGAGAGGTTTGCTCGGCGTCTTGGCTACTCTTACAGCGAGCACCCTCCTCTTGGTCACCGCGTCCATGAGGTTGATAGGCCGAGGAGGGAGGTGTCCATGGCTGAGCTCTACGCCCCTGGTTTCACTGTTGGGGGGCTTGAGGGACTGCTTCCTCTTTATGATCAGCTGGTGCGTATCTTCAGAGCTTTCCTTGTGCCAAGTGGAGGTAACAACGATGCTCTCACCACTCCTCTGTGCAACCTTCTGATTCTGGCTAAGGAGTGTATGGAGGAAGAGGACCCGGCTGTCTCATATACTGTGGATGTGATGGACATCATCTTTCACGAGCTCTATGCTGCGATGATTGGTGGCTACACCATACCCTATGCTCCCTACATCATGATGCTTATCAAGTATGAGATGCGGAAGGAGTACACCGAGCTTCCCATGGTTGAGCACAAGGTGAGGAAGCTGTATGTCAAGAGGAAGGTGAAGACTGCGGCTGCTTCTCGGAGTGCTCCATTTGAGGGTGGTTCCTCTATGGGTGGTCCTTCTAGCTCTCAGTCTGCTCCCAGGGTGCCTGTGTCTGATCTCACCACTTTGCGCAACGTCAGGAAGCTATCCTGGTTTCAGCGCAACGTGCTCTGCATGAAGCTGGACATTCACAAGGAACAGTACAGGGCATATCGCAGGGACACTGATTTGGCCAGCTCGCAGCGTCAGATTCTCCATCACGTGAGTGGTGGCACTGGTGATGTTCCTGCTCCTCTTGATGCTCAGTCCTACTCTGCTTGGTCTGCTGAGGATTCCACTCCTTGGGAGAGCATTGAGGCGGCCCTCAGGTCTACTCGGGAGACTGCTTCACGAGCTCATGATGCTGCTGCTGATGAGGAGGAGTCTGATGATGAGCAGGGATCTGGAGACGAGTCGGATGCTTAGACCGTGTCTGGGGCGTTAGTTAGCTATTTCCCTCCTTTTTGGTGTCTCGATGCCAAAGGGGGAGAAGTAGCTATTATAGACTACGGGATTTGCATGGGTTCGGGCACAAGCATTTGCTTTTATCCTTCCTTTGAGCGCTTGTGTCCATTTTATCTTCATTTGTCGTGCTTGTGAACTTGTCGTTTATTGTCGTTTAAACCTATGTGTGCTTATGTGTGTGACTATTGGTTATCTGGATACTATCATGGTTATCTATTTATGGTGTGTTGGTTATCTATCGGATATGTTGAGGAGATTATCTATGATTGTGCTTGGTTATTCTTGGATATATCGTTCTCGCACAAGGTATATACTTCTTTACACTCAACATATCGGTGATGTTGTCTCATTGTCGTGTTTGCTACTTGTTGAAAATCTCTTCCTATACATCATTGCACCCATTTGTGTTTGAGGCAAACAAAAGATATGCATAGAGATAGGGGGAGAGATTTTCATCTTGTTTCAAGCATGCTTACTGTCAAGGTTTATTGCAAATCTTAGTATTGTCATCTAACACCAAAAAGGGGGAGATTGAAAGTGCATTTCGTTTTCCCAGTGTTTTGTGTGTTAGTTAACAATACTAAGTACACTATTTATCGAGGTGTTTAGTGTGCAGGTGTTATACTTAACATCGGCATCGAGCACTGAAAAGTCGGTGAAGTTTGGCCTGAGGTTTTTGGGACAGAACTCAACCGGATTATTCGGACCGGATTATTCATCCTGGACCGGATATTCCGGTTGCTGAGAAAGGAGCTCAAAAATGGCTAAGGACTGAGGTTTTTGCATACTGGAATCAACCGGATTATTCGGACCGGATATTTCATCCTGGACCGGATATTCCGGTTACTGCGAAAAATTGCTAAGGACTGAAGTTTTGAGCTACTGGAGTCAACCGGATTATTTGGACCGGATTATTCATCCCGGACCGGATATTCCGGTTGCTGCGAAAAACTGCTAAGGACTGGAAGTTTTGAGCTACTGGAGTCAACCGGATTATTTGTACCGGATATTTCATATATATACCGGATATTCCGGTAGCAGTTGAGGAAGTGGAAAAATGGCTAAGGACTAGAAGTTTTGCGTACTGGCATCTACCGGATTATTTGTACCGGATTATTTCAAATCAACCGGATAATCCGGTCCAGCACTGCAGTTCTGCGTGGAGCAGACTAACCGGATATTCCGGTCCAAACTTGAACCGGATATTCCGGTACCTTTTTTCCTGCACAACGACTAGTTGTGAGGAGGGACTATAAATAGCCCTCCTCTTCTTCCTCAAGATCCAGTTCTTCCCCTTAGCATTGATGAGCATTTAAGAACTCACCAAATCCCTCATA
This sequence comes from Alopecurus myosuroides, assembly GCA_028641055.1. Lineage (NCBI taxonomy): Eukaryota > Viridiplantae > Streptophyta > Magnoliopsida > Poales > Poaceae > Alopecurus > Alopecurus myosuroides. The sequence continues at coordinate 448,847,451 of CM054058.1, read as the reverse complement.
ACTCCCAATCCCTCCACCCAATCTTGAAGATCTTTGGAGGATTGAAGGAGAAGGCCCCGATCTACATCTTCACCGACCCGTTCTTCATTTCCCCCTCTCTAGCTCGAGGGATCTTGCCTAGGGTTTCCTCTTGTGGAGAACCTAGGCATCTTGTTTCTAGTTGGTGATTCAAGAGTTGTTGGGAGCCCCCAATTAAGTTGTGGGTGTGTGCCCCAAGGTGTTTGTAAAGGATTTGATCCCCGCCTCAAAGGGGTTCTATAGTGGAAGGTGAACTAGGCCTTTGTGGCGAAGTTCATCGGAGAATAGGGTGAAGCCTTAGTGGTGTTGAGTAGGCCTTTGTGGCGAGCTCACACCCCTCCAACGAGACGTACTCCCCTAAAAAGGAGGAACTCGGAAATACATCGTGTCTCCGTGTGCTTCCATCGGTTACCTCGTTCCTCCCTCTCTTTACTTACTTGTACTTGACGCATTGATTACTTGTCTTGTCATATAGGTAAATTCATCACTAGTTGCACTATCTAGAGAATTTACCTTTCTTGTCAAGCCTAAATTTGAGAAAAATTAAAATTTGCCGTAGCACCTATTCACCCCCCCTCTAGGTGCCCATACTATACTTTCAATCTGTTGCTATCACCAACGTTTCCTAGCCCAACTGGTACTGCATCCGCGCGCTCCCGCGAGCCATCGTGGGTTCGATTCCCAGCTAGGGGAATTAAACCCCAGTTTTTTTCCCTCGCGCGCGCAGGGGCGGGCCCCGCTGGTCATTGACCGCGGTGGCTGCGTGGCGTACACCCGCGCCTCGTCAGCGCCCGCGTGGCGCTAGGGCCCGCAAGTCAGCCGCTGTGGCTGGCTCTGCCCGCGGTGAAACCTGTCCCAGATCCAGATCTGGATCCGGATCTTTGCACCGAGGCCCCTGCCCTTCTATCTTTTGCACCTAAGCCCTCCCTTACTCTGTTTTCATCACAGTCAAGTCCCTGTCCTTTGCAAATAAAACCCTAAACTTCAAATGCTCATAAATTTCAAACCACAAACCCAAATGATACAAACTTTATATGTATTCCACTCCAAATTTCCTGAACTCTTCAAATATGCCTTTTGTTTTCTGTTTTGCACAATTCAAATTGTTTCAAATTTCAAATTCAAACAATTCTTTTCCAATTTGGTTAATTCCATAATTAATTCATAATTAATTCAAATAAAACAAATAAAATATGTTTTTCAGTCCAAATTCAATGCACTTTCTGTTTACCAACTTTGTTTTGCAATTGGGCAATTAAAATTAATGTTATTTAATAATCCTTAAACATGACCAATTAAATGGCCTAACTAATAACTTTCAACTGGTTGCTCCAAATTAAATACTCAAAACATGTTTTTCATCCAAATGAAATGCCACACTTGAATATCAACTTTGTTTTCTGGTTTGCAACAATTAATTTGAATAATTGTTTCACCTCTTATTTAATGCAATTTAAATTGCCAAAATTCATAACTAATTCATTTTAATTCCAAATCAAACAAATAAAATATATTTTTCAATCAGAAGATTGCAAGGAATCTGTTCATGCCATCCATATCTCTTTTTGCATCTTATCTTGTGCATTTTAGATCTTGTTATGCATGTTCACCTATATGACAACATATGGAATGTGTGGGCTAATTATTTCCAGCTGTTGCCCCTTCCATTTAAATTGCCTAACTCATCTATTCCATTGTTGCCATGCTAAATAACAATTAAATTGATGGTTAGCTAAACAACTTGAACCAATTCCTATTTCTCCGGACTCCGGTTCCGATTAAATTGCTTAAGTTGTTTCCCCTGTTGCATCTTGCCATGTCATGCATATAAAATAGGATCATGCTGGATCTTTTGCCGTAGTAGTAATTGTTGCATCCGGTGTTTGTTCGAGGTTCATTGCTTCTTCCCGGATAGGACGTTGAGATGATGTGAGCAACGACAAGTTCTGCTACCTTGCGGGATCTCAGGCAAGTATACTCACTTGCTGCCATATGGCTACCTTTCATCACTTGTTACCGATTCTTTCCGTTGTTCTTATTCTAGCCTTTTGATTCGATGCTTGAGTCTCGATCCTATCGTATGTTACCTTGCAGCCATGATATAGCCTTCCTTCCACTTCCTATTAACTGTTGTTTGTTTACCTCGTTGGCCTTCGTGTCGTAGCTGCATGCTTAGGGTTGCTTTTGCTCGAGTCTGTTGTCGGTTACTTCTTTTACCTTACTTATTTATGTTCTGGGGGCTCGATGTTAATCAATCAACCTGTTAATGCTAATGGTAATAATAATTTGATGATAAGGCACCGGCAGGAGGCCCTTGTGGTTTTGAGGCCTGCTAGTGTCGACCCTAATAGGAAAAGGGTCTTGTCTACTGATCCATGATGAGCGCACTACCCGCATGTGGGAAGCGAGTATGGGCGCCCCCCTCAATTTGACTCGATTCGCATCTCGTCCAAATCGCCTCATTTAGTTCGGGTTTTCCATTTGCTGCATGCATGATCTTGCGAGCCCTTGGTACTCGGGTGGAACTTTCGTAGTCGGCATATAGGGGGACACGGTCTTAGAGTGCTATGAGGGTCCCTTTTCTTCGGGGCTTGATTAGCCGTGCGCCCAAGGTGCTTTGGGCTTGATGCGAAGAAGAGTTGAGTTGTGTAGAGTACCTCACTTGGTGGGTTTGATTCCCGTATGGCGGGATATTCTTGCGTGTACGGCCAAATTGGTGCAACCCTGCAGGGATAATCTTCTCGAGAAGCCGTGTTTTCCGTGGTTATGGATTACTTGGTGAAAGTACTGGCTAACAAGTACTCAGGACAACTTAAACCTAATGATTAACAACCTTCACCCAATGATTAACAACTTGACTAGTAATAGGCTTATTGACACAATAATCTGAACCATCATTAATCCAACTGTGTGAGTTATCCTCGGATTGCTTCTTCGGATAAGGGGCGAGATCCAGGATGGGTTTGTTTGAAGTTATCTTTCAGTTGGTTACAATACTCGATCTTACCTTCTTTCTGTTAGCCGGAAGTTGTAGTATCTCTCTGTAGATGGTTAGTGCAGCCCGCTGCCGCTTATTTGCAATAATCCCTTCCTTTCCGTTGATACCAAAGTATTTGTATCTTGTGATGACTGGTTACGCCGGTGTCTTGTGAGTATGGTTTATCCACTTGCCAGTACTTAACCGTACTGACCCACGAATCTTTTTCGTGGCTGCATATTCAATATTGCAGTCAACAGGTTTGAAGTCTGACGACGTTAGCTTGGGAATCCCTCCGGCTTGGCCTGGGTAGGGATTGGACGCTCTCGGTTATCTTCAGGACTCTTAGTCCAATTTGTATCTTGTCCGTAGCCGGACGTTTGTTTCTTCCGCTGTTATTTGGGTCTTTGTATTGTATCAGTTGTATCCCTGGCTCGTTTGAGTCATCTTGTATCTATCTGTTTCTGTTGTAATTGTGGAATGTTCGTGAACTGTTGTAATGTTATCAGACGTGGCAACCTGGAATCGGTTATTATGTGGATTTTGGCGGGAATGCTGAAATCTGCATAGTGCCCGATCTCGGGGCGTCACAGCCACCGTGGTGCGTAACATCTCTATAGCCCGCCGGGTTTCTATTGCTTGAGGCGACTCTCCCAGTGGAATACGGTCGAGCTCTAAAGTTGCGGCGTACAAGTTGTCCATAGGGTTATTAAAGTGACCCGGCGGGGTGTGAAATCGTGATGGTGGTGGTTGCACAGCATTGCCCCCGGCCGCCCCAGCGGGTACCGCAGGTGACCCGACTGGCATGTTAATCGGTTGTCCCCCGAGCGCTGCTCCTGCGTACCCGGTTCCTTGATTCACGATCGGGATTTGCTGGTCTTGAGGCGTAATGAATAGCGCGACTGGTTGTAGGGCTTCGCCTGTCGCAGGAAGTCTCGTCTGATGCCTCTGATTATATGCTCTAGTCATTTGTGCCTGTACACGATCCTCTAACTCATCCAACTGACGTTGACGCACGGCCATCCGTAGTTTCTCGGCTTTTAGATCTCTCCTCTGTTGTTCCAATGCTCGGCGGGCCACATCCAAGTCTCTGGCCCGGGCCGCCGCGTTCTCCGGGGTTATCACCGTTGCTAACACTGTGGGATCCAATATCAAGTTGTTGCTGAACAGAGCCGGATTTGGTGGGTGTGGCGTTCCCGCACCGGCTGTTCTGTTCGTCCTAAATCCGAACATGTTCCTGTGATGAGCAGTTTCGCCTGTTTCGCTGGTGACGGACGTCTGCTCACCATCGACCCGGGCTCCAGCCGTGTTTCCATTGATCGGAGTCTGTTGTTGGGCCAGCGCTTGCGCCGCACCAGCCGCGGCTATTGACACATCACCCTGATTCAGATTTATCGCAGGGGCTGTGTAGACCGCAACTCGGCGCGCAATGCCTGGTGAAGATTCATATTCTTCTTCCTCGCAGCTATCTTCTTCATACCGATCTTCGAGCAGGTGCAGGATAGATTCGGTGTCATCATCTCCGGTAACCCGGTCACGCGGGGTCCATGCCGGCTCCTCCGGTTGTTCCCTTTTCGTGGTGGGTGCTCTCTCCAATTCTGCCGTGCCTACCGACTCTTCCCCATCCGATTGAACACATGTGGCGGCCCCTGACACAGAATCATATTCATTATTGTCAGAAATTGAACCAGATGTACGTACCATACCCACGAAGACGTTAACCCGGCCGATCGTGACGACAGATCCGGTTTCCAGCTGGTCCGACTCTGGCCCCCAGCCAAAATCGTCGACGATCTTCTCTCCTTCGGGGTTGGTGATGATCTCTCTGATAACGAGGTTCTTTATGCTTTCCAGAGCTTCTCCCGTAATGTAAACACCTTTGGACGTAAGTCCCACGGTGGGCGCCAACTGTCGTGGGAAAGTCACGGCAGATGTTACCGGAGGTAACTTAGATTGGGGTAAATTGACTCTGGTGTTTGGGAAAGGGTTTAGCTCAGATGGGACACAAGATTTATCCTGGTTCAGCCTCTCCATTGGAGATGATAGCTTACTTTCAGCTAGGATCATATTGATTGGCGATCTAGAGACTCGGACTGCAATGTCGCCGAGACTCCAATCTAGGGTTACAAGTACTTGCTCTCGTATAACTAGAATAACTCGAATCTCTCTTTTCTACACCATAAGGGCCGGTTTATATAACACCCGGTTTCCTAGCCTTCCTTACAAGATACATCTAGAGCCCTACTCGGGGTCTACACGTAACTCTAAATTACTCTCCGTGACCTCCAAGTCTTGGAATCCATGGTTTGCACCGCCTTTCGGGCCTTCTAGAGCCCCCTTTCCACAAGCCGAGTTACCAATACGACTGCTGGCCCATCAGTGACACTCGGCCCATTATCATATTACAAGGTCTCGCGTAAACTTCCTCCAGCCGAGTCTTTGTTCCTCTGCATGGGCCTGCCGGGTCTGCATGGGCCTGCCGGGTTATTATCCCCCCAACAGTGCCAAACTAAAGATTCTTCTACAGGCGGAGATGTGATGTGTGCATCGACGCGTGGATTTTATCGTGGGGATAGTAGTCTGGGTTAGCATGGTGTACTGACGAGGTATGGTATGTGTAAAATTAGCATCGCGCGCGAGCTGTGCTTTGGCGGCGCCCAGTACGACTCGTCCTCGCGCGCCTCCCGTCGTTTGATCCGGTGCTGCCAATCGCCGTCTTCCTTTCCGTGTTCCGCCACTCGCTGGCCGTGCCCGCGGCAGTGGCGCGGGAGGTCAAGTTCGTCGTGCAGGATTAGCCGGAGTACATGCTCACCAAACACGACGATGCCCCATTGTTTTTTTTTTTTTTTTTTTGCGAGAAAACTTCCAATCTATTCATCAACAACCATGGTAGTACAAAGAACACTAGAAATAATAGAAATTACATCCAGGTCCGTAGACCACCTAGCGACGACTAAAAGCACTGGAGCGAGCCGAAGGCGCGCCGCTGTCATCGCCCCTCCGTCGCCGGAGCCGGGCAAACCTTGTTGTAGTAGACAGTCGGGAAGTCGTCGTGCTACGGCCACAAAGGACCAGCGCACCAGACCAGCAACCATCGCCGATGAAGAGAAGCGTAGATCAGAAGAATCCAATTTGTAGACACACGAACATAGACGAACAAATACTAGATCCAAGTGGATCCACCAAACACAAACGCTGACCGAATCCCATGAGATCCGCCGGAGACACACCTCCACACGCCCTCGGATGATGTTAGACGCATCACCGAAACGGGGGCTAGGCGGGGAGGATCTTATTCCAACTTCAAGGAGCCGCCGCCTCGTCTTCCTCGATGGGACACAAACCCTAACAAAACACAAAAAAACAGCGGAAAACGGAGCCCTCCCGCCGGCAAGTAACCAGATCCACCAAGTCTCCATGGCCCTAAGGCCACGGGAGACCGAGCAGATCGGCCACGGCCGCCGGCAGGAGGCGGATGCCCTAATCGCTTTTTCCTGGGAGCCGCGGACGAAGGGGTACGTATCAAACTTGACAGGTTTCAATAGCTAGCTAGTTAATCCACGATGCCCCATTGTTGTCCTTCGAGCGAGATGCCAGCGACACCGTGAAATCTCAGGTGTAGGATTGGGTCATAGGTTTCCTGAACATGTTCAGTGATTTGTGATTTCACGAGTTCTGCACTGGGCGCCATGCTCCAGTGGCGGCAGCAGCGATAGCGAGCTTCAGAAGGGCTTGCATTGTTTCGTCTCAGATATCTCCTGGGTCTGCCAGGTCCTGCCCAATCTAGAGATGATGAATGCTACGCAGTGAGCCGGAGCATGGCCTGATGTCGTTGCAGATGTCAAGGTGGCGTGCCCCAGGTCTGAATGTCTGAACACAAAAGTGAATATTCTAGGGATATCGCGTTCAGTAACATCGTCCTCCTAGGAGATTAACGGTGCCGAGATGTAACTGTTTGGATAGGATTTGCTGGGATAACCAAGCATTTGGTCAATCAAGCCAACCGTAGAGATGACGGCAAGGTAATAATGGTGACGACTGTAATCATGATGATGCAATTGCTCTATTGTTGAGAATGCTTCAGTTTTGATTTTTTTTTTAATTTTACCAGGACTCTTCTCAAGATTGATCTACCGAATCGGGTGAATTCCACTCACTTATCGGTCCTGCAGCCTATTTTTCTGTTTATTTTGTTATTCAAATCAGAGGCACATGCACAAAAGGACATGACACCGATTAAGATGGAAAAGGACACGACAATGTGAGAGGTCCACAATCTCAATAAGGTCTGCTGTCACGCTCATGAAGTGAGAAGATAGAGGGTAGGCTCATTACTTAACAAAAAAGGATATTGAAATAGCTATAGCAAAAGCAAAAAAAGAAAAGAAAAACAAGGAGCGTGAGAGCCAAATGAATCGAAAGATTAATGTTTGGTTCGGGAAGAGATCATAAAAGTTGTAAACTTAATAGCAAAATAATCTACTTTCATTAAAAGATTTATAGATAATCGAAAACAGAGATCTTGAGTACTATTCGAAATTCGAAAGAATTGCGTTGAGTTGTAGCATGATATATTCTTCCCAGATTTAATCTTCAAGCATATGGATCTCTGAATAATTGTGTATATATTTTAAATAGAAAATCATAGAATCTGTAGAGAAAATGCGTCAACCGTAAAGGACAATTTGAGTAATGTTATTATGTTCCAATATCTAACTGTTTTTTCGTCTATCCATAAGAACCAATAACCGAAGATACATATTATAGAGGTATGTACATTATAGTTATATTCCAATATCCATGTGTACCAATAAATTTTATTACACATAATAATTAAAAAAAATCACTATGTTACATTACATGTGTCATAAATCACTCAAGATTATCACTAGTAGGGAAATGCCATTCTATGGAATGGATTCTGTGGCGCATCATGAACTGGTGCGCCACAGAAATATTATTTTGTGGCGCACGGACACGGGTGCGCCACAGAAATCACCATTTTTGTGGCGCATGTGTTAGATGTGCGCCACAGAAAGTGCGCGGGGCCCACCCCAATCATTGGGCTGGGTGTCAGAGGCCATAGTTTTATGGCACATCCTAACCCGTGCGCCACAGAAAGGGCAACTTCTGTGGCGCACTTTGCTGGTGCGCCACAGAAACACCATGTTCTGTGGCGCATCCTACGCAATGCGCCACAGAATATGTTGTTTCTGTGGCGCACCTGTACCGTGCGCCACAGAATACCATACTGGTGCGCCACAGAATTGTGCGCACTGTGCACATAAAGATGGCCCCTCTCTCCCCCCCCCCCACTCACTTCATTCCAAGTGGATGTTGCTCACTCGCCCCCCCCTTCTCTCCACTCCATTTTTACACATTTAGTTCTCTTTTTTAGGTAGGTGAACCTATTTATTCGATGTATAATTGTTGGTGAAGTTTCTTGTTGTTGGGGGGGGCTAATTACTTGCATCTATACTCCGGTCCCTCCCTCTCCTCGCTCTTTTCGCGTGTCGGTATCGAATCTACTAGGTGAGTATAGTTGGAGGTGCATATGTCTCGTGTGGCCATCGATCGATGTGTATGGGTGTTTGTCATGCATGTGCAGGTGGACCGATCGATTGTCGCGCGTGCGGGCGCGGCATGGTGCATGGATGTTTGCCGAAATGTTGATTCACTTCCATTTCGGCAAACTTTTGCACCCCATATGTCCTACTTATAGGAGAGGTCATGCCGAATTTTTCCGGCGACTATGCATGCATGTTGTGGTTCTAATTTTTTGCTCTCTATATGTGTCTGTGCAGGCAACCATGGTACTAGAAATGAGCTCTGCTCGAATCGCTAGATACAAAAAAGACGCGAAGGCGGACATGATTCGGTGCAACAGGCGGCAGATAAGATGCCCGTGTCGATCATGCAAACTCGTGCGCTGGATTGACCCTGATTCCGGACAATTGGAGGAGCACCTTCTCAGACGCGGTTTCTTTGACGACCGCAACCACGTGGCACCGCCGGCAGCAAAAGTTGTGCACGAAGAGGAGGGCGAGCGAGGATATGACGGCGAACAAGATCATCATGAAGAAGGATATGTCGGCGGAGAAGATCGACATGACGATGAAGGCGAGAACACGGAGACCCCGCTAATTTCGGCCTTGCGGGACTCTCATGTTCAGGATCTGCTGCTTAAGGAGACGAGCAACGACATAGCTGCAGCTAGGGAGAAAGCCAAACTGGCGCAAATGGAGATAGACGGGGTGACTCCGTTGTTTCCTGGGTGCCGCCCCGAGGATACGCGGTTGCATGTAACGCTTGTTGCTCTGAAGATGAAGACGCAAAACAAATGGACCGACTCGAGCTTCAACAAGAACTTGAAATTCTGGCACGATCGCCTTCCCGAGGGGAACACATTGCCAAGCAGTATCAACGAGGCTAAGAAAGTCGTGTGCCCTCTTGACCTACCTCACGAAAAATTTCACGCCTGCATCAATGATTGTGTAATTTATCGGGGGGAGTACAAGGACACAATCACATGTCCGAAGTGCGGCCACGGACGATACAAGTGTGGAACCAACAACAAGAAAATTCCTCGAAAAGTGGTATGGTACTTTCCTATCACTCCCCGTCTTCAACGGTACTACGTGGACCCTAAGGAAGCAAAGCTCATGCAATGGCACGCGAAAAGGGAGAAGCCGGAAGAAGATCCGGAGAAGGGCTATATCATGACACATCCTGCAGACGCTGCCCAGTGGGAAGCATTGGACATAGCTTTCCCGAGTTTTGGGGGCGACGCGAGGAACGTCAGGCTGGGTATGAGCACCGATGGACTCAATCCGTTCGGCAACCAGAGTAGCACACATAGCAGCTGGCCCGTGTTTGTATGGCCTTACAACCTACCCCCGTGGCTGTGCACCAAGCAAAAGTACATACACTTGAGTATTCTCATCCAGGGGCCAAAACAACCAGGTGTCGACATGCATTTGTATCTCGGGCTGCTGAAAGACGAGTTAGACACGTTGTGGAAGACGCCACCCCGTACGTGGGACGCGTACACTAGAGATTATTTCCATATGAGAGCCGCGTTGCTGACGACGGTCACAGACTATCCTGGTTACGCGTATGTATCTGCCCAGGTCGGCCACGGATTCTGCGGCTGCGTGAAGTGCATGGACGGGACCCCGCATCTCCAGCTACCAAGGGATCCTGGGTCTTCGAAAACCGTGTACCCAGGGGCTCGAAGGTGGCTTCGCCTGGATCACCCGTGGAGAAAACGTGGTGAGTTGTTCAATGGTAAAGACGAGCCCGATGGAGCCCCGCGCACTAGGAGCGGCGAAGAAATCGACGAGCTTCTGAAAAATTGGGACGAGTGCCCTTCGCCGGGAAAGAAACGACCCAAGCCAGAGCCGCTGCTGGGTGTATGGAAAGCGAGGTCTGTTTTCCACGACTTGGAGTACTGGCCGGTCCTCCACGCGCCTCATAGCCTTGATGTGATGCACATTACGAAGAACGTTACGGAGAGTCTGCTTGGCACTATTTGCAATTCGGAGAAGTCCAAGGATGGGCCGAAAGCAAGATACGATCTAAAACATTTTGGCATTAGGAAAAATCTACAGGTCCCCGCTGATAGTGATGATGATGATGACGATGAGGATAAGACGGAAGGGACTCAACGTCCTCCCCGCAAAAAGGCTAAGAAGAACACCGTGGTGCTTCCCGCTGCCTGCTTCACATTGAGTCCGCCGGAGCTTGAGCAGTTTTTCAGGTGCCTCGTAGAAGTCAAAGTTCCTCACGGATACTCAGGGAGTATAAGCAGATATCTGGACTTAGCGAAGAAGAGGTTCACCGGGATGAAGTCTCACGATTGTCATGTGCTCATGACGCAGATACTTCCTGTTGCGATCCGAGGGATAATGGACGAGCATGTCCGTGATACGTTGTTTGGCCTTTGCAACTTTTTCGACGTTATCACCCGGAAATCGATCGGCGTGAGGCAGCTCAAGATGCTACAGGATGAGATCGTGGTGATACTATGCGAGCTCGAGATTTACTTCCCGCCGGCATTCTGTGATATATGTGTACATCTCCTTCTCCATGTCGTTGATGACATCAGGCATCTCGGCCCGACGTTTCTGCACTACATGATGCCGATGGAAAGGCAGAATGGTGTCCTGAAAGGATACGTTCGCAATAGGGCCCGTCCAGACGCAAGCATGGCCAAAGGATTTCTAACCAACGAGTGCATCTCTTTTTGCGACAATTACCTAAGCACCGAAGACGATTAGGATGTCGGTTTGTCCACCAGGACGCACCTTGGCAGACTCAATGGAGTCGGTCACCGCGAGGGCTGCCGCGACGTCCATCTCGGCATTCAAAAACGACGCGACGACTTTGATAGGGCTCACCGGGTCGCGCTACAACACTTAAATTTGATCGAGCCTTTCGTGGAAGAGCACAAAAGCTTAATCAATCAGAATTATATTGAAATGGGCGGGCCGAGGAAGATGGGAGACGTAACCAAAGAGCACAACTCCGGCTTCACGCGTTGGTTCAAGCAAAGTCAACTGATTGAAGCACGGAGAAAAATGCCTTCTACGGAAGATGAAAAACTCATATACATCTTATCACAGGGCCCCGGGCAGAACGTAAGGACCTATCAGGGGTACGACATCTCCGGTTACAGATTCTCCACCGAGGACAAGGACATGAGTAGCAAAAATCAAAACTCAGGAGTAACTATGCTATCATATGGCGATGCCGAGACTAATGTGGAAGAAAGATACTTTGGAAAGATCGAGGAGATATGGGAGCTCAACTACTGCGGAGAGACGGTGGTGCCAATGTTCCGTGTGAGATGGGCCAAGAATGTCAAGAAAGAAGGACGGTATTTCACCACAATGGTTATACCCGATGCCAAATCGAAGAACGCATCCGCGAAAAATGAGCCATGGGTACTCGCTAGCCAAGTTGACCAATGCTTTTTCATCACCGACCCGTCAAGGCCTAGCCGTGTTGTCGTGAGGAGGGGCAAGAGGAGCATCATCGGAATGGAAGGAGACGCCAACGAGGAAGACTTGGACAAAAACGGTGATCCGAAGATCGAGGAGGAGTTCGACAAGCACTTCGACATGCCTACTACTGGTAAAGTAAGAAGGAAGACATCCCTACCTACACACGGTTGTCCGTTCACGCGAAGAAATCTCAAGGTGGCCGGTATAAAGTATCCAGTCGCCAACAAAAAGGGAAAGAGACGCTAATTAAGCTAGATCGGAACCGAGACGAAAAAGACTTTATTATGTAATATGCTCATGTGTATGTTAGACAACCATATGTGTGTGTGAGACGTTATATAAAATAATATTCTAATATTAAATGTGTGTTTTATTTTTGTAATTGTAATTTACTGTTTTATTTCTTTAATTATAATTAAATAAAATGTTAAAAAATATGGGGGATTATCAAGATTCGAACCTGGGTGGTGATGAGAACATCACAGCCAACCACTGCACTAGTAACACAGTTTTGTCAAACTACAACCGTGCGCGTTTTTATTTATCTATCCACAGAATTCTGTGGCGCACGTTCTCGACGGTGCGCCATAGAAATTACTACGCCCCAATGACATGTGGCCCCGTACACTTGGCCACAGAATGGGCCCAAGCATTTCTGTGGCGCACCCCTACAAGCATGCGCCATAGAATTCTAACAATTCTGTGGCGCACATGCTCGTGGTGCGCCACAGAAATTACTACGCCCCAATGACATGTGGCCCCGTAAACTTGGCCACAGAATGGGCCCAAGCATTTCTGTGGCGCACCCCTATAAGCATGCGCCATAGAATTCTAACAATTCTGTGGCGCACATGCTCGTGGTGCGCCACAGAAAATGCCTCCTTGCCAATGACATGTGGACCCGTGTGGTAATCTTCCACACTTCGCAGTTTTCATCTCAGTTCCTCTCTCTCGCGACGAACACCTCGCGACGAACACCTCGATCGATCTTCTCGCTCGCGCTCGCGCCGCCGTGGAGGATCCGTGTGGAGGAGGAGCCTAGGAGGAGGAGCGCCGTGACTAGGAGGAGGACCGCCGCGCCGTGACCTAGCTAGGAGGACGACCGCCGCGCCGTGACCTAGCTAGGAGGAGGAGCGCCGCGCCGTCCCCGTCTACACCTCGACGGAGTCACCCCGCCGCGCCGTGACACTGTCTTCCTCGACGCCTACACCTACAGGGTAAGCCCCTCTTCCCCCTCTTCTCCCTCTGCTCGATCCCCTCTCTCTCGCTTGTAGATAAGAACGGACGACAAGGCAGTTTCCAAGAGATCGATAGCTAGGTTGTATATGTGAAATTGCTCAAATTGCAGCATTGCTTCGTAGCATTGCTCAAATTGCTCAAATTGCAGCATTGCTTCGTAGCATTGCTCAAATTGCTCAAATTGTATATGTGAAATCGATCATTAGTGTGTCTTTCAGTCTTTGCAGCATTGCTCAAATTGCTCAAATTGCTCAACTCCTTATTGTATGAACTCAATGTATATGTGAAATATTGTATATCTGACAATTTATATGTGAAAAATCCTTCGTGGTGCTGAAGGAAGAACCAACATGGTCCTTTTACGTTGGTCAGCAGGCCTGATTTTTCAGTCAAGCAATATATGTGCAGCTGGTAGATGTCTTGTGGGATTCCATCAGTCAAGCTGAGAATTTTGACTGTTGAGCTGGTAGCTGTAGGTTTTTTCTGCAGGGTTTTCTTTTTGAGATGCCAAAGTTTCGCGAGGAAGTTGATTCATTTCCTTCCGAGCGAATTTCTGGCTCTCTCATACATACGAAAATTAGCAAAAGTCATGCCCAAATTTTCTATGAATTTTATACTTAGTAGCTTTGTCTGTTCTAATTTTTCTATTACTAACCTGATCATTGCCATCATGTAAATGAATAAGAAATTCCAACACCTTCTTTGCATATGTGTGTGGTAGCTTGCATCTGTGTGCTGATGTTTTCGTTGCTGATGTCAGGTTGAAGAGCAGAGTCTAAAAAATAAGTTTATGATGGATATCCATCAGGTGAAATCGAATACCGATTCAAAGTAGTAAGCTTAGAACAGAAATTCAGTACAGGCTAGAACGCAAACAACTAGAGCTCACCAAAGCTAGAGCATACTGCACCAAGTAATTGTTATTCGCAGCTCCTTCTGGCTGCAACACCAAAATGTAAATTTGTGTTGTGTTAAGTACAGAAGAAAATTTGACAGCTCGAGAAATTCTCGCATCCAAGATGTTTAGTCTAGAGTTAAGAGATAATCACCCGACATCCAACAAGTCGATACAGTAACTGCTGCAAGGCTGGCAACTGCTCTAACAGTTCCTGGGACTCTAGTTCTCGTGTTCTACTGTGTCCCTGATGAAAAAATAGCATCGGTTAAAAGCAGTGATTAGTAAGCGAGAATTTATACTCAGATTTAGTACGTGTGGCCCTCAAAACTAGTGTACCGTGGTGCCAAAAAGAGGCATGATTATTCAGACCTTTTCAGGACCTTGACCTTGTTTGGATAGACGCTCAGCCTCAACATCATATTTCAGGACCCTGAAGCATTCCAATCTTTCCTCCAGAAACTGACCATATGTGCGAACCCATGCAGAACAGTCCCAAGCTGGAAAACGCTTAATCTTAGTACATAGGGAATCAGTCGATGACAACCGGGGACCAAAAAGCCAACGCGAGACAAGCGACCCGACGTACCCCTTTTGACTGCACCCGCGGGTCCAGCGGCCCGACACGCAGCGGGCGACAGCTGCGCCGCACGGACGGAATAGGAGAGAGGCCCACATCTACTAACACAGGGACCACACGCAGAGAGACAAAGTCCTGCAGTAGCCCCGAAAATGCTTGCTTTCTATCGAGCTTACAGCTATAGTTAATATATAAAAAAACAGAATTCAATTGCTCGACACCGGTGCCGTACATGTCCTTCACCCTCTGGAACATGCTGGATTCGGTGGTGCACATACCCGGTCCTCCTGGCCGTCAGCCCCCACCACGCCACGCTCTGCTCGGAGTCCGCGGCCAGGAGCATGGAGTGGCGCACTTGGGGCCGACACACGCCGCCGATATCTTCCGCAGGGAGCCGTTAGATAGGCGGTTCATATTAATTTTGGGGTACAGTAAAAGTATTTTCAGGTAGCTAGGTCGATCGTAGTTTTGATCATTTGGAGGAAAACCTTTAAATCATCATCGGCTGTTTGATTCGCTTGCAAACTTTTATACTGTTTCCATTTGCCTGCTGCGAGCACAAAATGGAAATTGTTTGGATCGCATCCCATTCCCATCCCATGAACAAGTGGTTACTTTGCTTCCCTCCAACCAATCTCTCATATTTTTCTCCACTTGACTAAGCAAGATTAATTAGAGACCCACAGTCATGTCCACTAATTAAACTAGATCTCCGCCTTCTCCTTAGGTGCCTTTGCTCTTGTACATGCTATCGTACGTTGCCTTCCAGCAAGATTTTATATGTGCTACTTGTTGATCCCCTTTTGAATGCAAAATTGTATATCTCCATCAAGACTGACCCTTTTTCCACGCTGAGATTACAAATATTTTGGGAACTGAAACTACATGTAAAGCTTAGGCAAGTTATATACTCCCTGCATCTCAAACTAACTGTCACAAAGATGGACAAAAATGTTGCCTCGGTAGCTAACTTAATCAGATGGGCAAACAGCGGGGTGGCTAGAATCAAGTCTTGTGTTTCAAAATATGCAGTAGAGAGGACAGGTGAACATCTTTACCTGTCATAATCGTGCTTTTCTCCATCTGTCAGGAGATAATGTCGAGTTTGCACATACGGCGCCCGTCTTCAATATTCAGTCAAGTAACCAAAGCACCCAAATCAGATTATCCATCTTCCAAGCAAAGATGTGTAATAATTTTTCCTGGATCTTGCTACTCATCTACTGAAATACTCAAGATCTCATCAGTAACTTCTATAATTTCCACAACACAAAAAGTAACAAAGGGGAAGCAGTTGACATCTCCAGATTGCACATCCTATGTTGTGCAAAACTCTGACTGCACATCCTACTGTCCTTTTTGATTTACTGTGATTACCATCCAATTTCAGTGAGTGCGACTTCAGGAAAGCCAATACCACGATACCAAGCGCCATTTTGTTTTCTAAATTCAGTGTGTGCCGGGTGATGTCTTTGATCCCATGAAATCCTGAATGGAACATAAGTTCATTGGCTGAATCTCACCTACCAATGACTGAAAGTTTCAATTCAGAACAGCATTTCCAGACACTTCTTTATCCATAAAAATGACCTAGCTAGGCTTGTCATCGGCTTTTTGGAAAACGCTTAATCTTAGTACATATACTGCGGTAGTTAGTTGTGGCCAAGTCCTTATTTTACAGCTTTTACTAAATAATTGTACACATAAGGATAGTTAGTTCTTGGTAAATTTACACCCATCAGTAGCTAGCTAATTAAATAAGTACTTAACATGTATTGTGGGGGACAATAAACTTAATATAATGCATTTTCACACACATTATAACTCATTAAAAATATGAGCCTTCTGTATACCAAATTAAGTGATGATCCCCCACAAATTAAGTACCAAGCTACTCTATCAACCAAGTAGAAAGGTTGTGCAAAACTTAGAACAAAACTATTTCCCTTGCTTGATCTAGCATGAATGTCTGGTTCTGCAACAGCCCACAGCTCATGTATGCAGTAGTACTGCAAAGTTATTGAGATTAGATCTGAGTTAGCTAAAGATGAATGGCTGAGTAAATTGAAGAGAGCTAACTAATTACCCTTGGCCCGTGAGGATGACTCTGCTGCATAAACGTATGCCCATTGCTGTGAAGAAATGATGCTGTCAGTCATGATCTAACAATGATTCACATGCAGGACCTAACAAAGCTTTTTGTTAAGCACTAGTGCTTATTTGCATAGGATAGGTGCCTAGTTAGTCATCTGTCTAGTATAAATAACCACCAATTCTTAACAATAAACCCGTTTATTTTTCTAGGCACCCCCCCCCCCCCTAAGCATTTTGCATTGTACATGCAGTTAAGGTGCTAGTTCAACCTATATGCCGAAGAACAAACCCAACCATGTACCCACCAAAGACCGAATTCACGATTTGCTTTGGTGATCTTGATTAATAGTGGGAGAAATAATTTCATGATACGATATTAAGAATTTACCTTTTTTTTGGTAGCATTACACTAGCCAGCTTTACACTAGGCAGTAAAAACAAGCAGGAAATACCTATCACTCCTCTGGCTCTTCCAAGCACGTCTATATTGAATAATTTGAAATCCAACTCAAAAACTCAAATTTGAATGTTATTACAGAAACATGTCTGGCTCTTCCAAGAACGTGTCCGTGCCCGAAGCCGGTGCCGAGGAAGAGGGCTGGGATGCCCACGCTGCAACCAGAATTGAGGAAGAGGTCCGGGAGGACCCTGATTGGGGATACTTGGAGGAAGAGGACCAGGATAAGAGCACCGATGGTGGTGGCACTGACCGCACGGCGGCTGGTGGTAGCGGCGACGCCGCCCCGACGACCGATAAGAAGAATAAGAAGCCCCGGGCCCCAAGGAAGGATCATAAGCCGCAAGTGGTCGCGAACGTCACCGATACAATCACCGAGGTCTCGCCGAGTGGCCTACCATTGGCGCCTCCAGGTGTTGCCTCAGGGTACGGCATGCAGCTAGGGTGCATCGTGCGGGAAAGCATGTCGATCAACACGACGGACCTTAGAAGCGACGACAACAAGGCTTTGGTCGAAATCCTCCTGAAGAAGGTTCACCAGCGATACACGTTCCCGGAGCCGTTCAACAAAATGGTGGACTCTTTAGCCATCACGAAGATGAGCACCGCGTTGAGCAGCTGGAAATCCCGGGTGAAGAAGAAGATTGAAAAAGGTAAAAGCTGGGAGGAGATCAGTCGAAAAGACCCGACGCTTCAGAAAGAAGATTTCGAGATATTTAAGGCGTACTTGAACACCGAGGAGTGTAAAAAATGGACAAAATGGGGGCAGGATATGCGGGACCAAAACATAGGGCACCAACATCTCGGAAGCGGTGGTTACCGAGGAAAACAGCTTATTTGGGAGAAGGAGGACCGCGAGATGGAACGTCTCGGAAAAGATAACCCCTGGCACAAAATCACGGATATACAAGTTAGGAACTTTGTCCGATCCCGGTACTTCTTAGACTGGAAGACGGGGGAATTCGTGACGAAAGACGAGGACGTGAAGGAATTTGAGAAACATTTGGTAAGGATACATATATCTCAAGTACATGTATATTGCATTGATCTAATAATTAGATAATGGGCTCACCTTAATTTCCTTTTGTCTGAAGGAGAGGGAGTTGCGGAAATCTGACTTGTCCGAAGGGTCGACGAGTCGGTGGGACACGCCTTTCAACAGAGCGACGAACGCATACAAGCAAAGGCCGTTGGATGCCCCGCCGACGTCAGCTGGCCGTATCTCCGGCTTTGGGCTAAACATGAAGGTAGCCGAGTACTACTCATCAGATGCCAAGTCAAAAAAGAAGAGGAAGACGACATCGACTAAGGATGATGAGGAGGTCGCGGAGCTGAAGAAGAAGATGGCGGCTCTAGAGAAGAAACTGGAGAGCAGAGAGGTGGACCCCGACACGCTCAACCGATTAGTGGATCAGAGGCTCAAGGAAGTCATCCCCGCTGGGTTGATGGAGGGGATAGCTTCTTGGAATGCGGGGGGTCAAATTGGACCGATCCATCTGCCCACCTTCGTCGGCAGCAACTCAAGCATGAACCAGCAAGTGCCGCCGCAACAGCTGACCCCCCAGACGCCGGCGCCGCTCCTTCTGGTCACATCGCCGCCCCCTTCCGCAGCAATGCCGAAGAATGATGGGCCGGCCGCCGGCACCGTCGCCCTTGTCTCGACACCCGCCGAGCTTGACGCCATCACCAAGGTAACTAATTAGTTAGTCATGATCTAACTACGCCTTCTCAAGATGACTGTCATCTCATGATGCCTGGTATGTTGCCCAACAGGACGAACCTTGCGTACTCCTGCATCGTGTGGTGCCCGGCGGAGAGTTGGTGGATGTTGCTACCGGCACTATTATACAACCCATGCAACGCACTATGCACCACTCTCGAATGGACGAGAACGTGATGAAGGTGAAGTTGGCCAATGTAGTGCCGGAGTATCGCGGCGTCCTCCCCCCCTTTCAACCCCCAGGCTGCGACGAGGACAACTTGGTACTTGGAGAGTGCACGACTTGGGTGATGCAATGGCCGAAGAGCCAGATTCGTCTTGGGGGGGTCTTGTGATCAAGCGCAACACCGGCGCCACATCCCCTATGGCCCCGCAGAATAAGATCGTCCGGCCCACGAAGCAAAGAGCCCTCCAGACTGCACCCAAGGCCGCCGCCCCTCAGAAGGAAACCGTACTCGTCGCCACCACCACCCAGAAGGAACCGGCGGTTGTTGCCACCACCACCCAGAAGGAACCGGCGGTTGTTGCCACCACAACAAGGCACAAAGTGTTGTTGGGAAATATGCCGCAACGACCGCCCAAAAGATCATCAAATGCAGTTGTGCCTCAACCGCCGGCATCACAGCCGCCGGCATCACAGCCGCCGTCACCACCAAAGGACGTGGACAACCAGTTTGCTGGAGCCGCCGGTGTCGAAGACTATCATTACGATGACAATGTCGACATCAATGCCTACCTCAACACGGGCTACAGCCAAGATAGGTACATGCCTGATATGAATCGTGACGACGAAGCCTTCCGCAGTCACGACGATCAACCTAGACGTACTGAAGTCACGCAGCGTCTGACCTACCCGGATAATACAGTATTCAGCCCTGGCACACTGCATAAGACAATCGAAGGGTCGTCCCGAGCACCCGCACCCCCAGCTCCCTCACCCCCAGCTCCCGCAGCAGATCAAGCCACCGCTAGCAAGAAGATTAGGAAGAGACCTGCTAAAAAGGTCCAGCATACTAAGATCTTGACCGACGCCGTGATACGACCCCGTAAGGATGGCTTGACCCGCTTGCATGAAGCTGGGAAACCGATACTGGGTCCGGATGAGATACATGGGGCAACTGGACCAATGCTCACATTGCAGAACATTATCGTGATGCTAGAGGGTCTCCTTCTTCAAGACAAGTGTCCAAATTACCCTGTGTTCACGGTCAAGGTGCCAGAGGGCCCGGACTTCGTCAACGAAGACCCCGCGGGACTGTTCTTCATAGCGTATGAGGATATCTTCTGTCTGTTTCACTCGAGACGGCTGGACTATAACTTGGTCCGCCTATACGCGCTCAATGCTCAGCTGCAGATCCAGCGAGAGTTACCCCCTCACGTTATGGTAGCGGATCCCTACTACATGCGTGATAGCCAGCTGGAGGAAGGATCAAGTACACGGACCAAGGCAGTGAAGTACCTCGAGAGCTTCATGTTGAGAAACAGTGAGAACAAGAGGGACATTCTTTTGCCTGTCTTCCCCGAGTAAGTCTCGCGACCGTCGTAGCTAATGTTTTTTTCTATATTTCATCCATTGCTTATCCTGGATTCAATTGCATGTGTTGAGCAGGGACACATACTGCACACTCGTCGTGCTTTGCCCACCGTGGTCACTTGCCCAATACTTCGACTCGTCGAATGTGACGAAGAGGAAAGACTACACCAGAATAAGGGGTGTTCTCGATGAGGCTATCAATGGCTACGCCCAAAATGGAGGCACATTCCAAAAGAAACAAGAATGTATCAGGCCGGGTACTGGCAAATACGGGTTCAGGCACGTGACCGAGTTCCCCTGCATCAAGCAGCCGGCTTGGAGCACGAAAGAGGCCTTCTATGCCCTCCATCACCTCAAAGGGATTGTCCGCGATGCAAACAATTTGAATCATCCTTCTAGACTCCGAGACTAGTCCAACAAAATGGCGGGGGAAATCTCACAGGAAGATCTTATAAAAGATTTTCATCGCATCAAAGTCAAGTTGTCGGAGATAATCATTGAAGATGTCAACAAAAAGGGAGGGTCCTTGCACCAACCCATAGGGTTATGCCAGAGGGATATCCAGGAACGCCTAGAGCGGCAGGCTGATCGTAGGACGTGGATGACCAAGGACCTATATAAGCCGTTTCCGGTGCCGCTCCAGTTGAGGTATCGTTGATCGAGGTGTGCGTAGCTAGCTACTATTAGTTTGTTTAACAAAATTTGCTTAACTTATATAAGCCTAGCTACTATATTAGTTTAGCTCTAAACTTAGGCCTAGCTAGCTACTATTAGTTTGCTCTAAACTTAGGCCTAGCTATAGCTACTATTAGTTAGCTCTAAACTCCTAGCTAGCTACTATTAGTTTGCTCTAAATTAACTTAGGCCTAGCTAGCTTTATGTTTGTATATCTTTGATGATGTTTATTTTTTGTTTCCTTAGTTGTTTTTTGTGAACATATATGACTTAGTTGTTTTTTGCATTATACTTACTAATATGCTTTGTGTCTATCTATATAGATGACGTACTACGTGGTGTTCGAGGGTCGGGTTCCAGGAGTCTATGACGAGTGGAAGGACTGCAAAGCACAGGTCGACAAGTTCAGCGGCAACTCCTATAAAGGATACAAGACTAGACACGAGGCGGTTGCGAAGTGGAGGGACCACCAGTCGAAACAGATGAACAAGATGAAGACCTCCATCAAGCTACCGTTCTTGCTCACCATCGTCGCCGTGCTTGTAGTCTATTTCATCTTAGCTTAGGCATTTGTAACTTGACAACTCGAGTAACTATATGTGGTGACAATTATTGTTCGATGATGATGTGTTTGACAACTCGATCGAGTTAACTATGTGATCACTTTGAGACAAATTCGATACTTTGCACTATGTATCACTATTGTGATTTAGTAACTTTGTGAAATATCAGTAATATGTTATATGTTGTCAAATATCACTGCTGTGAATAATTCCTGTATAATTCCTGTATATTCAAACTGTATACAGCAGAAACTATTTAGATTTCGAAATATTGCAGATGTTTCTGTGGCGCACCACTGGACAATTCTGTGGCGCACCTAATTCTGTGGCGCACCATTAAGAGATGCGCCACAGAATCGACTATTTCTGTGGCGCACGGCCTTGGTGCGCCACAGAATCCACCATTTCTGTGGCGCACGGGCTTGGTGCGCCACAGAATCCACTATTTCTATGGCGCACGGGCTTGGTGCGCCACAGAAATTATTTTTGTGGCGTGTGTTCTGTGGCGCACCCCTGTGGCCCCAGGGTGCGCCACAGAATAGCTACTTGGTGCGCCACAGAAGAGGGTTTCTCTACTAGTGTATCCTATTTTTTGTAGATTTTTTCCCTTGGTTTATTACAGGTTTGCATGAATTTATTTCCAAGCGTGAAAAATTAAGTACATCTACCTCTTCAATGCAAGAGGTCCTATAAGATAAATTTTTACGTTAAGTTATCACAAAGCTAAAAATCTATAAGCATTTTTTGTATCCATCGAGTTACTTTTACTGCTGTGTCAACTTGATGCTTATCTTGATTTAGAAAAAAGAGTATTTTACAGGGTAAATCATATCTTGGGGTAATTTTTTTTTGGTGTGCCAACATATTTTCGACAAAGATTACTTTTTCACAACCTTTTTTTAGAGGCAAAGAACCGTAGAACAAAATGTTCTACGGTATATAAATATATATATATATATATATATATATATATATATATATATATATATATATATATATATATATATATAGGGAAAATGGTTTCTACTCCCGGGTGTAGCTACACCCACGTCTCATATACTGCCGTACGGAGGTATGTGTCATACTTTTTGGTCCAAATATGTTCATATACTATATTTAAGATACTTCAAAACAAGTTTCGTGAAAATTATAAAATTGAGTATGTAGTTTACACTATATATTCAAAATACCGGTATATATGTACATATAAAAGGAGTATGTAGAAAAATTACACGTACTACGTAAAAAGTAGTATATATACTGCCGAAATAGTAATATATACTGCATACTACCTGTACATACTCTCCGGTATGATAGATACTATATACATCATACTAAACACATGTGGGTGTAGCTACACCCGGGAGTAGTCTGAATTTGTCCTATATAGGGAAAATGGTTTCTACTCCCGGGTGTAGCTACACCCACGTCTCATAAACTGCCGTACGGAGGTATGTGTCATACTTTTTTGGTCTGAGTATGTTCATATACTATATCTAAGATACTCCAAAACAATTTACATGAGAATTACAAAAGTGAGCATGTAGTTTGCACTATATATTAAAAATACCGGTATATATGTACGTATAAAAGAAGTATATAAAAAAGTACACATACTACATAAAAAGTACTATATATACTGTCGAAATAGTAATATATATTGCATACTACACGTACATACTCTCCGGTATGATAGATACTACATACATCATACTAAACAACATGTGGGTGTAACTACACCCGAGAGTAGCATAAATTTGTCCTATATATATATATATATATATATATATATATATATATATATATATATATATATATATATATAATTATGTACAAAAATTACAATGCCCCTAAAAATCAACCGATACCGGTTCTCTCAAACATCTTAAAAAGGGAAAAAACTGAATAACTATACTATGGGGTTAAGTACTGAATCAATCTAGTGCTTAAGAGGATCAACTAGTCTAGGTTTGATACGTAGGATGATGATCTGAAGATCCTTGGACAGATGGAACTTCCATGATCTATGACAAGGTGCAATATTATTGAAGATCTTATCATTTCTTTGCCTCCATATGTTCCAACATCCCATGATGATCACTTCCATAGCAAATTCTTGAGGAATGATATTCATTAATAGCGTGATTTCATCATATATATTGAGATCCTTCTCTTTGCAAGCGGGTTTGGAGATGGTACCTCAAGTTCTTTCCGAAACGAAAAACAGTCGAAAGTCGTGGATTGGAGATGTGGAAAGTTAAACGTGGCTTACGTTTTGGCACGGTACGCCGTACGTGAGTCGCAAGCACGAAGTGGGAAGAAGAGAAGAGTGTCCGTAAAACCCAGCGTACATCCGTTGGCCATGCAAGTATTCCGGCAAGAAGACACGAGTAGGCGACAGACATTTTTGGTCCGTTCCGACGCGTCGATGTCGGGGTATGTACACCCGGCGGCGATCCGGAGGCGCCATCACTCCGATGCATCTTGCGCGTACAGGAGCTCGCGCCGTCGCGCGATCGGCAGCGTAGTTTGTACAGTGCTCTGCTTTCTCTACTCTGCTGGCACCATCGCACGGGCCTGAGATTGGGAATATTTGCGTTGTATAATTTGAACATGGAATGTGTTGTCGCTACCGGCCTCTGACGGCTTATCCGCTTTGTTCTCTTCGATCGCTGCTGCCAAATATAGCACTAGTCTCGTCGGCACAGTTGCCCAATCTCAATGTGTTGCGTCCGTGACATGC
This sequence comes from Alopecurus myosuroides, assembly GCA_028641055.1. Taxonomy (NCBI): domain Eukaryota; kingdom Viridiplantae; phylum Streptophyta; class Magnoliopsida; order Poales; family Poaceae; genus Alopecurus; species Alopecurus myosuroides. Next base: position 448,822,951 of record CM054058.1, on the reverse strand, counting down.
ACGGTTAAACTTAAGCCACGCTCAACACAACTACTCTACCTAGTACCTAGCTACGTCCACTCAGCAACCGCACTATGCCGCATTTGCCACTTTGCGTTCGTTTTGCAAGAGGCCAAGTGGCGCTGCCCGCCTAATTTGGCCTCCTACTCGTGTTTTTTTTTTTTTATAAAGGGGCTTTATTAATTAAAAGTTTAACCATTACACTCGGTATCTGCATCGTGAAACGCACACAGCCGAAATGCAGAAAAATGAAAAAACAAAAGACGACAAGACTAAACAAATCAATAAGACGAAGGTTGTCGACGCTATGGAGCTGCAATGCGAAGATCAAGCGGTCATCCATGAGGGATAAAAATATGCCTCGCCACCTGCTCAAGTCGTGCACAAGCCTTCGTAAAAGAGTCCTCGAAACTCCCCCCTGTAATGTGCACCACGAACGGAGAATACCTCTGCATCGGAATAGAACCTGCATGCGAGAAAAAAATTATCACGGAAAATCTTGTCATTTCTACGTAGCCAGAGCGACCATATTACAGCTAGCGCTCTCATCCTAATAATAGTTTTAAATCTTTTGCCTGCCCCATTTAACCAGTTGCCAAAAATATTCGCAACAGATGTGGGCTGATAAAGATTTGAAACCGTTTGGATAGCAGACCATATAGAACGCGCAAATGCACACTCGAAGAATAAGTGTCTAATCGTGTCATCATGAGAGCAAAAAACACACTTTGAACTTCCGTGCCAATTACGTTTGACAAGATCATCTTTCGTTAGTATGATTCCTTTACGAAGATACCACGCGAAGACTATAATCTTCAGTGGTACCTTCAATAAGCCATACGTTCTTAAAAATATCGACTGGCATATCTGTTTGGATCATGTAACACCTGGGGTGTTCCCCCTTAATAGAATTGGTTGTTTTTCTTTTGCTTGCATCACATGCATCATATAAGCATTGCATCCTGTTTTCCAAACCACTTAAAAATCCAAACCAATTTAAATTGTTCAAACATGCCTAAAATTTCCAATTGAAAATTGCAACCTCAAATTGTTTTTCAATGGTTTGAAGTTGTTTTAATCAAATTGCTTGCTAATCAAATTTTTTCTCCTTTTGTTAAAACCCTAATGGTAACTTCAAATAACACATTCAAATCAATCCATCCATGCTTGGCATATTTCAAATGTGGGTTTAAAAATTAAAATCTTGCAAACAAACTAAATTCAATAATGTTTTCATAATTGTTGAGTTCACTGAATAAAATTGGTTAAAAATCAACTCCGTATGAAAGACTATGGAAATTCAAATAACAACTTAAAAACTCAACTGAATATTTCAAACTTTTGGACCTAATATTCACAAATGATTTTAATTATTGTTTTGCAAATTAATAAAATTTAGTTATAAAATAAACACCCCCAAACCCTATTTGAAATTCAACTACCAATTTAAAAACCAAACTAATAATTCAAAGTTCTGAATCAATGCTAACATTTGCTTCTAATTTTCTGTTTTGAAAATTAACACAAATAATTCATAAAAGAAAAAAAAACCCTAACACTTTTTCTATCTCTCTCTCCCTTTCATCCTTTACAAAAAAAAAGGAAAAGGAAAAAAAATCCAAAAGAAGGGAGACAGCCCACCCCAGCCTTTTTCTCCTCAGCCCATCACCACCCAAGCCCCCTCTCTGGCCCATACCCCTTCGAGGAGGGCATCATCTTCCTCCTCGTGATGTCACCCTCTGTACGAACAGCAGCAGCACCGTATGATCATCCCCAACCCCTCCGATGTGCTGCCGTACCGAGCTCCTCTCCCCATAAAAACGCCACCCCCTCTCCTACTCGCTAACCCTAGCCTACCCCCTCTCCCCGCCGCGGCGCCTTGTCACATCCCAATTTTGGAATACCTGTTAACACAGTTGTTTTGCTAATTGCTTGACTAATAAACCTTGGTTGTGTTTGTTTGTGTTTGTTTAAGTGCAACTAAACAAACTTAAAAAGGATAGCAAAGCAGTAAACTAAAAATATTCAACATATTGTTCCAATGACTTTGGCAATATTTTCTAAAGTAAATATTGATCAAATAGTTTTCTAAAAACATCTTATGAATCTCATACTTGTTGAATATTATTCCAAGACCTAAATTAAGAAAGAGGAAACACTTAATAAAATTTCCCTAAAAGATTATCAGAAAAAGAGGCATTCTTAAATGCTTCACCAAAATATTATCAAATGTTTTTCCAACCTTGCAAGATTAAAACAAAGGTATTGGAGAGCATTGACTTGCTATCTCTAGTCACATAAATATTTTGGCAAAGCTTTGCTAAAGAAAAGCCAAGTGCTTTATTAAATAGAAATTCCAATATTTCCAGAAACAGAAAACTAAAACAAGTTACTATTGGAAACTTTCTTGAAATGATTTGAAATTCATACCATTGCTTCCTTATAACAAATAAGGAACACACACAAGAGGAGACCAAAAATTGAATCCATTAAAGTTCTGAAAACATGAGTTTTCTCCACAGCAACATTTGGGATTTTGAACAAGTTTGTTCTACAAACTTTTTCCAAATGCCATGAAATAAATACCACATTCTCTATAGCATAAATAAGGATGAAAACCAAAAGGGCACAAGTTTTTGAATAATTTAAGTTGCCAAAAACCCCTGTTTTCTTGGCAGCACCTTTTTAAAATTTGAACAAGTTTGTTCTATGAAGTAACTCAAAATGACTTGAATTTTCTACCACATAAAGAACACATCAAATAAGGAATGTGTGCCAAAAATTAACATTTTTGGAAGCTCCTAAGTATGTTAATAAATTCAATGTCCATTTATGTAAGAATTTGAATTTGAACAACTTTGTATTATAAAGTTTATCCAATGGAGCCAATTTTCACATATGTTGTGTATCTTAACCAATAAGAATTTTGGGCAAAAGGATTTAAAATTTAAACCTTGTTTGCTTAGTGAAAACATCCTTTTTCAGAGAAGAGAAGGACCTAGTTGTAAAATTTCAGGGACCCATGTGTAAGCTGAGTCACACCTTCTCCTACCTCTAGCCTCTCTGTAGAATACAGCAGCCCTACTCCATGGCTTCGAGTGGAAGGAAACGTTGGGGATAAGAGGACCCCCATGTGCTTGTGGTCGGCCACTTGCTCTCTCTCCCCCCCCCACTCGAGCTAGCCTCTCTCTCTCTCTCTACTGTACAAAACTCCAAACCCTAGTCTATGGCCGCCGTCGATTGGGCCGTGTACGAGCTCGCCGCTGGCCTCCGCGTAGGCCATTAGCTCCGCCTCGTCGTGGTGATACTCCGTGCGGAGGGAATCGAGCCGGAGTGCACCGTGGTGGCCGCGCCATCCGTTTCCCTCTTCGGCACCGATGAACTCCGGCGAGAGATTGCCGCCTCCACGGACCTCCTCCTCCCTATCCGAGCCATCCAACGTGTTCACGGTGAGCAGGAGATTCTCCCGGTACTTTTTCCCCCTCCCTAACCCCCTAAAACGTGACGGCGCCGTGGTCACCGTCCGGCCACCGCGCGTTGCCGTCTCCGGCCGCCCTCCGGCCGCTCCCGGGAAGCGAAACATCACACACTCGTTTCCCCTCGTCATAAGAAACGTGTTGGTACTTGTATTTTGCAAAATGGCGTCCGAAATCGCCGGATCTTTGCTCGCCGGAGTCGTTGCCGCCGGCGGGTGAGGTCACCACGACGTCATGCTGGCGTCAGGTCCCCTTGACCCCGCGCTAGGAGAGTCAAACTGCGCGTGGGGCCTCGCTGTGCCGCGTGGCTGCCCGCGTGTCAGCCTCAGTGGCTAGATCCCACCGCGGTGGATCTGGATCTGGCCGGCCCATTTGGCAGATCTAGCCCAGTCTAGTTCTTTTTCCATTTTTATTTTTACAGAATGATACATGTTTACTTTTGGATCTAAAAGGCAACTTAAAAGATGAATTTTACCAAACCAAAATTCACAGATGTACACAAACAAAATCTAAACCATCTCCCCTTTGTAGATCTACATTTGGATGAATGGTTTTGAAATTAAAAATGATTTGGCAACAGCTACCAGAAACACCAAAATGAGCACCATTTTTATTTCACAACTCAGAATGAAGTGAGGCCAATTTCATTGGAAAGCCCTTGAAATTTCCTAACAGTATCATTTAACCTCGTTTACAAATTCCTTGTATTTTTGAAATGGCATGCAATTTGGTAAAACACCAGAGAGCACTTTGGTGATTTTTATAAAATTATTAAAAATGAATTTTGATGCAAACTCAACTGGATGGTCTTGTGTATGTTTAGGGCTATCCAAACCTAGAAGGGTTTAATTTCTAGAGCATCCTAGAAAATTTTGTGGACAGATCCTTGTTTTGCATATTTCTGCCATTTTGGCATTTTAGCTAATTAATTGTTGTGATTATATTTTTGTGTTGCAATATTGTTTTCTAGCATGTATAAGTGTGTGAACTTGTTTTCTAAGTGTTACTTAGCTATTTTAGCATGTTATATTGTGTGGACTTGAGTGGAGAAGAGATAGGATTTATATTAGTAGCATATGTTTATTCTCTAGTTTAATACTTGCATATAATTTTGAGTGGTAAAATTATGTGCAAACACTTGGATTTGTTGATTGGATCCAGTACCATATTGGTACTGATTTGGTGTTGTTATCACCTATGCTAGATTGCATTTGAGTTGGTAGAAAAGCATTATTAGCTTTGTCATAACTATGAGGATGTTTGGAAAAATTCCCTCATGTGTGGAATTTTTGACATGAACATTTGTGGTTGTGTAGCCACATATTTTTAAGTTGTATTCATAGGACCAGTAGCATTTTGATAATGTTGTTATGAGTACTTGACCCCTAAAGTTTTCACATGTGTGAAAACAATAGCATGAGTATAATTACCTTGCTTGTTTTTAGCACCCTATTATTTTCTACTAGTATGGTTATTGCACTAGATGCTAGTTTAGGTTTTTGCTAATTTTTGTCAAGTATGACCAGAGGCTTTGTGACCTCTTAATGCTTTGTTATGCTAGTGGAACACCCACCGGTGTCATTGCATTTTTGGTGGAAACATTATTTCCCCCACACTAGATGTATTTCTTTCATATAGTTCTATAACTAATGAGTGCTTAGTATTTTTGCTTTGGGAATTTTTGTGCTAAACAAAAATGGGTATTCTTCTGTTTGTAAGTGGTTGTAATCATGTGTGGCTTGCTAGGAAAAATCCATCTTTGGAGTGTTGTTTGATTCCTCTAGTAATGCCCTTTTTATTACCACTAGTATGTAGGAGTTGCCCTGCAAAATGATACCTTGTTTTATCCAATGGGATATTTTTGTTATAGCAAGTATAGATGTTTTTCACTCCTGTTTTTATGACATGGACCCTCTGGATGTATTTCAATTACTTTCTTGGAATACATCCATTGATTCTTCATGTTTGAGTAGTACTAGTTTCCTTAGCAGTTGTGTGTTAAATTATTTTCCTGCCAACTTGTGTTTGGTGGATGTTTGTGTATCCTTGCATGAGGACATGTTTTCATTCCCATTATGATAACATGGTTCCTTGTTTGCATTTTAATACCTTGCTTATTATGCATGCTTGCATAGCAAACTTTTAGTATAAACATGTCTATAGGATTCCTCCTTTTTAGCCATTGTTTCTATTGTTCTCACTATGAGAAATTGTGTGTTTTGTGATGAGTCTATTAACTTGTTACACTTGTGTAGGCTCACTGATTTGTAAAAGTAACTTTTGCAAATCATGTGTCTCATTTATTCTTGATGGGAATTTAGACTTAGTAGCTTAGCTACCTTATTCTTTTTGTGGTGTGGTTGATAGACCCATTGCCATGATTATTATTGTGCATGTTTTATATACTTTTAGTAGTCTCACCCTTGTGAAACTAAGTGTATTTTGGGTTTATTAATATCTTGGTATGAGAGTGGCACACCCACTGAATCCATGATATTGAGGTTGTGAGATAGTTTTCCTCCAACCTTAAACTGTCTTATTAAATGGCATTTCTGCCAAGTAGGTTTGTTTGATTGTTTGCCTCAATTAATAATTGGGTGATAGGTTATTATTAGATTTCCTTGCTGTATGTATGGTTACGTATGGTTGCTTGCCTTGATTGGTTCTGAATGTGTGTCCTTTATTCCTTTTTACGACGTTAGAAAACGAAGAGGAAGGAAGTGTCGTGAAGCTCTGTTTCAAGTTCCAGTCACTCCAAAACCAGGGACACAAGGAGATACCAGGCAAGCCATCCTGATGCTTGCTGATACAATACTTATCATTATCTATCATGCATGTTTTATCTCTGAAGTTTTACAAAAACTTGATTATCAAAACTATTTTTGATGTGGAATTTACTACTATACTATATATAGGTTACTATCATGCCAGTAGTTAAACTTGGTAATACCAAGCCCATAAGCCACCACATGGTATTTATTACCATCAAATATACTAGTCCCTAAGTGGACACCCTAAAATTGTGATTCTACAAAACAAAGGCTTTACGGAAAAACCCGGAGAAAAGGCGGATCCTTGTTCTCCGGAGGAATGTGGAAGTGGTCATTTTTGAGAAAGTGGTGTTTTCAAAAATGACACATAACCTAGTCTTCGCCGGACAACCTTTACCGTACTGCCACCCTACCCCAACATGGGCAAGGGGCTTAACTTGAAGTTTGTTCTTATTAGTGTGTGCTATCTCAATGTGCTATAGGGGATGCGATCCTCTGAACCGAATGTCGTGGAGACATATAAAGTGTGGGATTAATTTTCCCTCCGGACGCATCAGATGAGGCATCCTGGCTTGGCGGGGATTAGCTCGGTGCCGGGGGTGTGGTAAAACTCAACTGAGAGATAGGCATATTCTAGCTTGAACATAGTGGATGGTTATGATCAGATACCTGATGTTTACATACTGTTGTTACAGTCCGTGATTGTTCACGGGAGGTGTACTGGATCTGGTGGATGTGTACACCTCTGCAGAGTACAACTTTTTCGAAGAAGCCGCGTCCTCGGATATGGACAGTTGAATGGCCATGTAGCTAGCATTGTGTCAATGTTTTCAAAAAGGAGTTTTGAAAGGGAAATTTTTGGAAAGGAAGTGTTGAACTTGTGAAGTTCGGAAAGGAAGGAAAACATATACCGTGGAGGTATCGTCGATGATGAAAAGCCAGATGATGTTATACAAAACAAAATGTTTTGCAAACAAAACCTTTTCTACTCTAAGCAAGAATTCTGGAAACTGATTCCAAGAAGTTTTGCAAAGAGAAAATATTCTTTAAACAAAGCTTTACAAAACCTCTTGTACATGTGATATCTACAAGAGAAATAAAACTATATTATTTTCTTCTGAAGTATCTTCTTCAACGAAGATACAGATAAACCTGACTGCAACTGTGGTGTCATCATATATGAACACCATTGATAGTGAACCCTATGTATAGCCTACCTATACCACCATATAAGCATATTTGCATGTTTGGTAAGTGACATGATGGATGTCTTGCGGAGTACATTCAAATGTACTCACTATGGTTTCGCCCCTGGTATCTACTTATCAGATTTGGAGAAGGAGCCGCCGAAGGATATCTATGAAGAGAAGTACGGAGTTGACGGCTTTGCGAACTAGGATCGTCTCCGGGTCAGCAGCCTGTAGGTTAAGGCGTGACTTGGGCTCAACTACGTTGTGTTTTAATTGTCTTCCGCTGTGTTTGTTAAGTTGCCTGCCCTTGTGGCAGTTGTGTTAAACTTGATCATGTGATCTTTTTGTAATACCTTTATGTATTCGTGTAATGGATGATGTATTTCTGTGTGCCAACTTTGTATGTTGTTCACGACTGATCTTTCTGGGATCGTGAATGTATGCATACGGAGGGTTTTCAGACTGCCGGTCTGGGGTCCTTACAGAGTTGGTATCAGAGCCATCCTGACCTTAGGAGACCTTAGTTAGCATGGACGTCAGATAGGAAAGAAAAGTATTTTTGAGTAAAAACCTATTTACTATCTAAATTATTTTTATCTAAGGGAATTTTAGTATATTTTCCCTACTTTTTATCTTTTCAAAAGATTCTAAATGCATATCAAGGGCGTCCTTGAACAGTGGTTCGAAGGGCGGGCCTTATAGAGTTGGTATCTCTCTCGGTTAAGAGTTTATTTCTTACTTGTTTGCAACTGTTCCGCTCTGTTTTTGAAACATCTCTCGTCTTTGAAGTTTTCTGTCCAGAAAATAGTTGGAGTTTCAAAAACAGATTGTTGCATAAAGTTTTATCAAAACTTTACTTCTATTTATCTTGTTTTCATCCAAAAGCTTTTATACTTGCCGATGTCCCGAGAAGACCAAAATAATTACCTAGCTCTACAGTGATGATGGTCAGAAGTAGATATAGTTCTTCAACCACTTCTAGGATTTTGGATCAGTCTAGTTTGGAGTAATTTAGCGATAACTCCATGAGTCGTCTCCCCCTACGTAGCTCCAATGGAGTCTTGCTTGTGTGATTTGGCTCGCTTATGTGTGTCCGTAGGACTTTGTGCTATTGTGTGGTGTAGAATTTGGTTCATCTAGGCTTCTATATGTTTGTGGGGTGCTCAAAATTTGCAGATTTGTGCTTGCCCTGCTCTTGTTTTTGAATCGCCTCATGTTAAATTTTTGCAAGCAAAAATGTTTGTATAGTATTCAAAAACAAGAATTTGTTGCTTAGACTTATACTTGTTTTCGCTTCATAATGCGACCCGTCGTGAACCACCACCATCTCCCCCACAATCAATGAAAGCACCATTGGGCCTAATAATAGAGGACCATCAAGCCACACGAGCTGATAGCATTGCTACCAGTGATGCACTCCAACAGATAAAGCTCCAACAACGACAACCTTTAAAGAAGAAAATGCGTGAAGAAAACCGACCAATACTGACCAAAACCTCTGTGTTTTGTCTGTTTGAAAAGGACTCTTTTTACTCTGTTGGCTATATGTCGCACCTTTTTATGTCCCCTTTTAAAAGACCAAACTAGAGAATCCCTTTTTAAAAAAAGTTATATACCTCCCTCCTCTGGAGAAAGGTACAAAAGAAATCTTCACATGCCATGATGCGCAACCCCCTAAAAAGCCAATCAAAAGAGCACAATTCAATATTCGACGTATGACGCTAGTCGTATCTTGTCGGACAAACATGACTAAATAGAAAGCTAACAAGACTAACATGCTTTGCCTAATCTTAGGTTGACACCTAACCAAAGCATGCGAACTACTGACAACTCTTTCTAAACCAAGGAATTAAGTGACTTACGACACTTTTTAATCTAGTTGGTAAAAAGGAGAAGTCACGAGAAAATAAGATGATGACCTATTTGTTTAATATTCAATAGGATATCAGGTGTATCTACTTTGGAAAATCAAAACTTGGTAGACATTGTAGGTACTATGAAATTCGAGGTTTAGAAATAAAGTGAACGATGGAATGGATATGATAGATCTAGAAAACAGCAGCGTTCCTGTTTTTGTTCTTGGTGTGCCCTTGATTGAAATGAATTTGTGTATTATTCAATCTTGCTTCCTAACTTATATGGAGTTGTTAGGACTTGTTATTATGTTGTTTTCTTACAATAAATCTACCCTAGAAAGTGTGTGCATGATTGGAAACTCGAATAAAAATGAAATAGCATTTGTTACCTTCTAGTTTATTATTTGAAAGTATTGTGAGAGCTAGATCTGTGTTACACTTTCTTAGTAGATTTTGTGCTATGTTTTCTTGGAGTCCAGTACCATTTAGGTACTGTTATTTTGATGCTTGTACCTATGTTAGCGTGCATGTCTCTTAATAATAAAGCAGGTGTAAGCATTTCTATCAATATGCACTAGTATTGTTTCACTAGATTAAATAGCCTTATATTTTTATCGTGCATGCAAAGTTTTTCATGAGTAACCAGAGGCTTAGTACCTATTTTTACTTGGTATTAGTAGGCCATAGCCCACTGGTCCCATTGTATTTTGGCTTGAGGATGAAAATCCCCCAACCATACACATGTGTGAAAATAGCATGTTTCACTATGTGATTGATTTCTATTTTCCACCATGGAAAATATAATTGTTTGTTCTCACCTATGCAAGTGAGAAGCTTATTTCTTATTAGTAAAAACTAATATGTTTAGGTGTGATCCTTTTGTTAGCATAATATTCCTTAGGGGTATCATGTTAAGAAATGTTTCACTATCATGTGCTAAAATTAAATTGTTCACAAATAAAATAAATTCCTCTCGATTGGTAGATTGTTTGTGAATAATTTTAAATTGAGTGTATGGATTTTTGAAAAGGTTTAGATAACTTTTCATTAATTGCATAGCTAATGGTTGTGTGAGTTATACCTTGCTTGTTTGCTAGTAATTGTTTAAGAAAAACATAAATTGCTAGAATTAATTTATGCATGTTTAATAGTTGTATCATGGGATTGTTTTGATGTTTGTGCTTACTAACATGAGTAAGTTTTGTGTACTGTCATTAGGTACATTTATATTCATGACTTGATTGTTTAAGTTTAAACATCATGATAGAAATTGTTTGCTCCTCTAGAGTGAAACTAGTTTCACCACTAGAAAATGGTGATTTTTGCTCTAGTATTACCCTCTTTTTATTTTACGAGCATATGTGTTGATATAGCATGTTAGGAAGTTATTACTTCTGTTATCATGCCATGAATTATTTAGTTTCATGTTCTATGGTTATAGGATATGATTATCTCTTATAGCATGCTGGTGTAGATTTGTCATACTAGTGTGTTATTTGTGCAGTCCTGTTTTTTTTATGCCTGTGTAATAGGAGTTTTACCTTGTGTAAAGATGGTATTTTAGAGTACCTTTATGATTGAATTCATTGGTTTTTAGCTACTGGTTGTTTGCTAATTTTTCATGATTGATGGATTCCAAAACCTCTAATAAACAATAACTTAGTGAATAAATAGTCTATTCATCTGTGGTGTTGTTTGCTTGCTTATTGGAGTTTGTTTAAATGTTTTACCTTAGCATGAGTTTATGCTTGTGTTATGATTGTGCTTAAGAGTATCTTATGAAACTAAAACATCCAACTAAAATCATGAACACTTTAAGTGATAGTTGCTTGTGATGCTAATATCCACTGCCATGGGTATTGTTGTGTCTGTTTGTTTTACCTTAGCAACATAACCTTTGCACCCACAAGCTATATGTTTAGCTTATTATATACCTTGTTATGAGGGTGGTACACCACTCCATATGTGGTATGTAATATGTGGGATATAGCTAGAAACTCATGTAATAATTGACGGTATTTTTCCAGGTACTTCTGCACTAAACTAAATTTTTGTTCAAACTAGGAAACAAAAGTTTTGGACCTGAAACAGTGCCGGTGTAATTATTTTTAAAGTGAATTTGCTAATTTAGGGAGTACCCCGCCTCCCAAGAAAAGTCAAAGGGGGGAAGCACCTGCACTCCAACACTAACATTGTGTTTGTTGGCCCTCCCTTAGTCCTCGCTTGTGAATCTCGGGGACGAGATTCTTTTTAAGGGGGGAAGACCTGTCACATCCCAATTTTGGAATACCTGTTAACACAGTTGTTTTGCTAATTGCTTGACTAATAAACCTTGGTTGTGTTTGTTTGTGTTTGTTTAAGTGCAACTAAACAAACTTAAAAAGGATAGCAAAGTAGTAAACTAAAAATATTCAACATATTGTTCCAATGACTTTGGCAATATTTTCTAAAGTAAATATTGATCAAAGAGTTTTCTAAAAACATCTTATGAATCTCATACTTGTTGAATATTATTCCAAGACCTAAATTAAGAAAGAGGAAACACTTAATAAAATTTCCCTAAAAGATTATCAGAAAAAGAGGCATTCTTAAATGCTTCACCAAAATATTATCAAATGTTTTTCCAACCTTGCAAGATTAAAACAAAGGTATTGGAGAGCATTGACTTGCTATCTCTAGTCACATAAATATTTTGGCAAAGCTTTGCTAAAGAAAAGCCAAGTGCTTTATTAAATAGAAATTCCAATATTTCCAGAAACAGAAAACTAAAACAAGTTACTATTGGAAACTTTCTTGAAATGATTTGAAATTCATACCATTGCTTCCTTATAACAAATAAGGAACACACACAAGAGGAGACCAAAAATTGAATCCATTAAAGTCCTGAAAACATGAGTTTTCTCCACAGCAACATTTGGGATTTTGAACAAGTTTGTTCTACAAACTTTTTCCAAATGCCATGAAATAAATACCACATGCTCTATAGCATAAATAAGGATGAAAACCAAAAGGGCACAAGTTTTTGAATAATTTAAGTTGCCAAAAACCCCTGTTTTCTTGGCAGCACCTTTTTAAAATTTTAACATGTTTGTTCTATGAAGTAACTCAAAATGACTTGAATTTTCTACCACATAAGGAACACATCAAATAAGGAATGTGTGCCAAAAATTAACATTTTTGGAAGCTCCTAAGTAGGTTAATAAATTCAATGTCCATTTATGTAAGAATTTGAATTTGAACAACTTTGTATTATAAAGTTTATCCAATGGAGCCAATTTTCACATATGTTGTGTATCTTAACCAATAAGAATTTTGGGCAAAAGGATTTAAAATTTAAACCTTGTTTGCTTAGTGAAAACATCCTTTTTCAGAGAAGAGAAGGACCTAGTTGTAAAATTTCAGGGACCCATGTGTAAGCTGAGTCACACCTTCTCCTACCTCTAGCCTCTCTGTAGAATACAGCAGCCCTACTCCATGGCTTCGAGTGGAAGGAAACGTTGGGGATAAGAGGACCCCCATGTGCTTGTGGTCGGCCACTTGCTCTCTCTCCCCCCCCCCCCCCCCCACTCGAGCTAGCCTCCCTCTCTCTCTACTGTACAAAACTCCAAACCCTAGTGTATGGCCGCCGTCGATTGGGCCGTGTACGAGCTCGCCGCTGGCCGCCGTGTAGGCCATTAGCTCCGCCTCGTCGTGGTGATACTCCGTGCGGAGGGAATCGAGCCGGAGTGCACCGTGGTGGCCGCGCCATCCGTTTCCCTCTTCGGCACCGATGAACTCCGGCGAGAGATTGCCGCCTCCACGGACCTCCTCCTCCCTATCCGAGCCATCCAACGTGTTCACGGTGAGCAGAAGATTCTCCCGGTACTTTTTTCCCCCTCCCTAACCCCCTAAAACGTGACGGCGCCGTGGTCACCGTCCGGCCACCGCGCGTTGCCGTCTCCGGCCGCCCTCCGGCCGCTCCCGGGAAGCGAAACATCACACACTCGTTTCCCCTCGTCATAAGAAACGTGTTGGTACTTGTATTTTGCGAAATGGCGTCCGAAATCGCCGGATCTTTGCTCGCCGGAGTCGTTGCCGCCGGCGGGTGAGGTCACCACGACGTCATGCTGGCGTCAGGTCCCCTTGACCCCGCGCTAGGAGAGTCAAACTGCGCGTGGGGCCTCGCTGTGCCGCGTGGCTGCCCGCGTGGCGGTTGGCCCGCGTGTCAGCCTCAGTGGCTAGATCCCACCGCGGTGGATCTGGATCTGGCCGGCCCATTTGGCAGATCTAGCCCAGTCTAGTTCTTTTTCCATTTTTATTTTTACAGAATGATACATGTTTACTTTTGGATCTAAAAGGCCACTTAAAAGATGAATTTTACCAAACCAAAATTCACAGATGTACACAAACAAAATCTAAACCATCTCCCCTTTGTAGATCTACATTTGGATGAATGGTTTTGAAACTAAAAATGATTTGGCAACAGCTACCAGAAACACCAAAATGAGCACCATTTTTATTTCACAACTCAGAATCAAGTGAGGACAATTGCATTGGAAAGCCCTTGAAATTTCCTAACAGGATCATTTAACCTCGTTTCCAAATTCCTAGTATTTTTGAAATGGCATGCAATTTGGTAAAACACCAGAGAGCACTTTGGTGATTTTTATAAAATTATTAAAAATGCATTTTGATGCAAACTCAACTGGATGGTCTTGTGTATGTTTAGGGCTATCCAAACCTAGAAGGGTTTAATTTTTAGAGCATCCTAGAAAATTTTGTGGACAGATCCTTGTTTTGCATATTTCTGCCATTTTGGCATTTTAGCTAATTAATTGTTGTGATTATATTTTTGTGTTGCAATATTGTTTTCTAGCATGTATAAGTGTGTGAACTTGTTTTCTAAGTGTTACTTAGTTATTTTAGCATGTTATATTGTGTGGACTTGAGTGGAGAAGAGATAGGATTTATATTAGTAGCATATGTTTATTCTCTAGTTTAATACTTGCATATAATTTTGAGTGGTAAAATTATGTGCAAACACTTGGATTTGTTGATTGGATCCAGTACCATATTGGTACTGATTTGGTGTTGTTATCACCTCTGCTAGATTGCATTTGAGTTGGTAGAAAAGCATTATTAGCTTTGTCATAACTATGAGGATGTTTGGAAAAATTCCCTCATGTGTGGAATTTTTGACATGAACATTTGTGGTTGTGTAGCCACATATTTTTAAGTTGTATTCATAGGACCAGTAGCATTTTGATAATGTTGTTATGAGTACTTGACCCCTAAAGTTTTCACATGTGTGAAAACAATAGCATGAGTATAATTACCTTGCTTGTTTTTAGCACCCTATTATTTTCTACTAGTATGGTTATTGCACTAGATGCTAGTTTAGGTTTTTGCTAATTTTTGTCAAGTATGACCAGAGGCTTTGTGACCTCTTAATGCTTTGTTATGCTAGTGGAACACCCACCGGTGTCATTGCATTTTTGGTGGAAACATTATTTCCCCCACACTAGATGTATTTCTTTCATATAGTTCTATAACTAATGAGTGCTTAGTATTTTTGCTTTGGGAATTTTTGTGCTAAACAAAAATGGGTATTCTTCTGTTTGTAAGTGGTTGTAATCATGTGTGGCTTGCTAGGAAAAATCCATCTTTGGAGTGTTGTTTGATTCCTCTAGTAATGCCCTTTTTATTACCACTAGTATGTAGGAGTTGCCCTGCAAAATGATACCTTGTTTTATCCAATGGGATATTTTTGTTATAGCAAGTATAGATGTTTTTCACTCCTGTTTTTATGACATGGACCCTCTGGATGTATTTCAATTACTTTCTTGGAATACATCCATTGATTCTTCATGTTTGAGTAGTACTAGTTTCCTTAGCAGTTGTGTGTTAAATTATTTTCCTGCCAACTTGTGTTTGGTGGATGTTTGTGTATCCTTGCATGAGGACATGTTTTCATTCCCATTATGATAACATGGTTCCTTGTTTGCATTTTAATACCTTGCTTATTATGCATGCTTGCATAGCAAACTTTTAGTATAAACATGTCTATAGGATTCCTCCTTTTTAGCCATTGTTTCTATTGTTCTCACTATGAGAAATTGTGTGTTTTGTGATGAGTCTATTAACTTGTTACACTTGTGTAGGCTCACTGATTTGTAAAAGTAACTTTTGCAAATCATGTGTCTCATTTATTCTTGATGGGAATTTAGACTTAGTAGCTTAGCTACCTTATTCTTTTTGTGGTGTGGTTGATAGACCCATTGCCATGATTATTATTGTGCATGTTTTATATACTTTTAGTAGTCTCACCCTTGTGAAACTAAGTGTATTTTGGGTTTATTAATATCTTGGTATGAGAGTGGCACACCCACTGAATCCATGATATTGAGGTTGTGAGATAGTTTTCCTCCAACCTTAAACTGTCTTATTAAATGGCATTTCTGCCAAGTAGGTTTGTTTGATTGTTTGCCTCAATTAATAATTGGGTGATAGGTTATTATTAGATTTCCTTGCTGTATGTATGGTTACGTATGGTTGCTTGCCTTGATTGGTTATGAATGTGTGTCCTTTATTCCTTTTTACGACGTTAGAAAACGAAGAGGAAGGAAGTGTCGTGAAGCTCTGTTTCAAGTTCCAGTCACTCCAAAACCAGGGACACAAGGAGATACCAGGCAAGCCATCCTGATGCTTGCTGATACAATACTTATCATTATCTATCATGCATGTTTTATCTCTGAAGTTTTACAAAAACTTGATTATCAAAACTATTTTTGATGTGGAATTTACTACTATACTATATATAGGTTACTATCATGCCAGTAGTTAAACTTGGTAATACCAAGCCCATAAGCCACCACATGGTATTTATTACCATCAAATATACTAGTCCCTAAGTGGACACCCTAAAATTGTGATTCTACAAAACAAAGGCTTTACGGAAAAACCCGGAGAAAAGGCGGATCCTTGTTCTCCGGAGGAATGTGGAAGTGGTCATTTTTGAGAAAGTGGTGTTTTCAAAAATGACACATAACCTAGTCTTCGCCGGACAACCTTTACCGTACTGCCACCCTACCCCAACATGGGCAAGGGGCTTAACTTGAAGTTTGTTCTTATTAGTGTGTGCTATCTCAATGTGCTATAGGGGATGCGATCCTCTGAACCGAATGTCGTGGAGACATATAAAGTGTGGGATTAATTTTCCCTCCGGACGCATCAGATGAGGCATCCTGGCTTGGCGGGGATTAGCTCGGTGCCGGGGGTGTGGTAAAACTCAACTGAGAGATAGGCATATTCTAGCTTGAACATAGTGGATGGTTATGATCAGATACCTGATGTTTACATACTGTTGTTACAGTCCGTGATTGTTCACGGGAGGTGTACTGGATCTGGTGGATGTGTACACCTCTGCAGAGTACAACTTTTTCGAAGAAGCCGCGTCCTCGGATATGGACAGTTGAATGGCCATGTAGCTAGCATTGTGTCAATGTTTTCAAAAAGGAGTTTTGAAAGGGAAATTTTTGGAAAGGAAGTGTTGAACTTGTGAAGTTCGGAAAGGAAGGAAAACATATACCGTGGAGGTATCGTCGATGATGAAAAGCCAGATGATGTTATACAAAACAAAATGTTTTGCAAACAAAACCTTTTCTACTCTAAGCAAGAATTCTGGAAACTGATTCCAAGAAGTTTTGCAAAGAGAAAATATTCTTTAAACAAAGCTTTACAAAACCTCTTGTACATGTGATATCTACAAGAGAAATAAAACTATATTATTTTCTTCTGAAGTATCTTCTTCAACGAAGATACAGATAAACCTGACTGCAACTGTGGTGTCATCATATATGAACACCATTGATAGTGAACCCTATGTATAGCCTACCTATACCACCATATAAGCATATTTGCATGTTTGGTAAGTGACATGATGGATGTCTTGCGGAGTACATTCAAATGTACTCACTATGGTTTCGCCCCTGGTATCTACTTATCAGATTTGGAGAAGGAGCCGCCGAAGGATATCTATGAAGAGAAGTACGGAGTTGACGGCTTTGCGAACTAGGATCGTCTCCGGGTCAGCAGCCTGTAGGTTAAGGCGTGACTTGGGCTCAACTACGTTGTGTTTTAATTGTCTTCCGCTGTGTTTGTTAAGTTGCCTGCCCTTGTGGCAGTTGTGTTAAACTTGATCATGTGATCTTTTTGTAATACCTTTATGTATTCGTGTAATGGATGATGTATTTCTGTGTGCCAACTTTGTATGTTGTTCACGACTGATCTTTCTGGGATCGTGAATGTATGCATACGGAGGGTTTTCAGACTGCCGGTCTGGGGTCCTTACAGAGTTGGTATCAGAGCCATCCTGACCTTAGGAGACCTTAGTTAGCATGGACGTCAGATAGGAAAGAAAAGTATTTTTGAGTAAAAACCTATTTACTATCTAAATTATTTTTATCTAAGGGAATTTTAGTATATTTTCCCTACTTTTTATCTTTTCAAAAGATTCTAAATGCATATCAAGGGCGTCCTTGAACAGTGGTTCGAAGGGCGGGCCTTATAGAGTTGGTATCTCTCTCGGTTAAGAGTTTATTTCTTACTTGTTTGCAACTGTTCCGCTCTGTTTTTGAAACATCTCTCGTCTTTGAAGTTTTCTGTCCAGAAAATAGTTGGAGTTTCAAAAACAGATTGTTGCATAAAGTTTTATCAAAACTTTACTTCTATTTATCTTGTTTTCATCCAAAAGCTTTTATACTTGCTGATGTCCCGAGAAGACCAAAATAATTACCTAGCTCTACAGTGATGATGGTCAGAAGTAGATATAGTTCTTCAACCACTTCTAGGATTTTGGATCAGTCTAGTTTGGAGTAATTTAGCGATAACTCCATGAGTCGTCTCCCCCTACGTAGCTCCAATGGAGTCTTGCTTGTGTGATTTGGCTCGCTTATGTGTGTCCGTAGGACTTTGTGCTATTGTGTGGTGTAGAATTTGGTTCATCTAGGCTTCTATATGTTTGTGGGGTGCTCAAAATTTGCAGATTTGTGCTTGCCCTGCTCTTGTTTTTGAATCGCCTCATGTTAAATTTTTGCAAGCAAAAATGTTTGTATAGTATTCAAAAACAAGAATTTGTTGCTTAGACTTATACTTGTTTTCGCTTCATAATGCGACCCGTCGTGAACCACCACCATCTCCCCCACAATCAATGAAAGCACCATTGGGCCTAATAATAGAGGACCATCAAGCCACACGAGCTGATAGCATTGCTACCAGTGATGCACTCCAACAGATAAAGCTCCAACAACGACAACCTTTAAAGAAGAAAATGCGTGAAGAAAACCGACCAATACTGACCAAAACCTCTGTGTTTTGTCTGTTTGAAAAGGACTCTTTTTACTCTGTTGGCTATATGTCGCACCTTTTTATGTCCCCTTTTAAAAGACCAAACTAGAGAATCCCTTTTTAAAAAAAGTTATATACCTCCCTCCTCTGGAGAAAGGTACAAAAGAAATCTTCACATGCCATGATGCGCAACCCCCTAAAAAGCCAATCAAAAGAGCACAATTCAATATTCGACGTATGACGCTAGTCGTATCTTGTCGGACAAACATGACTAAATAGAAAGCTAACAAGACTAACATGCTTTGCCTAATCTTAGGTTGACACCTAACCAAAGCATGCGAACTACTGACAACTCTTTCTAAACCAAGGAATTAAGTGACTTACGACACTTTTTAATCTAGTTGGTAAAAAGGAGAAGTCACGAGAAAATAAGATGATGACCTATTTGTTTAATATTCAATAGGATATCAGGTGTATCTACTTTGGAAAATCAAAACTTGGTAGACATTGTAGGTACTATGAAATTCGAGGTTTAGAAATAAAGTGAACGATGGAATGGATATGATAGATCTAGAAAACAGCAGCGTTCCTGTTTTTGTTCTTGGTGTGCCCTTGATTGAAATGAATTTGTGTATTATTCAATCTTGCTTCCTAACTTATATGGAGTTGTTAGGACTTGTTATTATGTTGTTTTCTTACAATAAATCTACCCTAGAAAGTGTGTGCATGATTGGAAACTCGAATAAAAATGAAATAGCATTTGTTACCTTCTAGTTTATTATTTGAAAGTATTGTGAGAGCTAGATCTGTGTACACTTTCTTAGTAGATTTTGTGCTATGTTTTCTTGGAGTCCAGTACCATTTAGGTACTGTTATTTTGATGCTTGTACCTATGTTAGCGTGCATGTCTCTTAATAATAAAGCAGGTGTAAGCATTTCTATCAATATGCACTAGTATTGTTTCACTAGATTAAATAGCCTTATATTTTTATCGTGCATGCAAAGTTTTTCATGAGTAACCAGAGGCTTAGTACCTATTTTTACTTGGTATTAGTAGGCCATAGCCCACTGGTCCCATTGTATTTTGGCTTGAGGATGAAAATCCCCAACCATACACATGTGTGAAAATAGCATGTTTCACTATGTGATTGATTTCTATTTTCCACCATGGAAAATATAATTGTTTGTTCTCACCTATGCAAGTGAGAAGCTTATTTCTTATTAGTAAAAACTAATATGTTTAGGTGTGATCCTTTTGTTAGCATAATATTCCTTAGGGGTATCATGTTAAGAAATGTTTCACTATCATGTGCTAAAATTAAATTGTTCACAAATAAAATAAATTCCTCTCGATTGGTAGATTGTTTGTGAATAATTTTAAATTGAGTGTATGGATTTTTGAAAAGGTTTAGATAACTTTTCATTAATTGCATAGCTAATGGTTGTGTGAGTTATACCTTGCTTGTTTGCTAGTAATTGTTTAAGAAAAACATAAATTGCTAGAATTAATTTATGCATGTTTAATAGTTGTATCATGGGATTGTTTTGATGTTTGTGCTTACTAACATGAGTAAGTTTTGTGTACTGTCATTAGGTACATTTATATTCATGACTTGATTGTTTAAGTTTAAACATCATGATAGAAATTGTTTGCTCCTCTAGAGTGAAACTAGTTTCACCACTAGAAAATGGTGATTTTTGCTCTAGTATTACCCTCTTTTTATTTTACGAGCATATGTGTTGATATAGCATGTTAGGAAGTTATTACTTCTGTTATCATGCCATGAATTATTTAGTTTCATGTTCTATGGTTATAGGATATGATTATCTCTTATAGCATGCTGGTGTAGATTTGTCATACTAGTGTGTTATTTGTGCAGTCCTGTTTTTTTTATGCCTGTGTAATAGGAGTTTTACCTTGTGTAAAGATGGTATTTTAGAGTACCTTTATGATTGAATTCATTGGTTTTTAGCTACTGGTTGTTTGCTAATTTTTCATGATTGATGGATTCCAAAACCTCTAATAAACAATAACTTAGTGAATAAATAGTCTATTCATCTGTGGTGTTGTTTGCTTGCTTATTGGAGTTTGTTTAAATGTTTTACCTTAGCATGAGTTTATGCTTGTGTTATGATTGTGCTTAAGAGTATCTTATGAAACTAAAACATCCAACTAAAATCATGAACACTTTAAGTGATAGTTGCTTGTGATGCTAATATCCACTGCCATGGGTATTGTTGTGTCTGTTTGTTTTACCTTAGCAACATAACCTTTGCACCCACAAGCTATATGTTTAGCTTATTATATACCTTGTTATGAGGGTGGTACACCACTCCATATGTGGTATGTAATATGTGGGATATAGCTAGAAACTCATGTAATAATTGACGGTATTTTTCCAGGTACTTCTGCACTAAACTAAATTTTTGTTCAAACTAGGAAACAAAAGTTTTGGACCTGAAACAGTGCCGGTGTAATTATTTTTAAAGTGAATTTGCTAATTTAGGGAGTACCCCGCCTCCCAAGAAAAGTCAAAGGGGGTAAGCACCTGCACTCCAACACTAACATTGTGTTTGTTGGCCCTCCCTTAGTCCTCGCTTGTGAATCTCGGGGACGAGATTCTTTTTAAGGGGGGAAGACCTGTCACATCCCAATTTTGGAATACCTGTTAACACAGTTGTTTTGCTAATTGCTTGACTAATAAACCTTGGTTGTGTTTGTTTGTGTTTGTTTAAGTGCAACTAAACAAACTTAAAAAGGATAGCAAAGTAGTAAACTAAAAATATTCAACATATTGTTCCAATGACTTTGGCAATATTTTCTAAAGTAAATATTGATCAAAGAGTTTTCTAAAAACATCTTATGAATCTCATACTTGTTGAATATTATTCCAAGACCTAAATTAAGAAAGAGGAAACACTTAATAAAATTTCCCTAAAAGATTATCAGAAAAAGAGGCATTCTTAAATGCTTCACCAAAATATTATCAAATGTTTTTCCAACCTTGCAAGATTAAAACAAAGGTATTGGAGAGCATTGACTTGCTATCTCTAGTCACATAAATATTTTGGCAAAGCTTTGCTAAAGAAAAGCCAAGTGCTTTATTAAATAGAAATTCCAATATTTCCAGAAACAGAAAACTAAAACAAGTTACTATTGGAAACTTTCTTGAAATGATTTGAAATTCATACCATTGCTTCCTTATAACAAATAAGGAACACACACAAGAGGAGACCAAAAATTGAATCCATTAAAGTCCTGAAAACATGAGTTTTCTCCACAGCAACATTTGGGATTTTGAACAAGTTTGTTCTACAAACTTTTTCCAAATGCCATGAAATAAATACCACATGCTCTATAGCATAAATAAGGATGAAAACCAAAAGGGCACAAGTTTTTGAATAATTTAAGTTGCCAAAAACCCCTGTTTTCTTGGCAGCACCTTTTTAAAATTTTAACATGTTTGTTCTATGAAGTAACTCAAAATGACTTGAATTTTCTACCACATAAGGAACACATCAAATAAGGAATGTGTGCCAAAAATTAACATTTTTGGAAGCTCCTAAGTAGGTTAATAAATTCAATGTCCATTTATGTAAGAATTTGAATTTGAACAACTTTGTATTATAACGTTTATCCAATGGAGCCAATTTTCACATATGTTGTGTATCTTAACCAATAAGAATTTTGGGCAAAAGGATTTAAAATTTAAACCTTGTTTGCTTAGTGAAAACATCCTTTTTCAGAGAAGAGAAGGACCTAGTTGTAAAATTTCAGGGACCCATGTGTAAGCTGAGTCACACCTTCTCCTACCTCTAGCCTCTCTGTAGAATACAGCAGCCCTACTCCATGGCTTCGAGTGGAAGGAAACGTTGGGGATAAGAGGACCCCCATGTGCTTGTGGTCGGCCACTTGCTCTCTCTCCCCCCCCCCACTCGAGCTAGCCTCCCTCTCTCTCTACTGTACAAAACTCCAAACCCTAGTGTATGGCCGCCGTCGATTGGGCCGTGTACGAGCTCGCCGCTGGCCGCCGTGTAGGCCATTAGCTCCGCCTCGTCGTGGTGATACTCCGTGCGGAGGGAATCGAGCCGGAGTGCACCGTGGTGGCCGCGCCATCCGTTTCCCTCTTCGGCACCGATGAACTCCGGCGAGAGATTGCCGCCTCCACGGACCTCCTCCTCCCTATCCGAGCCATCCAACGTGTTCACGGTGAGCAGAAGATTCTCCCGGTACTTTTTTCCCCCTCCCTAACCCCCTAAAACGTGACGGCGCCGTGGTCACCGTCCGGCCACCGCGCGTTGCCGTCTCCGGCCGCCCTCCGGCCGCTCCCGGGAAGCGAAACATCACACACTCGTTTCCCCTCGTCATAAGAAACGTGTTGGTACTTGTATTTTGCGAAATGGCGTCCGAAATCGCCGGATCTTTGCTCGCCGGAGTCGTTGCCGCCGGCGGGTGAGGTCACCACGACGTCATGCTGGCGTCAGGTCCCCTTGACCCCGCGCTAGGAGAGTCAAACTGCGCGTGGGGCCTCGCTGTGCCGCGTGGCTGCCCGCGTGGCGGTTGGCCCGCGTGTCAGCCTCAGTGGCTAGATCCCACCGCGGTGGATCTGGATCTGGCCGGCCCATTTGGCAGATCTAGCCCAGTCTAGTTCTTTTTCCATTTTTATTTTTACAGAATGATACATGTTTACTTTTGGATCTAAAAGGCCACTTAAAAGATGAATT
Source organism: Alopecurus myosuroides (assembly GCA_028641055.1). Taxonomy (NCBI): domain Eukaryota; kingdom Viridiplantae; phylum Streptophyta; class Magnoliopsida; order Poales; family Poaceae; genus Alopecurus; species Alopecurus myosuroides. The sequence continues at coordinate 448,799,609 of CM054058.1, read as the reverse complement.
TTACCAAACCAAAATTCACAGATGTACACAAACAAAATCTAAACCATCTCCCCTTTGTAGATCTACATTTGGATGAATGGTTTTGAAACTAAAAATGATTTGGCAACAGCTACCAGAAACACCAAAATGAGCACCATTTTTATTTCACAACTCAGAATGAAGTGAGGACAATTGCATTGGAAAGCCCTTGAAATTTCCTAACAGGATCATTTAACCTCGTTTCCAAATTCCTAGTATTTTTGAAATGGCATGCAATTTGGTAAAACACCAGAGAGCACTTTGGTGATTTTTATAAAATTATTAAAAATGCATTTTGATGCAAACTCAACTGGATGGTCTTGTGTATGTTTAGGGCTATCCAAACCTAGAAGGGTTTAATTTTTAGAACATCCTAGAAAATTTTGTGGACAGATCCTTGTTTTGCATATTTCTGCCATTTTGGCATTTTAGCTAATTAATTGTTGTGATTATATTTTTGTGTTGCAATATTGTTTTCTAGCATGTATAAGTGTGTGAACTTGTTTTCTAAGTGTTACTTAGTTATTTTAGCATGTTATATTGTGTGGACTTGAGTGGAGAAGAGATAGGATTTATATTAGTAGCATATGTTTATTCTCTAGTTTAATACTTGCATATAATTTTGAGTGGTAAAATTATGTGCAAACACTTGGATTTGTTGATTGGATCCAGTACCATATTGGTACTGATTTGGTGTTGTTATCACCTCTGCTAGATTGCATTTGAGTTGGTAGAAAAGCATTATTAGCTTTGTCATAACTATGAGGATGTTTGGAAAAATTCCCTCATGTGTGGAATTTTTGACATGAACATTTGTGGTTGTGTAGCCACATATTTTTAAGTTGTATTCATAGGACCAGTAGCATTTTGATAATGTTGTTATGAGTACTTGACCCCTAAAGTTTTCACATGTGTGAAAACAATAGCATGAGTATAATTACCTTGCTTGTTTTTAGCACCCTATTATTTTCTACTAGTATGGTTATTGCACTAGATGCTAGTTTAGGTTTTTGCTAATTTTTGTCAAGTATGACCAGAGGCTTTGTGACCTCTTAATGCTTTGTTATGCTAGTGGAACACCCACCGGTGTCATTGCATTTTTGGTGGAAACATTATTTCCCCCACACTAGATGTATTTCTTTCATATAGTTCTATAACTAATGAGTGCTTAGTATTTTTGCTTTGGGAATTTTTGTGCTAAACAAAAATGGGTATTCTTCTGTTTGTAAGTGGTTGTAATCATGTGTGGCTTGCTAGGAAAAATCCATCTTTGGAGTGTTGTTTGATTCCTCTAGTAATGCCCTTTTTATTACCACTAGTATGTAGGAGTTGCCCTGCAAAATGATACCTTGTTTTATCCAATGGGATATTTTTGTTATAGCAAGTATAGATGTTTTTCACTCCTGTTTTTATGACATGGACCCTCTGGATGTATTTCAATTACTTTCTTGGAATACATCCATTGATTCTTCATGTTTGAGTAGTACTAGTTTCCTTAGCAGTTGTGTGTTAAATTATTTTCCTGCCAACTTGTGTTTGGTGGATGTTTGTGTATCCTTGCATGAGGACATGTTTTCATTCCCATTATGATAACATGGTTCCTTGTTTGCATTTTAATACCTTGCTTATTATGCATGCTTGCATAGCAAACTTTTAGTATAAACATGTCTATAGGATTCCTCCTTTTTAGCCATTGTTTCTATTGTTCTCACTATGAGAAATTGTGTGTTTTGTGATGAGTCTATTAACTTGTTACACTTGTGTAGGCTCACTGATTTGTAAAAGTAACTTTTGCAAATCATGTGTCTCATTTATTCTTGATGGGAATTTAGACTTAGTAGCTTAGCTACCTTATTCTTTTTGTGGTGTGGTTGATAGACCCATTGCCATGATTATTATTGTGCATGTTTTATATACTTTTAGTAGTCTCACCCTTGTGAAACTAAGTGTATTTTGGGTTTATTAATATCTTGGTATGAGAGTGGCACACCCACTGAATCCATGATATTGAGGTTGTGAGATAGTTTTCCTCCAACCTTAAACTGTCTTATTAAATTGCATTTCTGCCAAGTAGGTTTGTTTGATTGTTTGCCTCAATTAATAATTGGGTGATAGGTTATTATTAGATTTCCTTGCTGTATGTATGGTTACGTATGGTTGCTTGCCTTGATTGGTTCTGAATGTGTGTCCTTTATTCCTTTTTACGACGTTAGAAAACGAAGAGGAAGGAAGTGTCGTGAAGCTCTGTTTCAAGTTCCAGTCACTCCAAAACCAGGGACACAAGGAGATACCAGGCAAGCCATCCTGATGCTTGCTGATACAATACTTATCATTATCTATCATGCATGTTTTATCTCTGAAGTTTTACAAAAACTTGATTATCAAAACTATTTTTGATGTGGAATTTACTACTATACTATATATAGGTTACTATCATGCCAGTAGTTAAACTTGGTAATACCAAGCCCATAAGCCACCACATGGTATTTATTACCATCAAATATACTAGTCCCTAAGTGGACACCCTAAAATTGTGATTCTACAAAACAAAGGCTTTACGGAAAAACCCGGAGAAAAGGCGGATCCTTGTTCTCCGGAGGAATGTGGAAGTGGTCATTTTTGAGAAAGTGGTGTTTTCAAAAATGACACATAACCTAGTCTTCGCCGGACAACCTTTACCGTACTGCCACCCTACCCCAACATGGGCAAGGGGCTTAACTTGAAGTTTGTTCTTATTAGTGTGTGCTATCTCAATGTGCCTATAGGGGATGCGATCCTCTGAACCGAATGTCGTGGAGACATATAAAGTGTGGGATTAATTTTCCCTCCGGACGCATCAGATGAGGCATCCTGGCTTGGCGGGGATTAGCTCGGTGCCGGGGGTGTGGTAAAACTCAACTGAGAGATAGGCATATTCTAGCTTGAACATAGTGGATGGTTATGATCAGATACCTGATGTTTACATACTGTTGTTACAGTCCGTGATTGTTCACGGGAGGTGTACTGGATCTGGTGGATGTGTACACCTCTGCAGAGTACAACTTTTTCGAAGAAGCCGCGTCCTCGGATATGGAAGTTGAATGGCCATGTAGCTAGCATTGTGTCAATGTTTTCAAAAAGGAGTTTTGTAAGGGAAATTTTTGGAAAGGAAGTGTTGAACTTGTGAAGTTCGGAAAGGAAGGAAAACATATACCGTGGAGGTATCGTCGATGATGAAAAGCCAGATGATGTTATACAAAACAAAATGTTTTGCAAACAAAACCTTTTCTACTCTAAGAAAGAATTCTGGAAACTGATTCCAAGAAGTTTTGCAAAAATAAAATATTCTTTAAACAAAGCTTTACAAAACCTCTTGTACATGTGATATCTACAAGAGAAATAAAACTATATTATTTTCTTCTGAAGTATCTTCTTCAACGAAGATACAGATAAACCTGACTGCAACTGTGGTGTCATCATATATGAACACCATTGATAGTGAACCCTATGTATAGCCTACCTATACCACCATAGAAGCATATTTGCATGTTTGGTAAGTGACATGATGGATGTCTTGCGGAGTACATTCAAATGTACTCACTATGGTTTCGCCCCTGGTATCTACTTATCAGATTTGGAGAAGGAGCCGCCGAAGGATATCTATGAAGAGAAGTACGGAGTTGACGGCTTTGCGAACTACGATCGTCTCCGGGTCAGCAGCCTGTAGGTTAAGGCGTGACTTGGGCTCAACTACGTTGTGTTTTAATTGTCTTCCGCTGTGTTTGTTAAGTTGCCTGCCCTTGTGGCAGTTGTGTTAAACTTGATCATGTGATCTTTTTGTAATACCTTTATGTATTCGTGTAATGGATGATGTATTTCTGTGTGCCAACTTTGTATGTTGTTCACGACTGATCTTTCTGGGATCGTGAATGTATGCATACGGAGGGTTTTCAGACTGCCGGTCTGGGGTCCTTACACGCCTCCCTTTTTCTCTGCAACCACCCGAGCTCGCCGTCTCCACTGCCTCCCCGTCGCCCCGCCGTCACCATCCTTCTGTAGACAGGCCCTTACTCCCCGGAGCTCCATCGTAACGTCCTCCACCTCATGGTACAGTCGGATCGGGCAGCGTTGCTCTCGCTCGTCCTCGGCATCCTTTTCTCCTTCCCGGCCGAACATTTTCTCCGACGAAATTCCTCACCGTTGATCGCCCTCAAGCCGGAAGGACCTCGACAAAACCCCCCAGGTGGTCTCCTCTTCCGATTCCGGCCATCTCTCAGCTCGTTCCTCTGCTATTTCTTCGACGTGATTTCTGAATTCTTGTCGGTCCGCCATGGACCTGTTGCAGAGAAGCCCCGCCGCCCTCTGCTGCTCAATCCGTGCACCACGCCGTGATGGACTAGTCGCTCCACCCCGTCCCAGCACCCAACTGAGTCGTGCCGCGCCGTTTTGGTTCACCCTTGGACTGATCGAGCCGCCACCGGAGCGTCTCTGAAGATCGTCGCCGTCAGGTGCGTGCTGGCCATCTAGTCTTTGTCAGTTTCGTCAGTTCACTCGCAGAAGCAACTACAAAAACCAACGCATCCGTCTCTGAACAAAACAACAGCAGCAGCGCACTGGTACCGCTCCTTCCGCGCGCACGCATCGACCGTGGGTTCGATTCCCACCCAGGGGAATTAACCCATCTTTTTCCCCCACGCGCGCAGGGGCAGGCCCCACGGGTCAGTGGCCCCTGTTGCTACCTCACAGCGCACACACGCCCACGTGGCCGCCACTTGGGCACGGGCCCGCGCCGCAGAGGCCCAGGCTGGGTTGCCCTGGGTGAAAAACGCCCCAGGGGCCCATCTGCAACCCCTTTTCTTTCTTTCAGGTCCCTGTTTTTACAAATTAGTCCCCAAAATTAAAATGGACATAACTATTATTTTCCAAATTCAAATAATGTAAATAAAATATGTTTTCTGCCCCAAATTTAATACTCTATCTAACTACATCATTTGTTTTCTGTTTTGCACATTTTAAATTGTTTCAAATTTCAAATTCAAACAATTCATTTCAAATTTGGTTAATTCCATAAATAATTCATACTTAATCCAAATAACATAAATAAAATATGTTTTCCAACCAAAATTTCATGCTCTTTCCAAATATAACATTTGATTTCTGTTTTGAATAATTTAAATTGCTGAAAACAACTGTTTCTTGTTTAATGCAATTTAAATTGCCAAATTCATAACTAATTCAATATTAATTCAAATAACACAAATAAAATATGTTTTCCATGCCAAATTGAACCACCTTTTCAAATATAAACTTTGTTTCCTGTTTTGAATAATTAAAAGTGGTTAAATAATTTAAATCTTGTTTAATTCATTTAAAATTGCTAAATTAATAACTTGGTCAAATTAAATTCCTTTTGGACATATAAAATATGTTTTCAAACTAGAAAAGTATAACCTTTTCAAATATGAATTTGAATTTATGTTTTGAACAAATAAAATTCAAATAATATTCACACTTGAATTAAATTCAATTAAAAACTTGTTAATCTTGTTTAATTCATAATTAAATCATTGTAATTCCTTTTTCAATAATTGAAACATGTAATCCACCTAAACTTTTGTGTTCTAATCAAATATGAACTTTGTTATCTGTTTTGAACAATTAAACTTGATGAAAACAACAAATGCTTGTGTGACACCTTTAAGAAACCAAAATTCCAAAAACTTAATAAGTGAATTTCAAAATGGGTAAACCTTATTTCCAATTGGTTCTATTGTTGTTATTTTTCTGTTTTCATCATCCTTGCATCATACTAAACCACTTTCACCTGTTGATTAGTTGTAAAACAATTGTTTCAACCATAATTCATGGGCTTTCCATATGCAATCCAAATTGCATATGGGTCCATTTAAACCTGTTTATCATGTCCACTAGTTTATTCTGATGCATCCTTAAACTTGTCATGCATCCATATCTTGATCATGCTGGATCTTTTGCCGTAGAAGTAATTGTTGCATCCGGTGTTTGTTCGAGGTTCATTGCTTCTTCCCGGATAGGACGTTGAGATGATGTGAGCAACGACAAGTTCTGGGGATGTACCTCTACTTGCTGGATTCCAGGCAAGTATACTCACTTGCTGCCAAATGGCTGCCTTTCATCACTTGTTACCAATTCTTTCCGTTGTTCTTATTCTAGCATGTTGATTCGATGCTTGTGTCTCGATCCTATTATATGTTACTTTGCAGCCATGATATATCCATTCCTTCCACTTCCTATTAACTGTTGTTTGTTTACCTTGTTGGCCCTCGTGTCGTAGTTGCATGCTTAGTGTTGTTTGCGCTCAAGTCTTGTTGTTCCTTTCTTATCACCTGTTTAGTTGATAGCTGGGTTTCAATTCAATCAACAACATGTTAATGTTTTGGGTAATAATAATTTGATGATAAGGCACCGGCAGGAGGCCCGGCGTGGTTTTGAAGCCTGCTAGTGTCGACCCTAATTAGGAAAAGGGTCTTGTCTACTGATCCATGATGAGCGCACTAACCGCATGTGGGAAGCGAGTATGGGCGCCCCCCTCAATTTGACTCGATTCGCATCTCGTACAAATCGCCACACTTAGTTCGGGCTTTCCATTTGATGCATGCATATGCAGGTGCGAACCCGAGGCCAGGGTGGAACTTTTGTAGTCGGCATTTAGGGCGGCGTGGTCTTCTAGTGCTATGAGGGTCCCCTTTTCTTCGTGGGGCTCGATTAGCCGCGCACGCACAGCACGTGGTGCTTTGGGCTTGATGCGAAGAAGAGTTGGGTTGTGTTGAGTACCTCGCTTGGTGGGTTGATCCCCCGTCTGGCGGGTTATTCTTACGTGTACGGCCAAATTGGTGCATCCCTGCAGGGTTAAATCTTCTCGAGAAGCCGTGTTTTCCGCGGTTATGGTTGACTTGGTGAAAGTACTGGCTAACAAGTACTCAGAACAACTTACACCTAACTAATGATACTTGACTAGTAATAGTCTTATTGAACCAATAACTTGATCCATCCTTAATCCAACAGTGTGAGTTATCCTCGGGTTGCTTCCTTAGTAGGGGGTAACATTGGACGGGTTTGCTTGGTGAGTAGTTATAGTTGGTTACGATACGCTATCTTATCCCCCTCTTTTAGCCGGATGTTGTATCGAGTCTCTGTAGTTAGTTAGTGCAGCCCGCTGCCGCTTATTTGCAATAATCCCTTCCTTTTCCGTTGAACCCAAAGTATTTGTATCTTGTGATGACTGGCTACGCCGGTATCTTGTGAGTATGGTTTATCCACTTGCCAGTACTTAACCGTACTGACCCACGAATCTTTTTCGTGGCTGCATATTCACTATTGCAGTCAACAGGTTTGAAGTCTGACGACGTTAGCTTGGGAATCCCTCCGGCTTGGCCTGGGCAGGGATTGGACGCTCTCGGTTATCTTCAGGACTCTTAGTCCAATTTGTATCTTGTCCGTAGCCGGACGCTATGTTGTTTCTTCCGCCGTTATTTGGATCTTTGTATTGTATCAGTTGTATCCCTGACTCGTTTGAGTCTTCTTGTATATATCGTTTCTGTTGTTGTTGTGGATTATTCGTGAGCTGTTGTAATGTTATCACAAGTGGCAACCTGGAATCGGTTATTATGTGGATTTTGGCGAGAATGCTGAAATCTGCATAGTGCCCGATCTCGGGGCGTCACAAATGGTATCAGAGCCTTGGTTCCGATTCCCGATATTGTTTCGATACGAATGGTTATCGAAGCAACGGGTCCGCAAAGCCTGTAGGATAACCTCGCTAACGGTCATTGTTTCTAGAATGTCAAAAACTATTTCTGCTAGACTATTTTGGGAAAACATCTCCCTAGGATTCTTGTTTTTCTCCTTATCCCTATTCTATTTCCCCTCCCATCTTATTTGTTTTGGAGTCTCCTCCCTTGTCTATCTTTCAAAGTGTTAGGATCCTACGTGGGTGGACGTTTTCTGAGCCCTTAACCTAATAGGTTCGATCATCGGAAGATTCCTGGTGGAAGAACATCGTCGTCACTCCGAGCAAGAATCCCTTGTTAGTGGTGTCGAGGAGATCAGCTGGAAGCATGAAGAATCGATAGTTGAACTTCTTTCCCCTCCCGGGTTAGCAGGTGGATTGCGAGGGCGCAATCCCTTGTTAGTGGTGTCGTCTGTAACACCTGGGGTGTTCCCCCTTAATAGAATTGGTTGTTTTTCTTTTGCTTGCATCACATGCATCACATAAGCATTGCATCCTGTTTTCCAAACCACTTAAAAATCCAAACGAATTTAAATTGTTCAAACATGCCTAAAATTTCCAATTGAAAATTGCAAACTAAATACCTCAAATTGTTTTTCAATGGTTTGAAGTTGTTTTAATCAAATTGCTTGCTAATCAAAAAAATTCTCCTTTTGTTAAAACCCTAATGGTAACTTCAAATAACACATTCAAATCAATCCATCAATGCTTGGCATATTTCAAATGTGGGTTTAAAAATTAAAATCTTGCAAACAAACTAAATTCAATAATGTTTTCATAATTGTTGAGTTCACTGAATAAAATTGGTTAAAAATCAACTCCTTATGAAAGACTATAGAAATTCAAATAACAACTTAAAAACTCAAATGAATATTTCAAACTTTTGGACCTAATATTCACAATTGCTTTTAATTATTGTTTTGCAAATTAATAAAATTTAGTTATAAAATAAACACCCCCAAACCCTATTTGAAATTCAACTACCAATTTAAAAACGAAACTAATAATTCAAAGTTCTGAATCAATGCTAACATTTGCTTCTAATTTTCTGTTTTGAAAATTAACACAAATAATTCATAAAAGAAAAAAAAAACCCTAACACTTTTTCTATCTCTCTCTCCCTTTCATCCTTTACAAAAAAAAAGGAAAAGGAAAAAAATCCAAAAGAAGGGAGACAGCCCACCCCAGCCTTTTTCTCCTCAGCCCATCACCACCCAAGCCCCCTCTCTGGCCCATACCCCTTCGAGGAGGGCATCATCTTCCTCCTCTTGATGTCACCCTCTGTACGAACAGCAGCAGCACCGTATGATCATCCCCAACCCCTCCGATGTGCTGCCGTACCGAGCTCCTCTCCCCATAAAAACGCCACCCCCTCTCCTACTCGCTAAACCTAGCCTACCCCCTCTCCCCGCCGCGGCGCCTCCCTTTTTCTCTGCAACCACCCGAGCTCGCCGTCTCCACTGCCTCCCCGTCGCCCCGCCGTCACCATCCTTCTGTAGACAGGCCCTTACTCCCCGGAGCTCCATCGTAACGTCCTCCACCTCATGGTACAGTCGGATCGGGCAGCGTTGCTCTCGCTCGTCCTCGGCATCCTTTTCTCCTTCCCGACCGAACATTTTCTCCGACGAAATTCCTCACCGTTGATTGCCCTCAAGCCGGAAGGACCTCGACAAAACCCCCCAGGTGGTCTCCTCTTCCGATTCCGGCCATCTCTCAGCTCGTTCCTCTGCTATTTCTTCGACGTGATTTCTGAATTCTTGTCGGTCCGCCATGGACCTGTTGCAGAGAAGCCCCGCCGCCCTCTGCTGCTCAATCCGTGCACCACGCCGTGATGGACTAGTCGCTCCACCCCGTCCCAGCACCCAACTGAGTCGTGCCGCGCCGTTTTGGTTCACCCTTGGACTGATCGAGCCGCCACCGGAGCGTCTCTGAAGATCGTCGCCGTCAGGTGCGTGCTGGCCATCTAGTCTTTGTCAGTTTCGTCAGTTCACTCGCAGAAGCAACTACAAAAACCAACGCATCCGTCTCTGAACAAAACAACAGCAGCAGCGCACTGGTACCGCTCCTTCCGCGCGCACGCATCGACCGTGGGTTCGATTCCCACCCAGGGGAATTAACCCATCTTTTTCCCCCACGCGCGCAGGGGCAGGCCCCACGGGTCAGTGGCCCCTGTTGCTACCTCACAGCGCACACACGCCCACGTGGCCGCCACTTGGGCACGGGCCCGCGCCGCAGAGGCCCAGGCTGGGTTGCCCTGGGTGAAAAACGCCCCAGGGGCCCATCTGCAACCCCTTTTCTTTCTTTCAGGTCCCTGTTTTTACAAATTAGTCCCCAAAATTAAAATGGACATAACTATTATTTTCCAAATTCAAATAATGTAAATAAAATATGTTTTCTGCCCCAAATTTAATACTCTATCTAACTACATCATTTGTTTTCTATTTTGCACATTTTAAACTGTTTCAAATTTCAAATTCAAACAATTCATTTCAAATTTGGTTAATTCCATAAATAATTCATACTTAATCCAAATAACATAAATAAAATATGTTTTCCAACCAAAATTTCATGCTCTTTCCAAATATAACATTTGATTTCTGTTTTGAATAATTTAAATTGCTGAAAACAACTGTTTCTTGTTTAATGCAATTTAAATTGTCAAATTCATAACTAATTCAATATTAATTCAAATAACACAAATAAAATATGTTTTCCATGCCAAATTGAACCACCTTTTCAAATATAAACTTTGTTTCCTGTTTTGAATAATTAAAAGTGGTTAAATAATTTAAATCTTTTTTAATTCATTTAAAATTGCTAAATTAATAACTTGGTCAAATTAAATTCCTTTTGGACATATAAAATATGTTTTCAAACTAGAAAAGTATAACCTTTTCAAATATGAATTTGAATTTATGTTTTGAACAAATAAAATTCAAATAATATTCACACTTGAAATAAATTCAATTAAAAACTTGTTAATCTTGTTTAATTCATAATTAAATCATTGTAATTCCTTTTTCAATAATTGAAACATGTAATCCACCTAAACTTTTGTGTTCTAATCAAATATGAACTTTGTTATCTGTTTTGAACAATTAAACTTGATGAAAACAACAAATGCTTGTGTGACACCTTTAAGAAACCAAAATTCCAAAAACTTAATAAGTGAATTTCAAAATGGGTAAACCTTATTTCCAATTGGTTCTATTGTTGTTATTTTTCTGTTTTCATCATCCATGCATCATACTAAACCACTTTCACCTGTTGATTAGTTGTAAAACAATTGTTTCAACCATAATTCATGGGCTTTCCATATGCAATCCAAATTGCATATGGGTCCATTTAAACCTGTTTATCATGTCCACTAGTTTATTCTGATGCATCCTTAAACTTGTCATGCATCCATATCTTGATCATGCTGGATCTTTTGCCGTAGTAGTAATTGTTGCATCCGGTGTTTGTTCGAGGTTCATTGCTTCTTCCCGGATAGGACGTTGAGATGATGTGAGCAACGACAAGTTCTGGGGATGTACCTCTACTTGCTGGATTCCAGGCAAGTATACTCACTTGCTGCCAAATGGCTGCCTTTCATCACTTGTTACCGATTCTTTCCGTTGTTCTTATTCTATCCTGTTGATTCGATGCTTGTGTCTCGATCCTATTATATGTTACTTTGCAGCCATGATATAGCCATTCCTTCCACTTCCTATTAACTGTTGTTTGTTTACCTTGTTGGCCCTCGTGTCGTAGTTGCATGCTTAGTGTTGTTTGCGCTCAAGTCTTGTTGTTCCTTTCTTATCACCTGTTTAGTTGATAGCTGGGTTTCAATTCAATCAACAACATGTTAATGTTTTGGGTAATAATAATTTGATGATAAGGCACCGACAGGAGGCCCGGCGTGGTTTTGAAGCCTGCTAGTGTCGACCCTAATTAGGAAAAGGGTCTTGTCTACTGATCCATGATGAGCGCACTAACCGCATGTGGGAAGCGAGTATGGGCGCCCCCCTCAATTTGACTCGATTCGCATCTCGTCCAAATCGCCACACTTAGTTCGGGCTTTCCATTTGATGCATGCATATGCAGGTGCGAACCCGAGGCCAGGGTGGAACTTTTGTAGTCGGCATTCAGGGCGGCGTGGTCTTCCAGTGCTATGAGGGTCCCCTTTTCTTCGTGGGGCTCGATTAGCCGCGCACGCACAACACGTGGTGCTTTGGGCTTGATGCGAAGAAGAGTTGGGTTGTGTTGAGTACCTCGCTTGGTGGGTTGATCCCCCGTCTGGCGGGTTATTCTTACGTGTACGGCCAAATTGGTGCATCCCTGCAGGGTTAAATCTTCTCGAGAAGCCGTGTTTTCCGCGGTTATGGTTGACTTGGTGAAAGTACTGGCTAACAAGTACTCAGAACAACTTACACCTAACTAATGATACTTGACTAGTAATAGTCTTATTGACCCAATAACTTGATCCATCCTTAATCCAACAGTGTGAGTTATCCTCGGGTTGCTTCCTTAGTAGGGGGTAACATTGGACGGGTTTGCTTGGTGAGTAATTATAGTTGGTTACGATACGCTATCTTATCCCCCTCTTTTAGCAAGATGTTGTATCGAGTCTCTGTAGTTAGTTAGTGCAGCCCGCTGCCGCTTATTTGCAATAATCCCTTCATTTTCCGTTGAACCCAAAGTATTTGTATCTTGTGATGACTGGCTACGCCGGTATCTTGTGAGTATGGTTTATCCACTTGCCAGTACTTAACCGTACTGACCCACGAATCTTTTTCGTGGCTGCATATTCACTATTGCAGTCAACAGGTTTGAAGTCTGACGACGTTAGCTTGGGAATCCCTCCGGCTTGGCCTGGGCAGGGATTGGACGCTCTCGGTTATCTTCAGGACTCTTAGTCCAATTTTTATCTTGTCCGTAGCCGGACGCTATGTTGTTTCTTCCGATGTTATTTGGATCTTTGTATTGTATCAGTTGTATCCCTGACTCGTTTGAGTCTTCTTGTATATATCGTTTCTGTTGTTGTTGTTGTGGATTATTCGTGAGCTGTTGTAATGTTATCACAAGTGGCAACCTGGAATCGGTTATTATGTGGATTTTGGCGGGAATGCTGAAATCTGCATAGTGCCCGATCTCGGGGCGTCACAGATCATAGCTCTATATATGGAATCTACTAAGAACATACCATTATTAGTAAGATTCCATCGAATCTCATCCTTTCCTGGTGATAAATAGACAGAAGCCGACCTATGAACCAGCGCGTTCCAGGACACAAGCTGTGGACCAATGAGATCTCGTCTCAACGTGACATTAGGAGGTGATGTTCGCATGACCGTAGCTAGCGTATCTTTCTTATGCCGCGTAATAGAATATAGTGCTGGATATTGTTCTCGGAGCGTTGTATTACCCAACCATTTGTCCTCCCAGAATCTTATCTATGATCCATCCTTAATCTTAAATACCCTATAGCGAAAAAGTGTTTTTTAGTCGCCATTAGGCCGACCCAAAAGTGTGAATCACCTAGTTTCCACATAATCTGTGAGACTGCTTTCGAACCAATGTATTTTTATTTAAGGAGCGTTTGCCAGACGCCAACTTCGGATAGTAGTTTGAAAAGCCATTTGCCAAGCAAAACTGAGTTTTTGAGTGCAAGTCATGTATACCCTGCCTCTCCTGATCTTTTGGTCAACAAACTACATTCCCCCTGGCGAGCCGATACTTCTTTTTTTCGTTGTCCCCTTACCAAAAAACATTTGATCGGAAATAAACCAAAATTTTCAAGACTCCTCTAGGTAACTTGAAGAAAGATATTATATACAGTACCATATTCGAGAGTACTAAATTTATAAGTACCAATCTTCCATCAAGGGACAAAATTTTGAATTTCCAGCTAGCTAGCCTCGTCTGCAGACGTTCTTTGACTTAGCTCCATTCTGCATTAGTCAATCTCCTATAATGTATTGGTATACCCAAATACTTAATAGGAAATTGACCTTTCTCACATCTGAATAACTCGGCATACTGAGGTGCAGCATCCTGAGCCTCGCCAAAGCAAAACAGTTCACTTTTATGGAAGTTGATTTTTAATCCGGATAACTGTTCGAACGCCGAAAGGATAAGTTTCAGGTTCGCAGCTTTCTCCATATCATGTTCCATATAGAGAATTGTAGCATATGAATATTGAAGAATAGACAGTCCCCCATCAACGAGATGTGGAATTACCCCTTCAATCAGACCATTCTCTTTGACTCTTTCAATCATGATCGCTAACATGTCAGCCACGATATTAAATAATATGGGCGAAAGCGGATCACCTTGCCTTAAGCCTTTTTTGGTATGAAAGTAACGTCATACATCGTCATTGACTTTAATATCCACACTGCCTCCAGACACATAACTGCGAACCAGGGTACACCATTCCTCTGAGAATCCTTTTATTCTCAGAGTCTGTTGGAGAAACTCGCAATTCACTTTATCATAGGCATTTTCAAAATCTATTTTTAAAACCACACCATTAAGTTTCTTCGCAACAGATGTGGGCTGAGTAATATTTGAAGCCATTTGGATAGCGGACCATAAAGAACGCGCAAATGCACACCCGAAGAGTAAGTGTCTAATCGTCTCATCATGAGAGCAAGAAACACACTTGGAACTTCCGTGTCAATTACGTTTGACAAGATTATCTTTCGTTAGTATGACTCCTTTACAAAGATACCACACGGAGAGTTTAATCTTCAATGGTACCTTCATAAGCCATACGTTCTTAAAAATATCGACTCACATATCTGTTTAGATCATAACTCTATAGATGGAAACCACCGAGAACATACCATTCATCGTAAAATTACATCGAAACTCATCCTTTCCTGGTGATAAATTACGGAAGCCAACCTATGAACCAGCGCGTTCCAGGACACAAGTTGTGGACCAATGAGATCTCGTATGAACGTGACATTAGGAGGTGATGTTCGCATGACCGTAGCGAGTGTATCTTCCTTATGTCGCGCAATAGAATATAGTGCTGAATATTGTTCTCAGAGCATTGTATTACCCAACAATTTGTCCTCCTAGAATCTTATCTGTGATCCATCCTTAATCTTAAATACCCCATAGCGAAAAAAGTGTTTTTTAGTCGCCATTAGGCCGGCCCAAAAGTGTGAATCACCCAGTTTCCACATAACCTGTGAGACTGCTTTCGAACCAATGTATTTTCGTTTAAGGAGCGTTTTCGAGACGCCAACTTCGAATAGTAGTTTGAAAAGCCATTTGCCAAGCAAAACTGAGGTTTTGACCCGCAAGTCATTGATTACCCAAAAGTATAGGGGGTGTATCGTAGTACTTTCGATAAATAAGAGTGTCGAACCCAACGAGGAGCAGAAGGTGTTGACAAGCAGGTTGGATAGAGGATTCACTGTAAACACGAGCAAACAGGTTTTTGGTTGTTTTGGATATAGCGGATAAATAAAGTGCGAGTAAATAAAGTGCAGTAAATAATATTGCAGCAAGTGGCCCAATCCTTTTAAGAGCAAAGGACAAGCCGGTTGAGTTACTTATGACTACCAAACGTTCTCGATGACACATGGGAATTTTGTCAAGTGCTTTCGCTTTGTTACGGTTGATTAATATCCATTGGTTCGTGAAGTGTTGTGTGGGTGAACCTATGCTAATGCACTGCCCAACTAGGACTAATACATACTTGTGATTATACCCCTCGTAAGCATCCGCAAATACAAAAAAGTAATTAAGATAAAACTAACCACAACCTTAAAACTCCGGGATTCTACGCTCCCTCGTGCATTGGTTTCCTAATGGGGATTTAGGTTTCTGTCACTCCGGTAACCCCACAATTGGTAGCCAAATAAACAATGCATCCTCCTAGGCACATAAAGGTGAAGCATCATGTAGTCGACGTTCACATGACACCACTAGAATAATAGCACCACAATTTAATACCGAACCACGAGATATTACTTCAATATAACTTCACTACTAACATCATGACTTCTCCCATGTCCTCAAGAACTAAACGAACTACTCACAAGACATCATATGGATCATAATCAGAGGTGATATAATGGATGATAACAATCTGGTCATAAAGTGCTAACACCGATAAATCTCACAACCATCAACTACTAACAAGTAATCCACAACCGGAGAGAGATCTAATGTAAAACAACGATAGGAGCCCCTAATTTATTACGGCGGGATGACGTTGGATGATGAGGGTGATGGTGATGGTGATGAGGATGATGATGATGACAATCTTGATGATGCCTGGAGTGATGACGGTGACAATGGCGATGATTTCCCCTCTCCGAACAGGAATTCCCCCGGCAGATTTCTCCCTGCTAGAGAGTTTTTCTCTCTCGGGTGTTTTTCGCCCACAGGCGGCAGCGGAATAATTCTTCGATGATGCTATGGGGCTTAGGGTTCCCTAGGGTCAAGTACGCCAAAAATCTCCACCAGAGGTGGGCCAGGGTGGCCACACCACATGGAGCTGCGGCCAAGGGGGGCGCAACCCCATGGTGTGGGCCCCTGGTGGCCCCCTCCGGCTCTCCTCGCGGCTGGCTCCCTCTTCTGAACTTCTAAGATACCTCCAGTGTCCCCCTCTTCTTCTGATCTTCTGAAATAGGGTATCTTGACGGTGCTTTTTCCATCAGAATTCTGGTCCCGGTGTTTATTCTCCAAAAAATATGAAACATGCAAAATAAGATAAAATAACATAAGGGATGCATCATAACATGAAATATATCGATGAATAACTGAAAATAACAATATAAACGGTGATGCAAAATGGACGTATCAACTCCCCCCCCCCCCAAGCTTATACCTTGCTTGTCCCCAAATGAAACTGAACTCAGTAAACATGAACACAGGTTTATGGAGTGAGGTGTCGATAAAATAAAATACGGACAAGAGGCATCCCATCTACAAAGAACAAGTCATTTTAGACAACAATTCTCCTCATATAATAAAACTTGAAACAAGTAAAGTAAAAACGAAGGTGCAAAAAGTAAATCACAATTGGTGAAGGCAAACTTCGTTCTTGGTCAGAGAACAATTAACAGTGTACTTATCTTTCGATCAAAGTCTTTTATACTAGGGCTATATTGCAGAGTTTATCATGCTCAATTATAATGGTCTATTTGCAAACATTGGTAACTTTCAAAGTGGTATTCAAGCAGATAAAAGCATTTGTAGAAACAAGGAAGAATAAAGGACGTGATTGAGTAAATCAACATGTAGCTGGATGAATCACAATAACTCAAATGCTTGCTTAGACAGAAAGAGGTAGGTTTACTGACTCAACATAAATGTAAAATATAGGCCCTTCGCAGAGGGAAGCATTGATCACTCATGTGCTAGAGCTTTTATTTTGTAAAACTGAGGTATAAAAGTTTGACACTCCTCCCAACCTTTCTTACATAAACCATGGCTAACCAAATCCTCGGGTGCCTGCCAACAATCACATACCGTGGAGGGGTGTCTATATTTTGAGAGGTGTGTATGTCTATGTCAACGAATGGCAAACAGAAAATACAGTACGTCACAAGGCAACTAGACTAACAAGAGCGGCTCCCATTGAAGGATGCAACTGGTATAGACGGTCATCCCTCTTTCTCTTTTGTTTACACAATTATGCTTTGACTGATAAATCAGGGGCAAAAAGAGTGAAGATAATTTGTATTATTATTTGGGGCTGGGCACCCCGCTGCCAGCTCTTCTAGTATTTGGATAAGCGGATGAAGCCACTAGTCCAGGTGTGTGAGTCCAATCAACAAGTGAGATAAAGATTCTCTATTTGCGTCCTCATGAGCTAAAACAGGAACACAAAACATGGATAATTTTGAAGGTTTTAAAGGTAACACATGAGCAATTTACTTGGAGTTGCGGTGAATTACCACATATAGGTAGGTATGGTGGACACAAATGGCAAGGTTTTGGGGCTCAAGGTTTGGATGCACGAGAAGCATTCCCTCTCAGTACAGGTTTTTGGCTAGCAAGGTTGAGTAGCAACTAGCAAGCATAAGAATCGAAGCAAAACAAACAAAGACATATATGATAAAGCCAATCATGCAGTCTTCCTTGAAGGTGTAAACAAACTTATTTGAGAATACTAAGCTTATGGGCTAACAAAGAAGAAAGATCATGGAATAATATATCTACATGCAACTCCCTTTTTTCTACTTAAGTCTCAACGAATTGTTGCTACTGACCAATGCTAAGTTTTCCGAAACCAACAAGATTATCTAGAAGCTCCAAAATTGATACCAATACTAATAAGAAGATCAATATCATAACAAAATTTTCAAACTAAAATAAAGTGAAACAAGTAGATGATGAAACTTCTCATTAATATTTCATTACGACAACTCAAACAAAGGGATACAACGATAACCAACTAAGGAGCAACACTTCCAAACTGCAAACCATCCTATATGATATTTCCTATACTCATGATATGACTCTACTAAAAGGGTAAAAAGGGTGAAAGATAAAAGTGATACCACGGCACTCCCCCAAGCTTGGAACAAGCCAAGGGGATGCCAATAGCAATGACGAATCAATTCTTCGGTGGTGGTTGTGATACACTCTTCTCAAGCAAGGCGTGGAAACATTGCAGCATCTCACAGAACCTTTCGTTTTCCTCTTGTAGAATCTCTACCTCCACCCTTAAGGCTCGATAACGTTCACAAAACTCATCTGCAACCCGAAGAGCTTCCTCTACTCCAGGGACGGGACTGAGGCCCGGAACTAATGGTCTTGGTCCCTGCACGCTACAAGAATAAACACTGCTTGATGGTGTCCTTTTTGCTTCTCTCTTGACGCCCTGATCCATGTTCTTGCGCTTGGGACCTTAGAGATCATCTTCTGTCGGCTCCTTCCCCTTGTTGTTGTTGGCGGGGGCCATGGTTATTCTAAAACTGAAAACAGATCTTGGCAGAAACAACTCAAAACAGAAACACGACGAGAAAATGATATACAGACCTCGAGGGGTCCAGGGGGTTATATAGCAAAAATATGCGTAACGAAAGGAAATTCCAGGTCGAAAACGAGTCGGAGAGAGGCTCCGAGGCGCCCACACCATAGGGTGGACCGGCCAAGGGTGGGACCGCGCCCCTCATGGTGTGATGCCTTTGGGCACCTTCTCCAACTCCTCTTCGGTTCGGTATTTTTTATATTTTCCAAAAACTGATAATCTATAAGTGAAAAGGTATTTCGCAAACTTTTTATTAACAGAACTGTTATCTATTCCAAAACAGACTCTGCAGATTCTGGAATCTTCCTTCTAATCAACTTCTCCGGAGTCATTACTTGAATAACATCCACATCTTCATCATAGGATTCCTCAGAAATATAATGTTTAAGTCTTTGTCCATTTACCACTTGTGTAGTGTTATCTTTGAGGGAAGCAATTTTGATTGCACCCGAACGATACATTTCTTCAATAATATAAGGTCCTTCCCATCGGGAGAGTAATTATCCTGTAAAAAATCTGAGACGAGACCGATACAATAGAACTTTCGCACCAACATGAAACTCTCTTTTAAGAATTATTTTATCATGCCATTGTTTAACTTTCTCTTTAAAGAGCTTGGCATTTTCATAAGCTTCACATCTCCATTCGTCTAAATGATTCAAATCAAGCATTCTTTTCTTACCAGCAAGTTTAAAATCTTTATTTAATTCTTTCACTTCCCAATAAGCTTTGTGTTCTAATTCTAAAGGCAAGTGACAAGCTTTTCCATAAAACATTTTGTAAGGAGACATGACCATAGGATTTTTATAAGCAGTTCTATAAGCCGATAAAGCATCATTCAACTTATCTGACCAATTCTTCCTATATTTATTAACAGTCTTTTGCAAGATAGATTTAATTTCTCTATTTGCTAATTCTACTTGCCCACTGGTTTGAGGATGATAAGCTGAGGCAATTCTATGATTAACATCATATTTAGCAAGGGTCTTTCTAAAGACACCATGAATAAAATGAGAACCTCCATCAGTCATAAGATATCTAGGCACACCAAACCTAGGGAAAATAACATCTTTAAGCATTTTTATAGAGGTCTCACCATCAACACTTTTAGTAGGTATAGCTTCTACCCACTTAGTAACATAATCAACAGCAACAAGAATATTAGTATAACCATTCGAAGGAGGAAAAGGGCACATAAAGTCGAATCCCCAACAATCGAAAGGTTCAATAACAAGAGAATAACTCATAGGAATTTCATTATGTCTAGAAATATTTCCTACTCTTTGACATTCATCACAAGATAAACTAAATTTACGTGCATCTTTAAAGAGGGTAGGCCAATAGAAACCTGATTGTAGAACCTTCTATGCGGTTCTATCTCCAGCGTGATGTCCTCCATAAGCACCATTATGGCACTTCTTCAATATTTCACGTTGTTCATGATCTGGTACACAACTCCTCATAATACCATCTACTCCTTCTTTGTATAAATGTGGGTCATCCCAAAAATAATGCCTCAAATCATAGAAAATTTTTCTTCTTTGTTGAGCTGTAAACATTGGAGGCAAATACTTTGAAACAATAAAGTTAGCATAATCAGCATACCATGGAATATCTTGGGGTTTTACCTTTATTGCAGCCAACTGTTCATTTGGAAAACTATCATTGATAGGAATAGTATCAAAAGTAATGTTGTCCAATCTAGACAAGTTATCAGCAATAGGATTTTCAGCACTCTTTCTATCCACAATATGCAAATCAAACTCTTGTAAAAGCAACACCCATCTAATAAGCCTAGGCTTAGCATCTTTATTTTCCATAAGGTATCTAATAGCAGCATGATCAGTATGAATACTAACCTTTGAATCAACAATATAAGTCCTAAACTTATCACATGCAAAAACTACACCTAAGAATTCCATTTCAGTAGTAGCATAATTCTTTTGAGCAGCATCAAGAGTCTTACTAGCATAATGAATAACATTCAACTTCTTATCTATGCGTTGTCCAAGAATAGCTGATACGTCTCCAACGTATCTATAATTCTGATGCTCCATGATAATATTATGCCAATTACTACATATTTTCTCCCTTCTTTATGTCATTTTTACACGTTTTCCGGGACTAACCTATTAACAATATGCCAAGTGCCAGTTCCCTGTTTTCTGCTGTTTTTTGTTTCAGAAAAGTAGTTCTGGAAATATTCTCGGAATTGGACCCCACGAAGCCCGAAGTGTCTATTTTCCCCGGAAGCATCCAGAAGACCGAAGAGGAGACGAAGAGGGGCACCAGGGGGCCCACACCATGGGGTGGCGCGCCCCCCCTTGGCCGCGCCGGGGGGTGGTGTGGGGCCCCCAGGGCTCCACCGCCTCTGCCCTTTCGCCTATTTATTCCCCCCAGATGGAAAACCCTAGACAGCTGATAAAAAATCTCCGAAAAGTTCCACTGCCGCCATGACCGTCAACCCTAGATCAGGGGGGTTCTGAAGGTGTTTTTGGCACCCTGTCGGAGAGGAAATCATCACCGGAGGCTTCTTCATCACCATGCCTGCCTCCGGAGTGATGCGTGAGTAGTTCATCCTTGGACTACGGGTCCATAGCAGTAGCTAGATGGTTGTATCCTCCTCATATACCTCCATGTTTAGATCTCGTGAGCTGCCTAACATGATCGAGATTGATCTTATGTAATTCTATGTGTTGTGTTTGTTGGGATCCAATGAATATTGAACTTATGTCAAGTTGATTATAGTCTTTATTGCATATGTTATTTGTGATCTTGTATGCTTTCCGTTGCTAGTGGTTGCTCTGGCCAACTAGTTGCTAGTGACTCCAAGAGGGAGTATTTATGCTCGATAGTGGGTTCATGCCTCCTTTTCGCCTTGCTCGAGTGACATAAACGTGAAGGGGGAGGATGTGATGTTTCCACTAGGGAGAAAACAGCGGTGGGAGTACTCGCGTGTACAACCATTGCTTACATTACACACTTTGTTTAATGCAGTCATCTGTTGCTTGCAACGTACTCCCTCCGTTCCATATTAGATGACTCACATATAGATGTATCTAGACATATTTTAGTACTAGATACATCTAGTTGAGAGTCATCTAATATGGAACGGAGGGAGTAATACCTAAGGGGGTTCGGATGATAACCTGAGGGTGGATTATTAGTCATAGATGCAGTTGGATTATGGTCTATGTATATTGTTGTAATGCCCGCACTAAATATCATAATAGTCATCATGTCATGAATGTGCACTACGGTGCAACCTTTATTTGTCAACTGCCCAGCTGTAATTTGTTCACCCAACATGCTATCTTTTATGGAGAGACACCACTAGTGAACCTATGAACCCCGGTCCATTTTCTTACACTGTTAAACAAACCTCTACAATTTCCTGCTTTCTTTACTTACTGCAAGCATACACCATTTTCCACACTATACATCTAATCTTTGTTTTTATCAAGACCGGTGAGATTGACAACCTCACTGTACCGTTGGGACAAAGTATTTTGGTTGTGTTGTGTGCAGGTTCCGCGTTGTTGCTGACACCGATGAGGCGCCATCACCACCGTCAGTGGCATCAACCTTCCGAAGGTCCTGTTTCTCCTACTGGATTGATAACCTTGGTTCTTAACTAAGGGGAAAACTCCTACCGCTCTGCTCATCACACTCTCCTCTTGGGGTATCCCAACGAGTGCAAGATATGCACCATCAAGGACTTTTTTTGGCGCTGTTGCCGGGGAGGAAGAAGTCTTCTCGCAAGGGGAGTCTCTCACTCTCAACCTCTTTATTTTGTTTATTGTCTTGTTTTTATTTTTGTCTTGTTTTGCTTCTTTATATCAAAAGCAAAAAAAAAATAGTTTAATTTATATCATAGAAAGCAACTCAAGTATTTTCCAGTGAAGCATTCTCTTGCTATTTTTGCTTTATCATGCTTTCTTTCAATGTTTGATGTCTTTGAAACTAGATCTTTTAGGCAAGGTGGGTTCACGGATGAACAGCAAAACCATTATAAGGAACAACGCTTGTCACAAAAAGGGATACACTTATGGGATCAAATTAATAAATTGCATGACTATGCTAAAAACTTGTGCTCCACCTATAATGCTACTTATTGCTCTGATAAATCTTGCTGCTGTAGGAGGTATAAACACCTCCCTTTGCAATGTGAGTATAATGATAATGTTACCATATATTCTTATGTTAAGGGAAATTATGAATTATATGATGTGGAACAAATTGAAGAATTTATTGCTTGGAAGGGTGCATTCGAAATTGCATATTTGCTTGAAAGTATTGATGATGCACCTTATAAATATGAGATTTATGCTATACTTGAATATTTCTTTGATAATTACAAGGATTGTAATTACTACATAATGGAATATCTTAATAAATTCTCACAACCTAAGGAAGTAACCGATGCCTTGCGGGAGCCTATGGAAGAAGAAATTGCTGAATCTGGAAGCTCATTGGATGAAAAAGAGGAGAGTGATGATCAAGAGGAGGAAGAATGGAGCTACCCATGTCAACCTCCCAATTATAGTAATTCTTTAAATCATACATTATTTGATGAAATTGATACTTGCTATACTTGTGACCTTGATACTACTATAAATGAAACTTGTGAGAATGATTTTGCTACTGTTATTTATGATAATCCATGCTACTTGGATAATTCTTATGATAATGCTCTTGATGATGGTCCTATGTTACTTGATGTTATAAATAATAATGCTACTGAAAATAGGATTGCTATAATGTGTCCTATAACTTTTAAGGGTGGTTAATCATCTTGTTTTTCTATTGTTGAAAGTGGGAAAAAAGAAGTGTTGATTTTAAAGTTTGATACCCCTGTTTTCGAGCTTGATATGAATTGTGTGCTTTTAGACCATGACAAACATTCTTTATGTGATAATTATCTTGTTGAGTTTGTTCATGATGCTACTGGAAATTATTATGAGAGAGGAAAATATGGTTGTAGGAATTTTCATGTTACTAATGCACCTCTCTTTTAGTTGAAAGTTTTGAAGTTGCTCTTGTTCTACCTTCCCATGATTTCTAGTTTGAGCTTCTTTAATTTATTTCTTTACAAGATTCCTATGCATAGGAAGTGGGTTAGACTTAAATTTGTTTTATTATTTCTTCTTGATGCTCTCTTTTGCTTCAATTCATAATTCTTATGTGAGCATCTACTTGACTCCACCTTTCTATGCCTAGCTGAAAGGCGTTAAAGAAAAGCGCTACCGGGAGACAACCCGTTTTATTTCGCTGTTTTCAACCTGTTTTCCTTCGTTTTATTTTGTGTGCTTTGCACATGGGTGTTTTCTATTTCCTTAGCAACCCCTGTGTATCTTTACTTTTGAGTTTTTGTTGAGACAAATAAAGCCTCTAGTGGAAAGTTGAGGCTATATTTCGGATTTCTGCATAGGAAACAGATTTTTGCTCTCCACTGTTTATTTCTTATAAAATCACACAAAATTTAAAATGACCTGAGTTTTTTTGTGAGTAATCCTGGGCTGTATAATCAACTTTTCTTAGTTGACCACTATTTTATTTGAGCAACAGAAGATTTTCGAAAAAAACCATCTTTACCTGTTGTCCTGTTTTGACAGATTTCTGTTAATAATTGCATTTACATTTTAATCGCTTTCTTTTGGTGTTATTTTGAGAAAAAAGAGTTTTAAAAGAAGTTGTGACAGTAGCTAATGTGTTTTTTAGTGTTAGACTTGTATTGAAACTGGACCATGTGAATTTATTATTTCGATTGCACTAACGTTGCTAATGAAGATTGTGAGAAGTTTGGTGTGAAGGAAGTTTTGAAGGGTCAAGAGAAGAGGATGATATGACGTGATGAAGAAGAGTAAAAATCCTAAGGTTGGGTATGCCTCGGTGGTACATCCAGCAAATTCCAAGAAGACTCAAGTGTCTAAGCTTGGGGATGCCCAAGGCATCCCCTTCTTCATCGACAAATTATCAGGTCACTTCTAGTGAAACTATATTTTTATTCGGTCACATCTTATGTGCTTTACTTGGAGCGTCTTTTATTTTTGCTTTCAGTTTGTTTTTATTTTTTTGCTTTCAGTTTGTTTTTACTTTGGCAATAAGCTTGGTTGGACACCAGCATTCTTTTATTGGAGAGTGACACGCTCCAGTTTTTCATGGGAATACTTTGTATTCTTAATCTTTGTCTGGCTGATGCATTTATTTAGCTCCTGTTTTGTATGCATCTCTTATTAGAGCTGTTAGTTTTAGTAGTGTTATGTGAGTACTCTCATGTTTTCTTGCTGTAGAATTTAGAGAGTTTTTGTTAAAACATATCTTGTAGAAACTGCTGCTTAAAGTAGAATTTATAACAGTGCAAATAGAAACTCGTATAGACTGTTGCTAGAACTTTTTCATGTCATGCTAAATGTTATTTTAGTTCTAAAGCCTTGTGATGTTGATTAGCATGAATAGACTCAAATAGCTGAGAGTGTTTAATATGTCATTGAAAGATTCATGAGTTGTTCTTGTCATAAGGAAGCATAAATTTTTGGTATTCTCTTTCGAATGTTTTATTTGGTTGACTTGGCGCATGCTCACACCATGTTTATGACTATGAACCAGTCACGAATAGCCTCCATGACCACTTAGTTTTTGAACTATGATACCGCTTATGCTTTAATTAATGATGTTTATGTCGCTATGCATGATTATGGTTCTTATGCTCTCTTGATTTGTCGATCCCAGTCTTTTGCTAGCCTCCACCTGTACTGAGTATGATCTCTACTCGTGCATCCAAATCCCTTAAACCAAAGTTTTTCCCGTTGTGTCCACCATACCTACCTACATGTGGTATTTTACTGCCACTCCAAGTACATTGCTCATGTGTTACCTTTAAAACCTTCAAAATTACTCATGTTTTTGCTCATGAGGACGTCAATAGAGAATCTTTATCTCACTTGTTGATTGGATTTCACACCCTGGACTAGTGGCTTCATCCGCTTATCCAAATGATAGAAGAGATGGCAGCAGGGTTCCCAGCCCCAAATTAATACACACAAAATCTGTTCACTATTGTTGCCCCTAATTTATCAGTCAAAGCATAATTGTGTAAACAAAAGAGAAAGAGGGATGGCCTTCTACCCAGATGCGTCCTACACATGGGAGCCACTCTTGTGAATCCAGTTGGCTTGTGACGTACTGTATTTTCTGTTTACCATTAGTTGATATTAGCATACATCTCCCAAAATATAGACACTCCTCCACGGTATGTGATTATTGGCAGGCACCCGAGGATTCGGTTAGCCATGGTTTGTGAAAGATGGATGGGAGGAGTGTCAAACTTTTAATACCTCTGTTTAATAAAATAAAAAGCTCTAGCACATGAGTAATCCCTTCTTTCCTCCGCGAAGGTTCTTTCTTTTACTTTTATGTTGAGTCTCTATCTTCTAACTTTATGCAGAGTTGAGAGAATATTTTTGCCATTCTTAGTTCTATGTGCACTGTCCCATAAACATCAATAATTACTTCATGATGTGATATCATTTGTTCTAAAATTCTTTGCTCTAGTCTTCCTCATGAACTTTGAAGCTGTCCTGGCATTTATGTTTTGCCCCACTCTTAAGGACTAGCGAAAATATCACTTTGCCATGCTTTCTCTATACCTGAAACAAACGTTTATCTTTCTTTGCATTATTACTTGTGATCCTTTATTTGAAATACTCTTCATGATGAAAAGTTATTGCTTTGCTTTATTATTAAATTTCTATTTATCATGTTTGTGTTTGAAGTTCTATGATCTCAACTTGCATATGCCTTTACATTTTTATGATCAAGATTATGTTAGTAGCATGTCACCTCAAAAATTATTGTTTTATCATTTAACTACTCAATGACGAGTAGGAACTAAGCTTGGGGGTGCTTGATACGTCTCCAACGTATCTATAATTTCTGATGCTCCATGATAATGTTATGCCAATTGCTACATGTTTTCTCCCCTCTTTATGTCATTTTTACACGTTTTCCGGGACTAACCTATTAACAAGATGCCAAGTGCCAGTTCCCTGTTTTCTGCTGTTTTTTATTTCAGAAAAGTTGTTCTGGAAATATTATCGGAATTGGACCCCACAAAGCCCGAAGTGCCTATTTTGCCCGGAAGCATCCAGAAGACCGAAGAGGAGATGAAGAGGGGCACCAGGGGGCCCACACCATGGGGTGGCGCCCCCCTTGGCCGCGCCAGGGGGTGGTGTGGGCCCCCTAGGGCTCCACCGTCTGTGCCCTTTTGCCTATTTATTCCCCCCGGATGGAAAACCCTAGACACCTGATCAAAAATCCCCAAAAAGTTCCGCAGCCGCCGTCACCGTCAACCCTAGATCGGGGGGTCTGAAGCTGTCTCCGGCACCCTGCTGGAGAGGAAATCGTCACCGGAGGCCTCTTCATCACCATGCCTGCCTCCGGAGTGATGCGTGAGTAGTTCATCCTTGGACTACGGGTCCATAGCAGTAGCTAGATGGTTGTCTCCTCCTCATATACCTCCATGTTTAGATCTCGTGAGCTGCCTAACATGATCGAGATTGATCTTATGTAACTCCATGTGATGTGTTTGCTGGGATCCGATGAATATTGAACTTATGCCAAGTTGATTATATTCTTTATTGCATATGTTATTTGTGATCTTGTATGCTTTCCGTTGCTAGTGGTTGCTATGGCCAAGTAGTTTCTAGTGACTCCAAGAGGGAGTATTTATGCTCGATAGTGGGTTCATGCCTCCTTTTCGCCTTGCTCGAGTGACAGAAACGTGAAGGGGGAGGATATGATGTTGCCACTAGGGAGAAAACAGCGGTGAGAGTGCCCGCGTGCACAATCATTGCTTACATTACACACTTTGTTTAATGCAGTTATCTGTTGCTTGCAACTTAATACCTAAGGGGGTTCGGATGATAACCTGAGGGTGGATTATTAGTCATAGATGCAGTTGGATTATGGTCTATGAATATTGTTGTAATGCCCGCACTAAATATCATAGTAGTCATAATGTCATGAATGTGCACTACGGTGCAACCTTTATTTGTCAATTGCCCAACTATAATTTGTTCACGCAGCATGCTATCTTTTATGGAGAGACACCACTAGTGAACCTATGAACCCCGGTCCATTTTCTTACACTGTTAAACAAACCTCTACAATTTCCTGTTTTCTTTACTTACTGCAAGCATACACCATTTTCCACACTATACGTCTAATCTTTGTTTTCAGGAAGACCGATGAGATTGACAACCTCACTGTACCGTTGGGACAAAGTATTTTGGTTGTGTTGTGTGCAGGTTCCGCGTTGTTGCTGACAGCGATGAGGCGCCATCACAACCGTTAGTGGCATCAACCTTCTGAAGGTTCTCTTTCTCCTACTGGATTGATAACCTTGGTTCTTAACTAAGGGGAAAAATCCTACCGTTGTGCCCATCACGCTCTCCTCTTGGGGTATCCCAACTAGTGCAAGATCTGCACCATCAATAGAACCAACAACAAAATTACTAGCATCACACATAATTTTAAAAAGTAAATTTCAATCAGGTGGTTGAACAATAGGAGCAGTGGTTAAAGCCTTCTTCAAAGTTACAAAAGATTCCTTACAATCATCATCAAAAAGAAATGGTACATCTTTTTGAAGAATATTAGTAAGAGGCTTTGATATTTTAGAGAAATCTTTAATAAACCTCCTATAAAAACCAGCATGACCAAGAACACTATGAATACCTTTAACATCCCTAGGACAGGGCATTTTCTCTATGGCTTCCACTTTAGCTATGTCAACTTCAATACCTCTTTCAGAAATTTTATGGCCAAGAACAATTCCTTCATTAACCATAAAGTGGCATTTCTCCCAATTAAGAACAAGATTAGTTTCCTCACATCTCTGCAAAACTTTATCTAGGTTGTGCAAACAATTATCAAAAGAAGTTATATAGACGGAGAAATCGTCCATGAATACTTCCACAATTTCTTCACAAAAACCATGAAAAATAGCAGACATGCATCTTTGAAAAGTAGCGGGAGCATTACACAAACCAGAAGGCATACGTCTATAAGCATAAAGGACAAGTAAAGGTTGTTTTCGCTTGATCCTGCTTCCTAACAGCAATTTGAGAAAATCCAGAATAACCATCAAGAAAGAAAAAATGAGTTTTCTTAGACGACCTCTCTAGCATTTGATCAATAAAGAGTAAAGGATAATTATCTTTCTTAGTAACTTTATTAACCTTTCTAAAATCAGTTCACATTCTATAACCAACTACTACTCTTTGTGGAATGAGCTCATTGTTTTCATTAGGAACAACAGTCATTCCTCCCTTCTTAGGGACACAATGCACAGGGCTCACCCATCTACTATCAGCAATAGGAAAAATAATACCAACATCAAGAAGTTTTAATACCTCATTTCTTACCATTTCCTTCATCTTAGAAATTAAACAACATTGATGTTCAACAACTGGCTTTGCATCAGGTTCAATATTAATGGCATGCTGACATATAGTAGGAGAAATTCCCTTCAAACCATCAAGAGTATACCCAATATCTCCATGGTGTTTCTTCAGAATTCCCAATAATATTTCCTCTTCTTCACCTGAAAGTTTAGCACTAATAATAACAGGATATATTTTCTTATCATCAAGATAAGCATATTTAAGATCATTAGGCAGAGGTTTTTAATCAAAGACAGGGTCCTCCTTGGGTGGTAATGTTGTACCCAAGTGTTCCTCAGGTAAATTATGTTTCAGAATCACCGGTTGACAAAGAAGAATATCGTCAATCTCATTTCTCTCTTCCGTAAAGACATCACTCTCATGGTCCTCCATATACTGCTACAAAGCATTGCTAGGAGCAAAAGCAATAGAAGCAAGTTGTTCAACTTTAAAATTCTCATCAGGCAATTTAGATTCATAAGGTGCTCTAGCAAACTTGGAGAAATTGAACACATAAGATTTTCCATCAAATTTAGTCAAAATCTTATCTCTTTTACCATCTATAATAGCACCACAAGTGTTCAAGAAAGGTCTACCAAAAATAATAGGACAAGTCTTACTAGCAGCCTTACCAAGTACTAGAAAATCAGTGGGGTATTTAATCTTACCACACAAAACTTCCACATCTCTAACAATACCAATTGGAAAAACAGTCTCTCTATTAGCAAGCTGAATAACCACATCAATATCTTCAAGCTCACAAGAACCAATTTCATGCATAATTTTTCTATAAAGCTCATAAGGTATAACACTAGAACTAGCACCAATATCACACAAACCATAATAGCAATGATCACCAATCTTAACAGAAAACACATGAACACTAGTTTTCTTAGGTCTATGAGGATGGGAAACAATATCAGAAGCACCCTCACAAAAGATAATGTGTTCATCCTCCACATTTCCACAAACAAGATCTTTCACTATTGCTACAGCAGGTTCAACAGTTATTTGTTCATAAGGTTCAATAGATTTCTTATTACTCTTATTAACCACACAAGCCACCATAGAGTGTTATTTCACCTTAGCAGGGAAAGGCATTTTTTCAACATATGGCTTAGGAACATCAGGATTAACAGCATGCACTTCTATATTACTAGCAGGAACAATATCTTTATAAGATGCATGGTACTTGTGATAATTCTTTTTAGGAATATCAAGATAGGAGGCAAAAGCTTTAAGACAGTTTGCAAAAATTTGAGAATCAAGACCACAAACAACACTAACATCATAGAAATCATTGGTTCCCATAAAAGATTTAATGCATTCATAATCATAATTTATACCTGACTTTCTACCTTTGTCATTCTCCCATCCTTCAGTGTTATCTTGAATACGGTCAAGAAGATCCCATTTAGGTTCTTCCTTCATATGTGTGAATGATCCAGAACAAGAAGCATCCAATAAATCCTTATCATGAAGAGAAAGCCTTGCATAAAAAATATTGGTAACGATATTTCTCGGGAGTTCATGAACGGGACATTTAAGTATTAGTAACTTCATTATCCCCCACGCTTGGGAAATACTCTCTCCCTCATGAGGCCAGAAATTATAGAATTGATTCCGGTCTTTATGAATCTCACTAGGAGGATAGAATTTAGAATAAAAGAGAGGAACAATTTCCTCCCATCCAATAGAATCACCATTCTTCAGTAATTTGAACCATTTAGCGGCTCTTCCTTTCAGCGATAAGGAAAGTAATTTCCTTTCAACTTGATCCATTTTAATACATGCACACCTGAATAACTCGCATAATTCATGTATAAAGAGCACATGATCACCAGGATGGATAGTTTCATCACCGTAATAGCAGTTATCCATAACACGTCCAACAATTTTCATAGGTATTTTATAAGGATCTAATTCAGCAGAAGACGGGCTACCAACTACCCTAGTAGCAACGGTAGAAGTACCCCTAAACAGAGAACCAAAAGTATTCTCCATAATGAAATAAAACAGCAGACATAAATAAAACAGCACTCACCGTAAAAGTTTCTCTTACCGATTCCACTTACCAATAGCGCTTCACTCCCCGGCAACGGCGCCAGAAAATAGTCTTGATGACCCACAAGTATAGGGGGTGTATCGTAGTACTTTCGATAAATAAGAGTGTCAAACCCAACAAGGAGAAGAAGGTGTTGACAAGCAGGTTGGATAGAGGATTCACTGTAAAAACTAGCAAACAAGTTTTTGGTTGTTTTGGATATAGGAGATAAATAAAGTGTGAGTTAATAAAGTGCAGTAAATAGTAATGTAGCAAGTGGCCCAATCCTTTTGAGAGCAAGGGACAAGCTGGTTGAGTTACTTATGACTACCAAACGTTCTCGAGGACACATGGGAATTTCGTCAAGTGCTTTCGCTTTGTTACAGTTGATTAATATCAATTGGTTCGTGAAGTGTTGTGTGGGTGAACCTATGCTAATACACCGCCCAACTAGGACTAATACATACTTGTGATTATACCCCTCGTAATCATCCACAAATACAAGAAAGTAATTAAGATAAAACTAACTACAACCTTAAAACTCCGGGATTCTACGCTCCCTCGTGCATTGGTTTCCTAATGGGGGTTTAGGTTCTGTCACTC
Source organism: Alopecurus myosuroides (assembly GCA_028641055.1). NCBI lineage: Eukaryota > Viridiplantae > Streptophyta > Magnoliopsida > Poales > Poaceae > Alopecurus > Alopecurus myosuroides. Next base: position 448,767,768 of record CM054058.1, on the reverse strand, counting down.
CGTAAACCCCACAATTAGTATCCAAATACACAATGCATCCTCCTAGGCCAATAAAGGTGAAGTATCATATAGTCGACGTTCACATGACACCACTATAAGAATAGCACCACAACTTAAATACCGAACCACGAGATATTACTTCAATGTAACTTCACTACTAACATCATGACTTCTCCCATGTCCTCAAGAACTAAACGAACTACTCACAAGACATCATATGGATCATAATCAGGGGTGATATAATGGATGATAACAATCTGGTCATAAAGTGCTAACACCGATAAATCTCACAAGCATCAACTACTAACAAGTAATCCACACCGGGAGAGAGATCTAATGTAAAACAACGATAGGATCCCCTAATTGTTACAGCGGGATGACGGTGGATGATGAGGATGATGGTGCTGGTGATGAGGATGATGATGATGATGATCTTGGTGATGCCTGGAGTGATGACGGTGACGATGGCGACGATCTCCCCTCTCCGGAGAGGAATTTCCCCGGCAGATTTCTCCCTGCCAGAGAGCTTTTCTCTGTCGGGTGTTTTTTGTCCCGAGGAGGCGGCGGAATAATTCTTTGATGATGCTATGGGACTTAGGGTTCCCTGGGGTCAAGTACGCCAAAAATCTTCACCAGAGGTGGGCCAGGGTGCCCACACCACATGGCGGCGTGGCCAAGAGGGGGCACCCCATGGTGGCCCCCCTCCGGCTCTCCTCGTGGTTGGCTCCCTCTTCTAAACTTTAAGATACCTCCGGTGCCCCTCCTCTTCTTCTGGTCTTCTGAAATAGGGTATCTCGACGGTGCTTTTTCCATCAGAATTTTGGACCCGGTGTTTATTCTCCAAAAATTATGAAACACGTAAAATAAGATAAAATAACATAAGGGATGCATCATAACATGAAATATATCGATGAATAACAGAAAATAACAATATAAAATGGTGATACAAAATGGACGTATCAGTCATGTATACCCAGCCTCCCCTGATCTTTTGGTCGACAAACTACATTCCACCTGGCGAGACGATACTTTTTTTTTTGCTGTCCCCTTGCCAAAAAAAAAATTTGATCCGAAATAATCCAAATTTTTCAAGACTCCTTTCGGTAACTTGAAGAAATATATTATATACAGTACCATATTCGAGAGTAATGAATTTATAAGTACCAATCTTCCATCAAGGGACAAATTTTTGACTTTCCAGCTAGCTAGCCTCTTCTGCAGACGTTCTCCGACTTGACTCCATTCTACATTAGTCAATTTCCTATAATGTATTGGTATACCCAAATATTTAATAGGGAATTAACCTTTATCACATACGAATAACTCGGCACACTAAGCTGCAGCATCCGAGTCTCGCCAAAGTAAAACAATTCACTTTTATGGAAGTTGATATTTAATCCGGATAACTGTTCGAACGCCGAAAGGATAAGTTTCAGGTTCGCAGCTTTCTCCATATCATGTTCCATAAAGAGAATTATATCATCCGCATATGGAAGAATATACAGTCTCCATCAACGAGATGTGGAATTACACCCTTCAATTAGGCCATTCTCTTTGGCTTTTTCAATCATGATCGCTTACTGTTTAGCCACGATATTAAATAGTATGGGCGAAAGCGGATCACCTTGCCTTAAGCCTTTTTTGGTCTGGAAGTAACTGCCAACATCGTCATTGATTTTAATAGCCACACTACCTCCAGACACATAACTGCGAACCAGGGTACACCATTCCTCTGAGAATCCTTTTATTCTCAGAGTCTGTTGGATAAACTCCCAGTTCACTTTATCATAGGCCTTTTCAAAGTCTATTTTTAAAACCACACCATTAAGTTTCTTCGTATGCATCTCATGTACGGTTTCATATAAAATCCTTCTGCGTAGGTTTTACCACATGATCTGCCACCAAATTCAACCTAATAGTAGCCACTTTCGTACAGATTTTGAAACTAATGTTCAGGACTCATATTGGTCTACACCGTTGTATCCTTTCTGCCTCCAGAACCTTATGTAACAAAATGATTTCCCCAAAATCAAGGCGATATAGCTCTAGGTGTCCGGTATGTAGGCAACGAAGCATCACTATAAGATCATCTTTAATGACCTCCCACAAATGTTGATAAAACTCAGTTGGACATCCATTTGGGCCAGGTGCTTTATTATGCTCCATTTGAAACACCGCTTTCTTTATCTCCTCTTATGTGAAGGGAGCATTAAGGAAAGCATTTTCTTCATGGGCGATTTGGGTAATATCATCTATGCAGGACTCATCCATAGTAATATTACTTACGTCAGGAGCCCTAAACAGACCTTTATAAAACTTTGTGATATAGGCCTTTAACTGTTCCTTCCCCTCGATCAGTCCTTCATCCTGGTGTAGAGAATGAATATGTTTTTTCCGCTGTCTCCTATTAGCGACATTATGGAAATAACGGCTATTCGAATCTCCTTCAAGAATGAATTGAGACTTAGATCTTTGATACCATTTGAGCTCCTCTTCACGCAACATTTGTGCTACCTTTGCATTGGATTGGCTTTTAAGTTCAATCTCTTGCATAGTTAGCAACCTAGTTTCAGCGATCTGATCTAGCCCATCAATAATGGAACACATGCACCCCTTCCGTTTTTTCAGCATACCAGTAGTGTGTCTAACCCAGCCACGAAGATATTTACGCATATTGCGCATTTTATTGTTCCATCTTCGGATTGGGTTGTCACCTACCACAGGTTCGCACCAAACCTTCTTCATGTGGGAGCATGAGATGAGTAACAATAAAGTAGCATGCGCAACCCCTTCACGTGACCAAGAAATCCAGTTGCGACAACAACTTGCTACAGAAATTAGGTAGCGTTTTCTTTAGATCCAAAAATAACACTAGCTATCAACGGAGACTACGATGGTGTAACTGCGTTCCACATCCTTGTAGACCATGATTTTCTAGTTTTTTCAAGAAGATCTTATGAATTCTAGCATTCGGCTAACGATATTTACTTTCATGGATATATTTACGAGTAGTGTTGAGCGTCCCGATCAAAAAAAAATCATCCCCGGGTCCTCTTGCTCACACGTGTACAGTTATATTTTACAAATCCTACTTTTACTACTATGAAGTAGAAAAACGTTCATTAGAATTTTGTACTATTGAAGAACTTCCTAAAAATCCCCCCAAAGTCTGCTTTTGCTATTACGAAGCAAAAAAAAAAATGGTTCGACTAAACTAAGAACTTTATGCTATTGTAATAATTTCCAATTCCCACCCAAATTCCGCGATTGCTCATATGTAGCAAAAAAACGCCCCCTCCCCATCTGATTCTTGTAAGAATTTTTTTTTGTGTATTTTCTGTATATGAATCTGTGGAGACATGTACATTAACAAATAATGATGAAATCTGAGTAAAAAACGAGGTTCATACAGAAAACTTGATATATAAATATCAATGAAAATAATTACTATGTTGACAAAACTGATTATAATGTTGATGAAATCTTAACATTAAGTTGTGCATCTCTTAAAAAATGTACTTGCTACTGTGAAACTTCGTGATGAATCATTGGTACGGTGTTAAAAAATCTTGTATTGTTTGTCCCCTGGAGCAAAAAAAAAGTGAACTAGAAGGGAACCAATAATTATACCAACTTGAAAATATAGGGTGGTTGTGTAAAAATGAAATGGACTTAAAGAACCAGACTAGGCTAAGGCGGGAGCGTGAAAAATAACCAATCTTGTTAGTAAATAGTAACTAGAAACCGGTTCCTGTTGAGAGCTTGTTTTCCATAAGCGCCCCCTCCTAATATTTGCTATCCGAAATAACAAGTAAGGAAACATGCAAGCTAAATTATTGGGAGCAATTAGGGCTCAATCAAGTGCGGATTAAGTTAATTCTCACTCAGATAATGTCATCCAGTTACACTTGCAACTCATGTGTAATCCATGTACAACTAAAATAATTCCAGTTGCAACTAATGTGCAACCACGTGTAACTGAAAATTTCATATGCAACTCACATTGAAACCACGTGTAACTGAGAAATTTCTTATGCAATTCGTAGGAAACCCACCCGTAACTTGCGAAATCTTGGTTGCAACTTATGTACAATTATGTGCAACTTGGAAAAGTATGTGTTACAAGCTATGTACAACAAATAGTTCGTATGAATCAAGATATGAATTTGTCGGTTCTAAAGTTGAGTCGGCTCTAACGTAGTGCTCACTCTGAGTGAGAGATTATTTGTGTAACACTGTACAAATGGTGTGATGAACATATGTATACCTAGGCCCTAGGTAGCGTAGTAGTACATGTCGAACCAGGACATGTGACGCACATGATACTGTTAGCCTGCTGGCCCATGCATCGATGGACGGTAGCTGTACATGGTACTCCCACCTCTGCCTGACTACCACTACCACACTGCATTTTACTTGGAAACACTCCCGTGTATCATGGGCGCGTCTACCTCACACATTTACGACGCATCCCTCCAATGTCTCGCCCACACACACGCACAGCCTCGCTTGCTCTTCGCTCCATACACTGATGCAGGCGCACGCACTGAGCCACTCACACTGACACCGCAACGTAGCGAGTTCTGAGCTCGCGCGGGCGCCATGAAGTCCTCCTCCAAGAGCCACAGTCCCAGGGTGCAGTCGCCACGGGCACGCGGCACCGAGCGCGCGCGCTCCTCCCCTGAGCCGTGGCCTCTCGCCGGCGTCGACGACACGTGCATCTACGACGTCGAGAGCTTCGCGCGCACCGTGGCCGCCGTGAAATCCAAGTCCCGCCCGGACCTGCTCGCGAGCGTGCTGTCCCACTACGCCGCCAAGTGGCTCCCGGACGTGGCCCCGTCCGCCTCCGGCCGCTTCCTCCTGCCCCCGGAGAGCCCCACCGCCACCTGGCTCAAGAAGCGCCTCCTCCTGGAGTCCCTCGTCGCGGCACTCCCACCGCCCGACGCTGCCGCGGCCGACGACGGAATCACGTGCGACTTCCTGCTCAGGCTGCTCCGGGCGGGTAGCATGCTGGGCGCGGACCCGGCGCTGCTGCGGGAGCTGGAGTCCCGCGCGGCGCGGCGACTGGACCAGGCGTCGCTGGGCGCCTTGATGGTGCCGGCTACGGGCCACGCGCCCGCGACGCTGCTGGACGTGCCGCTGGTGCTGCGCCTGGTGCGCGGGTTCCTCAAGGAGGGCGGCAAGGGCGCCGGTGGGGGTGCCGGCGCGAGGGTGGCGAGGCTGGTGGACGCGTACCTGGCGGAGGCGGCGCTCGAGGCCGGGCTGCGGCCCGCCGAGCTGGAGGAGCTCGCCCGCGCCGTGCCGGCGCACGCGCGCGCCGCGGATGACGCGCTCTACCGCGCCGTCGACACCTACCTCAAGGTGACCATGCACTCGCTTAATTCCGTTTCTACTTACTACATCTCCGATCGAGCACTACTTTTGGTCCATGTCGCGATTTGTCCTTTTGGTCAATGGTCACTAGACTGCGTGAAAACTTGTGAGGCAAGTACATTTGTTTTTGTGTTTGACCACTGCATTTTGCAAGGGACAGTGCACCGGCGTGGTATCCATGGAGATCATACAAATAAGTGTGTTATTCACGTGGTTAATAACCAAACTTTAGGAGTTTCTTCTCTTGCCAAACCGTGACAAACAACAAAATTTGCGGCGAAGACAGTTGGGACAGGAGGCGGTTAAGGGCATCTCCACCCGCCCCCTAGAGCCTCCAGGCGGCCTTTTTAGCGCCGGAAGCGGCGAATAGCGCCGTTTCCTCACCAGTCGGCCCCCCAGAAGGCCAAATAGCGCCGTTTCGCGCCGCGGCAACTGCGCGACAGCACGCGTGGGCCAGCTCTGTCAGTGACGCGTCGAAAAAGCGCGGGAACAGAAACCCCCCGTGATCATCTTCTCGGCTCCCGCGTCGGTCAAAGGCTGCCGGCGTTTATGGCGTGGCGGCCGTCCAGTGCATGCGCCCGTTCAAGGCTGCCGGCGTAAAGGCGTGGCGGGCGGCAGCGAGGGGACGCGCGCGCAGTAAATGCCCGGCAGGCTACAAAAAGCCCCCGCCGCTCGCCGCCCCCGCCACATTCTTCCACCTTGCTGCTCTCTCCTTCCTCGACGCTCTCCTCTCTCCCCCGTGCTCTCCTTCCTCCACGCAGATGGCGAGCTACGACAGCGCCGCCGCCACCTTCGCCGGAGCGAGGCGTGGGCGCTGTACCACGCGGGCTACCCGTGCCCGCCGGACATGCGCCTCCCGAGCTCTGGCGGCGGGCAGCCGCGCTGGGCCCTCAGCGCGGGCGGGGTGCCCATGCCTCCGGTCCCGTCAACGGACGCGGAGTTCCGGCAGTCCATCGCCGAGGTGCGCCAAGGCCTACCGGCGGACGAGGCCGCGCGGCTCCATTGGAGGCTGCACGGCCAGGACGATTTCTGGTGGCAAGAACTCCAGCGGCGCCGCGACAGGGAGCTCGCCTCCTTGGGCGACAACGGCTCCGTCGAGGGCCGCGCCAATGGCCACGGGCGCAGGCGCTGGTGGGGAGGCCAACACCGCACTCTCGAGTGGGTGCTGGACTACATCCACGGTGGCAACGCGCCGCGACTGGAGATGCCGCCCCGGCAGAACTCCTCGTGGGATGCGCGGCGGATGGGCGGCGGCTCGTCGTCAGCCACCTTGAGCTCCTCCGGCGCCCAATCTCTCTCTCTCACCCCCCTCTTCTGAACTCCGGCGCGCCTGTCCCCAGGCGCAGCGGCGGCGCCCTGCGCATCGGCGAGCCACGCCAGCGACAGGACGCCGGCTTCGAGCGCGCGGTCCGTCCGAAGACGGAGACGACCAAGGACGAGGACGACGAGGAGTGGCCTGACCAGAAGGTCTACGAGGAGCTGTCCCGCAACACGCTCCAGCCCGTCGCCGACGACGTCGCCGCGGACTGGAGCCTGCGGGAGAGCACCGCCGAGGAGCTGGTGCTCCAGCGCCGCCTGCTCGCTGAGGCCGAGCAGCGCAAGGCGGCTCGCAACCAGGAGGCTGCCGCCAACGCGGCCCGCCGCCGCATCCCTCCCCCGCCGCCGACGAAGGACGTCGCCTACGTCGTGCTCGACCCCGACGAGGAGGCCGAGTACCAGCGAGCCCTCGCGGTGAGCAGGTGGGGCGACTTCGGCGCGGGGCCGAGCAACACTGGCTGCGGCGACCCCGGACAGGGACCGAGTAGGCGCGACGGCGACGGCCCTGACGACGACGACGACGGCGACGACGGCGACTACAAGCAGGCCATCGCTGAGCGCCTGGGGCTTCAGTAGTTTAGGTTATTTTAGTTTAAATTTGCGTCGAAATTGTACGAACTTTGCCTGAAATCAATAAAATGCGCCAAGTTTCAAATCGAGAGTTTTTTGGGTCGAAACTTGGGCTCGGGGGGCGACTGGGAAGCCTGCCCCCCAGGTTCCAGATTAGCGCCGTTTGGCGCCGCGGCGGCCCCAAAACGTCGGCGTTTTGGGCCCCAAGGGGGCGCAACTGCTGGAGATGCCCTAACAAATAACAAAGTGTGGAATGTGACGCAAGTCAGTCACGTCTGTTTGATGAAGTGTGAATAAATTAGTTGTTTCAACTTTGGGAAAAGACAGGTAAAAAAAAAGCTAAGTTCTTTATAGTTCTTGAGTGTCGGTTAAAATTAATACAGCGAATTCCACCTTTACCCTTTAGTTATACACTAATTATCTCATTTAGTAAAAAAAATGTCAAAGACCATTTTAGAAACTTTGAACTTTTTTTCTGATGTATTTTTGTCGGGTAGGTGATAATTGATGCTAAAAGATCGATCACAGATTGAACAGATGATGAAAAAAGGCCAGACTTTATTGTCGATGATGTCCTCAAATCTTTACGTATGTTGAAGCATCACATAGTCCTAAGTGTTAGAATACTCATCAAAATGCTACTACAATGGAATAAAATCATGCACAAAATTTTATGCATGATGTATTTTTTTCAATTAAATAAGCTAATAAGCTTCGCAAACTCACTATGCGTTAAAAAGTGGAATTCAGTCAAATTAATAAGATACCTGCAAAATACGTAAATATTCTGCGTACTTTAAAAATAGTCCATTTCGTGTAAAACAATTCCACATGTAAACAAATATGTGCTCCACATATGTACAAAATCCCATTTACAAAAACATTTTCCTACGCAAATCCAACAAAGTGATGGAAGGTTTAGAACGGAGCATCGAGGGGAGGAGCCACACGAAAACAAGTTAAGAAGACAAATATGTGAGACAAGAAATTCTATCCACAAAAGTTTACAGAGTACTTCGCTTTGGTTTTATTTATAAAGAACTTTGAAAATTTGGGTCCAAGTTTAGTAATTTCAAATCTTGAATTACTGACTTGGAAACTTGTTCATCCACTTGAGACTATTTTGAGTGAGAGAATCCCAGCCTGGTTGTGTGTTAGCTTAGTAACGATTATTTCCCCCCTCTTTGTTGTGTGTGATGAGGAACAAATCCTAGGAGATAGGTCACGTGATCCCCGATTGCTAAACACCAAAACATTACCTGTTATCGTGCTCGGGAATAGGCGGATATGTAATTAATCCATTTTGTTCTCTAGTCTTGTGCATTTTGTTCTCATCCACACTGTTGCCTGGATGGAGTTGATGTGCCTATTTCAGAAATAATACTGCTGACACGAGTAGGCAGGCGTACGTGTAGATTTTACAGCCTTTTCGACGGGCTGCCATAGCAGCCAGGATTCATCTTTCAGTTTCATGGGCCAGCGAGAAAATTGCATGTAACACCATGCTTTGTGAAATTTGTTGCAAGAAACATAGAAAACAAACCACTTTTGCATATAACCACACATGTTGGTCTAATTGCTTGCATCATGGCCAAATAAATTGTTTTATGGTCTTAACATTTTTAGCATGACATATAGATTCTTTTTTAATAGTCAAACGATGCGCATCCAAGCTCTGGCCCACACGCCCACTTTTGGATTCGGATCAACGTACAAATACAGTCAGATTATTAATTTTGCGGTGTGAATTTTTCAATTGCATTAATATTTAATAAATTATGCATATTAATGAAGTAAACTGTAGAGAGGGATAGAGATTTTTTTTCTGTAAAATGCAATTTTATAGATTGTTTTTTCTGTAAAATGCATCTCTACTCCTCTCCACAATTTATTTTATTAATATACACAATTTCTTAAATATTATTCAACTGAAAAATCCACGCCGCAAAATTAATAATCACACTGCATTTTTATTTCAAAAAAATATAAATAATCACAATGCATTTGTTATCCAAAAGTGGGTGTGTATGCTTCGGTGTGTATCCGTTGACGGTTAAAAAAGAATCTTTAGGTGGTGCTCAAAATGTTAAGACCATAAAGCTATTTATTTGGGCCAGGTGCAAGCAAATAGATCAACATGTGTGGCCATGTGCAAAAGTGGTTTGTTTTCTGTGTTTCTTGCAACAAATTTCACGAAGCATGGTGCTACATGCAATTTTCTGGGCCAGCGGTTCGAGATCGAATGCAGCCAGACAAACCAAAGCGGAATTCTGTCACATTATTCTCTCTGCATTTTTACAGTGTTGTCCCTGTCATCCCAAATCTCGGCATTGCTGCTGTACAGATTCGCATGTCAGATTAATCACGCGATATTTTGGGTCCATCCATATGTCCATTTTGGTTTCCATCATGCTCATTCCGAAAATTTGGCGTATGTATTTGTAGGATGCAAAATTAGGGTCACAGAACAGGTGCCCATTTTCATTTTTGCCCGACTGCAACTGTCCCTGTTCTGATTTTCCAAAAAAAAATAACTGTCCCTGTTCTGAGCTCGTGGTTTCGATCGATCGATGATGTACCAATCAGGCACACCCAGGCGCCGGGAAGGAGGAGCGCAAGTCGCTGTGGAGGCTGATCGACGCGCGGAAGCTGTCGGCGGAGGCCGCGGCGCACGCCGTCCAGAACGACCGCCTGCCCGTGCGCTCCGTGATGCAGGTGCTCTTCTCGGAGCACGGCAAGCTCAACCGCCTCGCCGACCTGGGCGCCTCCTTCAGCGGCGCGCTGGACCTCCACTCCGGCAGCAGCGGCCGGTGCCCCTCCAAGCGCGAGGTCCTGGCGCAGCACCAGGAGACGCGCCGCCTGCGAGAGGACGTCGCCAGGCTCCAGGTTCGCGCTTGGAAATTTCCCAAACTTTTGACAAGTTCAATCTTTGAACGCAGCATCATGTTGCCGGTGCTGACTGAAGAGCTTGGAGCTGCAGGTGCAGTGCAGCGCGCTGCAGGAGCAGGTGGAGAGGCTAGGCTCGGAGAGGAGGCGTCGCGGCGGCGGCGGGTTCAAGTGGAGCACGCTCTGGTTCGGCGGTGGCGCCGACGTCGCGAGGATCGAGGAGTCCGAGAGCGGCATGGAGCGGCGGACGTCTGGGAGCGGGATAAAGGGCAGGCCCGGCCTGGCGACGCCGACGCCCACCAGGCGGACTCCGAAGTGGCGCAAGTCCATGTCGTGATGGACTCTGAAGAATGCGCTGATCATCTGTTTCTGCTTCTCCTTTGGTTCCTTTTTAACTCTCCCTTGGCCTTGGTGTTACTGAACATGAATGTAAATGTATGGCAGATCATGAACAAGATGAATTTAAGTTTTTTCTTCACAAATTAAAGAACGGTTCTACACGCTCCAATCTGAGCCCACAAAGGTGATCACTAGCCGCAAATATTCAGTTTCACATGTTACAGGCACAAGAGCCTCAAGCAGAAGTCTGCAATCAAAAAAATTCAGAATATTGTCTCTGTTCCACCGATCAATAAATAGCTGTACACACACAAGGTGATCACGAGCCACAAGGGCTCAAAGAACAGTTATACACACTCCAATCTGATCACACAAGGTTACAGGCAGAACTCTGCAAGCTATGAGCTCGCTAACTTATTGTTTTTCACAGATCAACAAACAGTTGTACACACACAGTGTGATCACATCATGGTGATCACTGACCACAGATGTTTCGCAGGTTACACAGACCGAGCCTCAGACAGAATTCTGTCTTTTATGCCTTGCTAACTTATTCAGCTACAGAAACAAATAAATGTAGTTCAGACAAACGTGAACACGTAAGGAAAAAGAATAAACAGGCTAAGGTTGCCTCATTTGTGTACTGCTTTCTTGAGAGTCTGCTTGAATTTGCTGAGGAACTTGCTGCTGCTCGTGGACACCGAATCCTCGTAGCCGTTTCTGCTGTCATCGTCACCGCCTCACCGGCCACCCTCTGTTTCCTGCCCGTGCACTCCACACCTCTTCTCATTCCTAGGATTTTCGAAGGCGACGAAGGCCTCTGTAGGTGCCGGTCACTCTATGTAGGACTCGGTGGATCCGAGGAAGTCCTTGGCAATGAGACTGTCTGGCTTGCATAAGATTTTCAGTTTCAGACTCAAGCATGGATGCCTTGCCCTTGCCATTTCTTGGCCCTCATAGTTGCACTAACAACCCTTCTTGATGCCATGGTTTCTTTTCTTTCCCTTCCCCTGCTATGATGTCGCTCTCTGATCGTCGATTACTCTTTCAATGTTGGACCTCCTAGGGAATGTTATGACCTTGAAAGGTTCATTGTTCGCATAACTCATGGTTGACGTCCCTTCTCCAATTTCTTCTTCATCCAGGGAAATGTATTCACCCTCTGATCTTACTCTTCGCTGTTTATCTCTTCTCTACTATATACAGTGGCGGAGCTAGAATAGTTGACACCCGGGTGCGTAGAAGGTGCACCAAGAGATTAAAAACATTTTTAGGGGTGCATATGTTGGTGAAAAAAAATGCTAATTTGCCGAGGAATTTATTTTCATCCGGTGTCCTGTGCACCCCAAGGCTGGCTGCGGATCCGCCACTGACTATATAGTTTCGGCTAACGACAGCTACGTACGCGTGCACGTACGGGTACGTCCTCGTGATCGATCCGTTGTTTGGGCGAGTCAACGGTTAGGGTGTGGGTGCCACTAGGGGAAGAGTTTCCTCTTAGAAACTACGGAGAGGCCCACAGCTTCTTGCATGCGTGACAAGTGGCAGTACGAGAGAGTTTTGATTAGATTTTCTCCTCCCGCGTAGGGTGCGCACGTATTTATTTTTTAAAATGAAATATTTCGAGAACCGTATTTCGTAATTACGACCCGTTTTCATATTTGAGATCGCCGTGTTGAGATCTTCAAAATTAGATCCGATATAAATAGATTTCGAAAAACTTTTTTTTCGTACTTTATACTCACTGTTTCTATACACTTTCTACTTTTAGTCGCAAAAGAAATATGGATGTACATCCAGTAGCAGCTATACCGTGTACATCTGATAGCAGGGTGATTGTACACCGTGTATTTTCAGTAGCAACGCAGGTATACATCAAGAAATAGTGCGTGGGCGTATATACAGGACTAGCGTCGGTAACAAAAATTTGAAATAATAGTTGAAAGTACATATACACCACATCTAAAAGTATGCCGATCCTCGGCTTCGCCTCGATATTTTTTTACGGTTTAGTTTCGCCTCGATAACTATTTATAAAGATCATGAAAGGGGTACATAAGTCGTTGTGCGCATTGGTCGTAGTGCGTGCTAGGGCTCGGCGTTGCCTCGTGCTACCGCTCGGTTTCTGTCACATCCTCTTTTGGAGACATGGTTGTAAGGAGAGAAAAAGACCTAGAATTAGGGACCAACAGAAACTTTTCAGTTGATCCTGTTGTTTTTCTGAGTTTTAAAACTCCTGATGTAAACTTGATGTCACCTTTGAGAAATAAAGAGAGGATGGTTATCTTTTGTTCTTGTCACTTTTTGAAACTTGTTAACCTTGGTATTGGATCACCCAAGGAAGAAAACAAGATTTGAATTTGAAATCCCTAAGGAAAAACATGATTTTTCCTTTTCTTTTTCTAGCTATCACATACACTTTTCAACCCCATTTAATTCCTTGAATCCAAATTCTTTTTGGATATTTCTTTGGTTGCCATCCATGTTTATGATATGGAGTTGCTCAACATGCTCAAAGAAATATTTTTGAAGCAGTGGAAATAATGTTTTCATGGATGTTTTTCTGCCTAGTTGAAAAACAGGAAAAAGGAAAAACAAGAAAAACAGAAAACTACCTCTGTTTCAGCCTTGTTTTCATCCACTTCCACACTTTCTAAATTCAATTAAAAATGTGATTCTGAAACTACATAATGTACTCTTTAAAACCATAACTCCACTTTTCCATTTGAAATTTATTTGCTTCCCCAAAACAGCACCTACTTTCTCTATTCCCTGTCTGTTTTCAGACTTAGGAAAATTCAGTAAACCTTAACTGAATTTTCTGAATTACCTGAACCCAAAAACGACAGTGTGCACCCGATCCAAAACTTCTTGAAATCGTTGTTGTTGATCATCCAAGTGCCTAGCACTGTGGCCAAACCACTCAACCTCACCACCAGGTATCGATTCCGGCCCCTGGTTTGGCCTGGGACGCTGCAGAGAAGGAGAACAGCTCCGTGCCAAAGATGGTGCCCGTCGGGCCACTTTGTCATCAGAGCACAGTGATGCTCGTGCTCTGCCCCGTCTCCTCCTCGTTCTAGCCCCTACAGATCGCATGGTAGGGTTGCCACCCATCTCCCGCATGCGTGCACACGTGCTGTCCGTGCCCTGGAGCCGAGCGAGGTGGCAATCTCCATTGCCAGCCGTGGCAAGCTCCCGAACAAATCCCTCCCGTGACTCTCTCGGTATAAGTACCCGTGCACTCCCTCAGCTCGCCGCACACCTCCTCCCATCCACCGCACTGTCCCCCACCCGCTCCCCTCTCGATATGGTTCCTCTGTGAGAGCCCGAGGGCCTCGCGTTCGCCGTTCTGGCCGCGGAAAGGAAACCCAAGCACTGCCTTTGTCTCTCCCTAAACCCTCTCCATTTTTGGTTCCTCTGTTTCCCCTACTCGAGGCGAGCATCCCTGACACCTCCTCTGTCCCGTTGCATTGCAGAGTTGCCGCCGCCGTGCTCGACGCCGTCGGGGACCGCTCGGTGCGCACGAGCAAAGCAGGACGAATCAGGGGTAGCTGCGGCCACGAATCAGTCGCGGAGTCTCCACTGCATCACCTCGTCCCCAACCGCCGACTCCCATCAGGCCCTAGGTGAGCACCCGCCCGTGCGGCTTTCTCCCGAGCTCGCCGTGGCTCTGTCTCGAGCTCGAGGAAGAAGAAACGGTGTGCACCGCCCGTTTTTAGATCAACGGTTATGTTTGAATCCCCCAGGATCTAATACTGGCCGTTAGATCTTGATCACACGGCAGCGTACCGGTTCGCTCGCGCGCGCAAGCGAGCTGGGCCGGCCCAGTGCAGCGCACCCTGGCGCGCAGTGGCCGAAGGCCCGCTAGGCCTGTGCTTTGGCATTTTTATTCTTTTTCAAAATTCCTGAAAAATGCCTAATCACTTTAATCCTGCTAAAAATACTAAAACCCCAAATCTGGCCACTCCAATTTTTCCCAGTGTACCTGCATGTTTTCCTAACCACATGCAAGTGGCAGATCCACATTTGCATCCCTGGTTTGACCATGAAAAATCTTGCAATCCAGCCTATCTGAGAACTTAAACATGCAATAACTTTTTATTTAGGAATCCAATGGAAGTGAGGTTGATCTCTCTGGATAGGTATTTTTGAGCTCTAACCAGATCAGTTGACCTCACATGCACTTGAGTTTCCTATTTAAAATGACATGCAAAATGGTAAACAACCAGAGAGCCACTAAATGAATTTTATGAATTTTTCTAAAATGCTTTTTGAGACAAATCCTTTTGGATGAGCTTCTGTATGCTTAGATCTATCATATCCTAGGTTTGTGTGATGTTTTGAGTTGTAGAATAATTTTGGCACGCATTACAAGCTTTATAGTGTTCTGCCATGTTTTAAATCTCATGTTTAATTAATTTGCTAAGTGTATGAATGCCTTGTGTGATCTTACTAGCATGTGTAGGAGTTGTTTTCATTACCATATGGTTGTTATCTTATAGATCTATCATGTTGGAATGAATGTTGTTCATGAAAATGCCATGGTTGCCATGCATGTCATTATATATGCTTAGTTTCCATGTTCTTAGATTATTAGAGTTGTTTGCCACTTGTACTTTCATGCCATGATTGTTTTCATGCCATGCATGTTTAATATGCCTCTGTTATGTGCATGCTTAGCCTCTGGTTGCATGCTTAGTTATGCTTTATTATTAAGTTATGCCTTGCATGTGTATAGAAATGCTTGTTTTCACATCTCTTGCTAGTTATTTGTGTTCTAGATTATTGTTCCATGCTTTGTACTCATTTTGGTGAATGACCAGAGAGTCATCTCACTCTTTATGGCTTTGTATGAGAGTGGTACACCCACTGGACTCATGCCATAAGTTTGCTTCTTGCCTTGTAAAAGACTACATCATGCCATGCTTGTTTCTAGTAATTATTTGAGTGCTTTAGCATTTGGTAGCATTGCTATTTTGGGTGTTTCTTTTTAGGTGAATGCTTGCTGTATGTGTGCTGTACTAGCTTGTGTTTGTCCTTGCCTTGTTCTGATTGAGTGTTTTTCTTTTTATCTTTTTACGACGTTAGATAACGAAGAGACTATTGCTCCTGAAGAGGTTTTCTGTAACTCTTGTTTATTTCAAGAGTGTGATCAAGACCAGGACCAAGGCAAGCCATCCTAAATGCTTGCTTCTGTTTTACTTACCATGCATATCTTACTTCTGAAGTTTTTACTTAAGTGTTTCAAGTTACTTCTTTCAAAGTAAGACATGGTTTTGCCGCTCTTATTAATTGTCGTAGCCACTCCATAATCTTGGTGTTGCCAAGCCCTTAGGAATTTTGGAGCCATACTTAATCAACTTAAGTCCCTTAGTGGACACCTTAACTTGATGTTTTTGGAAACCAAAAAGAGTCTTGGAAAACCCCGAGGAAAGGTGGGACCTTGTCCGAGGGAAGAAGGATTGTTTTCAGCTTGTTTTCCCAAAAATGACACATAACCTAGTCTTCGCCGGACAACCAAGACGTACTGCCACACTACCTCAAAATGGGTACGGGGTCTAGCTAATTGCTTGTCGGTGTTAGTCCGTGCCTACCTCAAAGTGCTATAGGGGTTAGAGTCCCCCGAACCGAATTGTCGCCAGGAGGGAGAAACGGGACATTCACAGTGTGGGATTAAGTTCACTACCGGTTGCAGCAATTGGGTCTCCTGCCATGGCGGTGTGTTGTCAGGGGAAACCGGATCGATACGGCTGACTCACTCGGTGCCGGGGAGAACAAACCCAGTTGAAGAGGTAGTCATTTACTAGCACGGACATAGTGTATGGTTAGGACCAGTTTTCCGATGTTTACATACTGTCTCGGACAGTCCGTGGTTGTTCACGGCGGATGTACTGGATCTTGTGGATTGTGTACACCTCTGCAGAGTAAAACTATTCGGAATAGCCGCGCCCTCGGATATGGGCAGTTGAATGGCCATGTAGCTGGTATTGTGTCAATGTTTTCGAAAAGCTGAAAACTGGTTTATGATGTTGTACCTGGGAGGTACGTGAAAGGGAACAATTGTACCTTTGAGGTACCGGAGAAAGGTTGGTTCGAAAAGGTTGTTCTTCCAAAAAGATTGTTTTCAAAAGTGTTAAAATTGTTCAACCATGATGAGTCTTACATTCACCATGGATAGTGCAAGCCTTTAATAAAATAGCCATCCTACTACCACTTGCCATACTTGCATTTTGGGCTGCATTTAGGGTGTCTTGCAGGAGTACATTCAAACGTACTCAGGTTTGGTTTCGTCCCTGGCTATTGTCTTGGTCAGATTTCGAGGAGCCGTCTCAGGAGGATACCTTTGAGGAGGAGTACTTTGACGATCCCGCTTACTAGGCACGTCTCCCGGTCAGCAGCCTGTGGTGCTAAGGCGTTGACATGGGTTCCGCTCGTCGTGTTTGCTTCCGCTAGAATAAAGCAGCTATGCTATGTGTGTTGCCACTGTCCTGCGTGACAGTTGTTCCAGACTTGGTCGATGGACCATTTGTGTAAGACTATGTTATTCGTGTAATGGATGTGAACTCTGATGTACCATCTCTAAATATGTTGCTCATGACTGTCGATCTGGGATCATGAGTGTATGCATATTGGCGGTCTCGGACATCTTGTCTGGGGTCCCCACAGAGTTGGTATCAGAGCCATCCTGACCATAGGAGACCTTAGTTAGAATGGGCGTTAGCTAGTACTCCGACGTCTACCTTAGATTATATAGTTTATCTTACCTGGTTAACTACATTAAGTTTCTTTTCGCATTAAACTAAAATTTTGCACACTGGTCTTTAACTTAAAAACTTGTGTAGATGGACGTCACCTTCACCGAGTCTCTCCAGCTGGGACTTCTTCGGGACTCTCTGTTCCATTTCGAGAAGGAGATCGTGGAGATGACCAAGATACTTGGGCGTCCACTACCTGAACTTAGAGGAGGGGAGATCACTGGCTCTGTTGAGGGGTTATCATGGTTGGCGGAGTGCACCCTCCGTTCTCCATTGACCGCACCATCTGAGCCGGTGCATGTCTTCCACGCGATTGACCGCTCTTGGGGAGATGCGATTGTCCGTGTGCTCGAGCAGGCTATCGCACGCATGTCTCACATCTATGCGGCTCGCCTGGTGGATACTCCTTTCCAGCGCCACGGGAGGCGTGACGATGATGGCTTCCCAGTCCCTTGTCCGTGTTCCCGTGACATTGTGTGCTCCCACATGAAGGACATGGAGTTTTACCTGCACTACACTCAGAATCACTTGGATTATCTGAAGATCGTTCATGCCGACCTCATCGCCAGGACAAGGACCTTGGAGAACAAGCTGCGGACCACCCGTTTGGCCCGTACTCGTTTCTTCAAGAAGTCCGAGTCACTCGAGAACGCCAACGCCATACTCCGTGGCCGGCTGAAGACGGCTAGGGAGGATATTGCCACAAAGGATTCGACCATCGAAGAGTTAGAGGAAGAGATCGTCGAACTCCGCAAGGAGAATGAGGATCTTCTTCCTGATGACGATGTCCCTTCCGAAGGCATGGATATGAGTGAGCCGAGTGACCAAGAGGACGATGATCACGCCGAAGATGAGGAGGACCCTGAGGAGATCCTTTTCGACGGCGATGATGGAAACGCCTAGGTGATAGGCCGTAATGTTAGCCTGTGCTATGTAAGCACCTAGTACTAGTTGGCTGCGATGACCCTATCTCGCTGCTTTTGTAGTGTGGTTCTTCGGAAACCACTTGTTTGCTAGATGTTGATGTATGGTGTGCTATGTATGCTGAACCTGCTTGTGCTATGTATGATATGTTTGTGCTTTGGCTTCTCTGGAATAAATTACCTAGCATGTCTAAAAAGTTCCATGTTTTCATCTACTTCAATTCTCGCTTGTCGATGTTAGACGAACACATCTATCTGCTCTTCATCTTATATCTTCTTT
Organism: Alopecurus myosuroides; assembly: GCA_028641055.1. Taxonomy (NCBI): domain Eukaryota; kingdom Viridiplantae; phylum Streptophyta; class Magnoliopsida; order Poales; family Poaceae; genus Alopecurus; species Alopecurus myosuroides. The sequence goes on along the minus strand of CM054058.1, from coordinate 448,749,325 downwards.
CATTCAGCATGCCGCGTGATCCACCCCCACCACCGGAGCCAACTGTGGCTCAAGTCCTGGCCTTGTACATGCAAGACCGAGAGGCAATCCGTGCTGAGCGCGCGGCGACTCTCCAAACTCTCGAGCATCTGGCCACTATTGGGACTAATGGTGGAAATGGTCCACGCTCCAAGCTCAAGGAATTCCAGAATACCAACCCACCTGTCTTCTCTCGGGTTGTGGAACCTCTGGACGCTGATGATTGGCTTCGCACCATCGCCAACGATCTGGAAGTTGCTGGTGTCGAGGAGAAGGATAAAGTCCTTTATGCTTCCCATTTTCTCGCCGGTCCTGCAAGGACTTGGTGGGAGACCACTCGTGCCTCCATACCAGCTGATCATGTCACTACCTGGGAGGAGTTCAAGGCCAAGTTTCGCAAGTATCATATTCCTGATGGCGTTATGGGAATTATGCGAGACAAGTTTCTGAAGCTCCGACAAGGTGGTATGAATGTGTCCAAGTATTGGGATGAGTTCACTAGCCTGGCTAGGTATGCTCCCAATGATGTTGACACAGAAGAAAAGAAGAAGGAGAGATTCCTCAATGGTTTACACGATGAGCTGCAATGCACGCTCGTGGTGATTCCTTTCCAAGATCTGGAGTCTCTTGCCAATGCTGCTATCCTTATGGAACATAAGCGGCAGGCAGCCTTTGACAACCGCAAGAGGAAGATGATGCAACAAGGAGGACCAAGTGTCAATAGGGCTCGCAGCTCCCCACCTGCGAGGCCACCCTTCAATAAGGCACCTGGTTATGCTCCTCGTCCAAGTTTTCCATCTTATCCAAGGCCTCCAACTTCTGGAGCTGCTCCTTATGCACCTCGTCCTGGAGGAGGGAATTCTGGTAATACAACTACTCGTGCCGCACCAGCTGCACCCAAGCCCTCTGGAACTTGCTTCTCATGCGGCAAGGGAGGACATTTCTCTCGGGAATGTCCCACCAAGAATCCTGCTCCTACTCGCCCTAATGCGACCAAGATGACTCATGGACAATCTTCCAAGAAGCCTGGAAATATTGCTAAGGGACATCTGAACTGCGTCACTGCAGAAGAGGCTCAGGATAATCCAAGCATGGTGATTGGTACGTTTCCTGTCAACTCCGTACCAGTACCTGTTCTGTTTGACTCTGGGGCTTCGCATTCATTTGTCACCAAACCTTGTGTGAGGAATATTGGATTAAAAGTCAGTCCCATGAATAGAGTAATGCGAGTGCAAATCCCAGGCGATATTACTAGAGCCACCCACTCCTGCAACAATGTGCCTATTGTTATCAGTGGGAAGACCTTTCATGCTGACCTAATAGTATTAGGTGAGAAGGGCATTGAGGTTGTACTTGGTATGAATTGGATGACTAAGTACAAGGGAGTCATTGACTGCCCCACTAAAACTATATCCTTGACCAGTAGCACTGGGGAAGAAGTCAAGTATAAGGCAATCAAACCCACCTCCAAAGCTCACTGTCATAAGAGTGTATCCGACCCCTCTCTTGAACAGATTCCGGTGGTATGTGAGTATCCGGATGTCTTTCCAGAAGAACTACCCGGTATGCCTCCTGACCGGGATATTGAATTCATTATTGAGTTAGTTCCTGGAACCGGACCCATAGCTCAAAAACCTTACCGGATGAACCCGGAAGAACTTGAGGAGTTGAAGAAGCAATTGGATGAGATGTTGCAAAAAGGTTTGATTCGCCCAAGCGCTTCGCCTTGGGGGTCACCTGTCATCTTTGTGGATAAACGGGACGGTACCTCACGACTATGTGTGGATTACCGGAAATTGAATGATGTCACCATCAAGAACAAATACCCGTTGCCCAAGATTGAAGATCTCTTCGACCAGATGAATGGAGCTCGTGTCTTCTCCAAGATAGATCTCCGTACTGGTTATCACCAATTGAAAATACGGGATTCGGATATTCCGAAGACTGCCTTCACCACACGTTACGGGCTGTATGAATACGCCGTAATGTCCTTTGGTCTAACCAATGCTCCAGCTTATTTCATGAATCTCATGAACAAGGTATTCATGGACTTCTTGGATAAATTCGTCGTGGTGTTCATCGACGACATTCTTATCTATTCCAAAGACGAAGCTGAACACGAAGAACATCTGAGATTGGTGCTCGGAACACTTCGGAAGCATCAATTGTATGCTAAATTCAGCAAGTGTCAATTCTGGCTTAGAGAAGTGGGATTTCTTGGACATGTGGTATCCGAAGGTGGAATCTCTGTTGATCCCGCTTTGGTTCAGTCCGTCATGAAGCGTAATGCTCCCACCAACCCAACTGAAGTGAGATCATTTCTTGGCTTGGCGGGATATTACCGCAAATTTGTTCAAGGATTTTCCAGTATCGCCAGACCACTCACTCAATTGCTCAAGAAAGACAAGAAGTTTGAGTGGACTGACAAATGTGAGGAAAGCTTCCAAGAATTGAAGAGAAGATTGGTGACCGCTCCTGTTCTTACTATGCCGGATGTCACAAAGAGTTTTGATGTGTATTGTGATGCCTCAAAACTTGGGCTCGGCAGTGTTCTTATGCAAGGCGGGAAGGTCATCTCTTACATCTCTCGCCAGTTGAAGCCTCATGAACAAAATTATCCGACCCATGACTTGGAACTCGCAGCTGTTGTTCATGCTCTCAAGGCATGGCGACATTTCCTTATGGGAAACAGATGTGAGATCTATACCGACCACAAGAGCCTGAAATATATCTTCTCTCAGCGTGAACTCAATATGAGGCAACGCCGGTGGATTGAACTCATCAAAGATTATGATCTGAGTATCCACTATCATCCTGGCAAGGCAAATGTTGTTGCTGATGCACTCAGTCGAGAACCCGCCTCTTTGAATGCTATCATCAAGGACCGACAACCTGAGTTGTGGAAGGAACTTGACCAGCTGGGTATCGAAGTAATCAGCCATGGGATGTTGAATACTATTGAGCTCAAACCCACTCTTATTGATCAAGTGAAACAATCTCAGAAGGGCCAAAAGAGTATTGAGGGTATTAAGAATCGAATGAAGAAGGAACATGTGCCTGGTTTCTCTATCGATTCTGAAGGAATACTCTGGTACAAAGATCGCATTTGTGTTCCGTCCGAATCTGAGCTAAAGCAAGTCATACTCGCCGAGGCTCATGATACTCCTTATTCCATCCATCCCGGAGGAACAAAGATGTATCAAGACCTTAGGGAAAAATTCTGGTGGCATGGTATGAAGCGAGAGATCGCTTTATACATCGCCAAGTGTGATATCTGCCAACGTGTGAAGGCAGAACACCAACGTCCAGCTGGTCTATTGCAACCACTCCAAATACCCAAGTGGAAATGGGATGAAGTTGGAATGGATTTCATCACTGGACTTCCCAAGTCAAACCGAGGACATGATGCCATATGGGTTATTGTGGACAGGCTTACAAAAGTTGCTCACTTTATTCCTGTTCGCACCACTCATCGTGGAGACCAATTGGCTGATCTCTATATATCCCGAATCGTGAGTCTACATGGTGTACCCGAGAAGATTGTCTCTGATCGAGGTACTCAATTCACATCTCGCTTCTGGAGGAAGCTACACGAAGCTCTGGGAACCAAGTTGTCTTTCAGTACCGCTTACCACCCGCAAACCGGAGGACAAACCGAGCGTGTTAACCAAATCTTGGAGGACATGCTTCGTGCTTGTGTTTTGTCCTATGGTGCTAAGTGGGAGGATTGTCTACCATTTGCGGAATTCTCTTACAACAATAGCTATCAAGCTAGCCTGCAAATGGCTCCTTTCGAAGCCTTGTATGGTCGCAAGTGTCGCACACCCTTGAACTGGTCTGAGTCTGGTGACAGTCAGGTATTTGGTGTGGATACCTTGCGTGCCGCCGAAGAGCAAGTTCAACTTATTCGAGATCGTCTCAAGGCTGCTCAATCTCGCCAGAAGAGCTATGCAGACTCCAAGCGACGCGAAGTTTCCTTCCGCATAGGAGATTTCGTGTATCTTAGAGTCACACCTCTCAAGGGGATGCAGCGTTTTCATGTTAAAGGGAAACTTGCACCACGGTACATTGGGCCATTCAAGATCATAGCCCGACGTGGTGAAGTATCTTATCAACTTGAGCTGCCCGCTGATCTCTCGGAATTTCACGATGTCTTTCATGTGTCTCTACTCCGGAAATGTCTCCAAATGCCTAATAAGGATCATTCTTATAAGGACATCGATTACCGGACCATTGACATCAATCATGATTTGACTTATCGTGACCGACCACTCCGTGTTCTTGCCAAAGATGTTCGTATGACCAGGAGGCGTAAAATAAATTTCCTCAAAATTCAGTGGACTAATCACACCGAGGAAGAAGCCACCTGGGAACGCGAAGATTATATCAACAAGGAGTTTCCTGATTTCCTCTATGACTAAACCCCCGAATCTCGGGACGAGATTCTTTTAAGGAGGGGAGGTCTGTCACATCCTCTTTTGGAGACATGGTTGTAAGGAGAGAAAAAGACCTAGAATTAGGGACCAACAGAAACTTTTCAGTTGATCCTGTTGTTTTTCTGAGTTTTAAAACTCCTGATGTAAACTTGATGTCACCTTTGAGAAATAAAGAGAGGATGGTTATCTTTTGTTCTTGTCACTTTTTGAAACTTGTTAACCTTGGTATTGGATCACCCAAGGAAGAAAACAAGATTTGAATTTGAAATCCCTAAGGAAAAACATGATTTTTCCTTTTCTTTTTCTAGCTATCACATACACTTTTCAACCCCATTTAATTCCTTGAATCCAAATTCTTTTTGGATATTTCTTTGGTTGCCATCCATGTTTATGATATGGAGTTGCTCAACATGCTCAAAGAAATATTTTTGAAGCAGTGGAAATAATGTTTTCATGGATGTTTTTCTGCCTAGTTGAAAAACAGGAAAAAGGAAAAACAAGAAAAACAGAAAACTACCTCTGTTTCAGCCTTGTTTTCATCCACTTCCACACTTTCTAAATTCAATTAAAAATGTGATTCTGAAACTACATAATGTACTCTTTAAAACCATAACTCCACTTTTCCATTTGAAATTTATTTGCTTCCCCAAAACAGCACCTACTTTCTCTATTCCCTGTCTGTTTTCAGACTTAGGAAAATTCAGTAAACCTTAACTGAATTTTCTGAATTACCTGAACCCAAAAACGACAGTGTGCACCCGATCCAAAACTTCTTGAAATCGTTGTTGTTGATCATCCAAGTGCCTAGCACTGTGGCCAAACCACTCAACCTCACCACCAGGTATCGATTCCGGCCCCTGGTTTGGCCTGGGACGCTGCAGAGAAGGAGAACAGCTCCGTGCCAAAGATGGTGCCCGTCGGGCCACTTTGTCATCAGAGCACAGTGATGCTCGTGCTCTGCCCCGTCTCCTCCTCGTTCTAGCCCCTACAGATCGCATGGTAGGGTTGCCACCCATCTCCCGCATGCATGCACACGTGCTGTCCGTGCCCTGGAGCCGAGCGAGGTGGCAATCTCCATTGCCAGCCGTGGCAAGCTCCCGAACAAATCCCTCCCGTGACTCTCTCGGTATAAGTACCCGTGCACTCCCTCAGCTCGCCGCACACCTCCTCCCATCCACCGCACTGTCCCCCACCCGCTCCCCTCTCGATATGGTTCCTCTGTGAGAGCCCGAGGGCCTCGCGTTCGCCGTTCTGGCCGCGGAAAGGAAACCCAAGCACTGCCTTTGTCTCTCCCTAAACCCTCTCCATTTTTGGTTCCTCTGTTTCCCCTACTCGAGGCGAGCATCCCTGACACCTCCTCTGTCCCGTTGCATTGCAGAGTTGCCGCCGCCGTGCTCGACGCCGTCGGGGACCGCTCGGTGCGCACGAGCAAAGCAGGACGAATCAGGGGTAGCTGCGGCCACGAATCAGTCGCGGAGTCTCCACTGCATCACCTCGTCCCCAACCGCCGACTCCCATCAGGCCCTAGGTGAGCACCCGCCCGTGCGGCTTTCTCCCGAGCTCGCCGTGGCTCTGTCTCGAGCTCGAGGAAGAAGAAACGGTGTGCACCGCCCGTTTTTAGATCAACGGTTCTGTTTGAATCCCCCAGGATCTAATACTGGCCGTTAGATCTTGATCACACGGCAGCGTACCGGTTCGCTCGCGCGCGCAAGCGAGCTGGGCCGGCCCAGTGCAGCGCACCCTGGCGCGCAGTGGCCGAAGGCCCGCTAGGCCTGTGCTTTGCCATTTTTATTCTTTTTCAAAATTCCTGAAAAATGCCTAATCACTTTAATCCTGCTAAAAATACTAAAACCCCAAATCTGGCCACTCCAATTTTTCCCAGTGTACCTGCATGTTTTCCTAACCACATGCAAGTGGCAGATCCACATTTGCATCCCTGGTTTGACCATGAAAAATCTTGCAATCCAGCCTATCTGAGAACTTAAACATGCAATAACTTTTTATTTAGGAATCCAATGGAAGTGAGGTTGATCTCTCTGGATAGGTATTTTTGAGCTCTAACCAGATCAGTTGACCTCACATGCACTTGAGTTTCCTATTTAAAATGACATGCAAAATGGTAAACAACCAGAGAGCCACTAAATGAATTTTATGAATTTTTCTAAAATGCTTTTTGAGACAAATCCTTTTGGATGAGCTTCTGTATGCTTAGATCTATCATATCCTAGGTTTGTGTGATGTTTTGAGTTGTAGAATAATTTTGGCACGCATTACAAGCTTTATAGTGTTCTGCCATGTTTTAAATCTCATGTTTAATTAATTTGCTAAGTGTATGAATGCCTTGTGTGATCTTACTAGCATGTGTAGGAGTTGTTTTCATTACCATATGGTTGTTATCTTATAGATCTATCATGTTGGAATGAATGTTGTTCATGAAAATGCCATGGTTGCCATGCATGTCATTATATATGCTTAGTTTCCATGTTCTTAGATTATTAGAGTTGTTTGCCACTTGTACTTTCATGCCATGATTGTTTTCATGCCATGCATGTTTAATATGCCTCTGTTATGTGCATGCTTAGCCTCTGGTTGCATGCTTAGTTATGCTTTATTATTAAGTTATGCCTTGCATGTGTATAGAAATGCTTGTTTTCACATCTCTTGCTAGTTATTTGTGTTCTAGATTATTGTTCCATGCTTTGTACTCATTTTGGTGAATGACCAGAGAGTCATCTCACTCTTTATGGCTTTGTATGAGAGTGGTACACCCACTGGACTCATGCCATAAGTTTGCTTCTTGCCTTGTAAAAGACTACATCATGCCATGCTTGTTTCTAGTAATTATTTGAGTGCTTTAGCATTTGGTAGCATTGCTATTTTGGGTGTTTCTTTTTAGGTGAATGCTTGCTGTATGTGTGCTGTACTAGCTTGTGTTTGTCCTTGCCTTGTTCTGATTGAGTGTTTTTCTTTTTATCTTTTTACGACGTTAGATAACGAAGAGACTATTGCTCCTGAAGAGGTTTTCTGTAACTCTTGTTTATTTCAAGAGTGTGATCAAGACCAGGACCAAGGCAAGCCATCCTAAATGCTTGCTTCTGTTTTACTTACCATGCATATCTTACTTCTGAAGTTTTTACTTAAGTGTTTCAAGTTACTTCTTTCAAAGTAAGACATGGTTTTGCCGCTCTTATTAATTGTCGTAGCCACTCCATAATCTTGGTGTTGCCAAGCCCTTAGGAATTTTGGAGCCATACTTAATCAACTTAAGTCCCTTAGTGGACACCTTAACTTGATGTTTTTGGAAACCAAAAAGAGTCTTGGAAAACCCCGAGGAAAGGTGGGACCTTGTCCGAGGGAAGAAGGATTGTTTTCAGCTTGTTTTCCCAAAAATGACACATAACCTACTCTTCGCCGGACAACCAAGACGTACTGCCACACTACCTCAAAATGGGTACGGGGTCTAGCTAATTGCTTGTCGGTGTTAGTCCGTGCCTACCTCAAAGTGCTATAGGGGTTAGAGTCCCCCGAACCGAATTGTCGCCAGGAGGGAGAAACGGGACATTCACAGTGTGGGATTAAGTTCACTACCGGTTGCAGCAATTGGGTCTCCTGCCATGGCGGTGTGTTGTCAGGGGAAACCGGATCGATACGGCTGACTCACTCGGTGCCGGGGAGAACAAACCCAGTTGAAGAGGTAGTCATTTACTAGCACGGACATAGTGTATGGTTAGGACCAGTTTTCCGATGTTTACATACTGTCTCGGACAGTCCGTGGTTGTTCACGGCGGATGTACTGGATCTTGTGGATTGTGTACACCTCTGCAGAGTAAAACTATTCGGAATAGCCGCGCCCTCGGATATGGGCAGTTGAATGGCCATGTAGCTGGTATTGTGTCAATGTTTTCGAAAAGCTGAAAACTGGTTTATGATGTTGTACCTGGGAGGTACGTGAAAGGGAACAATTGTACCTTTGAGGTACCGGAGAAAGGTTGGTTCGAAAAGGTTGTTCTTCCAAAAAGATTGTTTTCAAAAGTGTTAAAATTGTTCAACCATGATGAGTCTTACATTCACCATGGATAGTGCAAGCCTTTAATAAAATAGCCATCCTACTACCACTTGCCATACTTGCATTTTGGGCTGCATTTAGGGTGTCTTGCAGGAGTACATTCAAACGTACTCAGGTTTGGTTTCGTCCCTGGCTATTGTCTTGGTCAGATTTCGAGGAGCCGTCTCAGGAGGATACCTTTGAGGAGGAGTACTTTGACGATCCCGCTTACTAGGCACGTCTCCCGGTCAGCAGCCTGTGGTGCTAAGGCGTTGACATGGGTTCCGCTCGTCGTGTTTGCTTCCGCTAGAATAAAGCAGCTATGCTATGTGTGTTGCCACTGTCCTGCGTGACAGTTGTTCCAGACTTGGTCGATGGACCATTTGTGTAAGACTATGTTATTCGTGTAATGGATGTGAACTCTGATGTACCATCTCTAAATATGTTGCTCATGACTGTCGATCTGGGATCATGAGTGTATGCATATTGGCGGTCTCGGACATCTTGTCTGGGGTCCCCACAGTTTCGCCTCGAACAAAGCGTCTAAGACGCTTCACCTAAAAAGTACACACATGTTATATCTGAAAGTATACACAAATTGCTACTCGAAGTATACACACATTGTACCTGAAATTGTAAGTGTGGTTTACCTGAAAGTACACACACGTTGCTATTGAAAGTATACGCACGCTGGTTGTACAACCGCGGAGCACGTGAGCGTACGTCAGTCCTGCACCTGAGTGTACATCTGTCTAGGCGTATACCCGCGGTGCACGTGGGTGTACGTCGGTCCTGCACCTGGGTGTACAACCGTCTGGGCGTACACCTGTGGTGCGCGTGGATGTACGTCAGCACTGCACTTGGGACCTATTTCGGTCACTGGAGCTATGCAGCTGGGCGTACATCCGTGTTGATTCTGGATGTAAAAAAAAATTCTCGAAACCTATCAACATGAGATATAGTTTTGAAGATCTTGACGCGAGTATCTCAAATATGAAAAATGGTTCGTAGTTCTGAAATACGGTTCTCGAGTTATTTCATTTTGAAAAAAAACGAACCCCGAAATAAAAGCGTGTCCATCCGTCGGCCCGTCCGTGGGTGAAAAGGGAAAAGTCCCACCAAAACTCTCTCGTGCTACCACTTGTCACACATGAAAGTACCCGTGGGAGGCTGCGAGGAAGAAGAAGAAGGCGACACTTCTCGCATGCAGAGCACACGCAGGATGACCTTCCGGAAAGGGATCTCGGTAGGGAGTTGTAGGTAGATTGATCGATGTTTTGGACCAAGCCAACAGATTCGTCAAGCCACATCGATTGGTCGTTTGGGCCGAGTCAACAGATCAGCCAGAATCCATGTCCCAGTTCATTGCATACATTAGCTCAAAATAGAAAGTTCACTGCATACATATAGCGTCAATCCAGGCCCATCTTGCACGCACATCGTTTCCTTAAAAAAAAAACTATTCCAACACGCAATCGATGTGAACTCCTTTGCTCAACATGGTTTCCTTCACACACACAAAAAAAAATTCAACACGGACATAGCTCAGAGCACTAAAACCGACAGGAATTCCTTTGCTCGTTCAGTAAGCCAAAGGCATAAAAAGGACCCACCCTCGAAAAAACTTCAGATCAATTGCAAGTTTCCATGCTTCACATTGCCGCGTTACTCACAACCTCACCGTTCTTCATGCTTCGTCGGGACATTGTCGTGCTCGCCTCTGTCTTGCCGTTCTTCATACTTCGCGAGGACTTGGTCCTCTCGTGCTCCACCTGAGGGACATAAATACCTATTCCCTCCGATCCGAAAAAAGTGTCGCAAGGAGGAGCTTTGGCACATACAAAAGTCTATGTTGCTCCCGTCACTTATTAGGGAACGGAGGGAGTATGAAAATCGAACATGGACTAACTGTTATTCTACGGGGGAGCAAATAAAAACTACACATGATCTAAGTTCTCTTCATTCATTTCATCATTAGTGATGTATTATTAAATTGAAGGGGTTATTGTGCTAGACCATATTCGTGTATAGACCCTCTTCCTATATCATTATTAGAAAATAAAAATATTTAATCTCTATATTATTTTGGTCCCTTTTCCTATATCACCATTGATAGAGAAAAAAAAATCATATGATCTCTCTCTTCCTATATTATAATTGCTAAACAAAAAAATTATTTGACCTAGATAGCCCGTAGCAATGCACGGGCATTTTAATTAGTATTTACAGTATGACCCTCAGAGCAGCTCCAGCTGTCTCCCGAGAGCCTTCATAGGAGGATATTTTGCGCCGACGCTTAGTTTTTCGCCCAGTCGCGCCCCCACAATCCAGATAGCGCCGGTTTGGACCAAAATTTGAGCCGGCATACTCAGACCGAACCCAGCGCGTCGAGGGGCAGCCGGCAAAACGTAAAAGGCGTGAAAACGCGCGAAAACAATGCACGGTCATTTCCCTCGTCTATGGCTCCGTCCTGTCAGCGAGCCAGAACTCGATCGTCCTCATCACCTTGACTCTCGCGCGCATTGACGACGCGACGCTGGTCAGTCCATACGCCACGCGACCGAGTAGTCCTATCGGCCCACACGGCGGAGTAAAGGCGTTGCCGACGTTGCATCGGCTACCCTGCCCACCCGTTTTTTCATAATAACTACCACCAGCCCGGCCCCGGAGCCGCACACTTATCGCCATTCTCGCACACATTCACAATGGTCAACAGCTCCCCACTGTACTTCGGTCATCGCACGCTCCACCAGTGGGAGGCCCGACTGCTAGACCAGACGAACTTCCAAGCGCCACCCGGCATGAGCGCGCCGAGGACATGACGTCTCAGCGTGGGCGGCATCCATGTGCCTCCGCCGCCCACCGGCCCCAAGCAGGCCACGAAGATCGAGCAAATCATGGAGAACCTACCAGAGGATATGCGTCGCCAGCCGCACTGGGATCCAGCCAACGATGCCGACTGGTCAATGTTCTTCGAGGAGCGCTACGAGGAGGAGTTGGTGAAGGCCCCCCCCCCCCCCCCCCCGCGGTCGACGGTGGCCCAGTATCGGGGCACAACAACGCCCAGGTGAAAGATCGAGAGGTTAACTAGAGGGGGATGAATAGGTTAACTAGAAATTTTAGGTTCTTTCTAGATTTAACAAGATAGTGCTCAAATATAGATTTTCTAGATTATGCCTATATGTTGAGAAAGTACAACTAGCACAAGGTGAATATATGACTAAGCTAGTAACAACAAGTAAAGGTAAGTTGAGGAATAACCGAACACAATGACGCGGAGATTTATCCCGAAGTTCACTTCCCAATGGAAGCTAATCTCCGTTGGAGCGGTATGGTGCCACTAAAGTGGAACACGGAGTAGCCCTCAAATGGCACACCGTATCTCCTTCGAGTCCTTCCACCGATGTGGATAGGCTCGAATCACTATGTTGCCGTTGAGGTTGACAACTAGAACCTTTACAAGGTTGAGGCACACTCCACAACTTTGGAGGGTCCTCACCAAATCTCGAGAGCCACCAAGACTTCGAGAAACAAGATCCACGAGCACAAGAGCTCCGGGGATATCAACAAGGCTCCAAGCTCCGATGAGCTAAGAGCAACAAGGTTCTTGGCTCCGATGAACTAAGAACAACAAGATCCCTAAAGGATGAGTGGGGTGATTTCTAATCGTCTTGGTGGAGTTGTAGATCGGGGATGTCTCCTCCAAATCCCAAAGTATCACGAGCTTTGGTTGGGGATTTGGGGAGATGCTTGAGCTTGGAGGTGGTCAACAATGGTGGAAAGAATGAGTTTAATTTACACCAACTAAAGGTAGAGGATAAGCCCCTTTTATACAGGAGAGAGAAAAACGGCCGTTTGGGGGGGGGGGGGGATCCCCCTCACTGCAGTGCACCCCGACCTAGGGGGCCGGCCAGGGTGGCCGGGACATCGCCACCATCCCACCCCGGCCTCGAGCCTACGTGGGGACGGCTGGCACCAGGTCTGGGGCCGGTGCCCCCTTCCCACCTCGGCCTGGAGCTAGCCCGGCCTGGGGCCGGCGTGGAGATAAGCAGGGCCGGGGCAGCGCCCGGGGCACCCGGCCTCGTGCCCGGCCTGGGGACGGCGTGGGGCAAGCCAAGGCCGGGGCACAACCCGAGCGGTCCGGCCTAGGAGCCCGGCCAGGCCGGCCAGGGAGGCTGGCTCCCCTATTTTCTCTTTCTCCTTTTCCCATTTCATTTCTTCCTTTTCCCATTTCTTTTCTTCCTTTTTGTTGTCAATCACATGGATGTCCAATGAGGTATATGATTGCATTTCTTCATGATAGGCTCTGAACACACTTAGGGAAGATATTAGATCTTCCGTGTTGTGATCAAACACCGAAAACAAGATTAGGAACAAATGTCCTTTCAATCTCCCCCTTTTTGATGTTTGATGACAACACATGGATTTGCATTACGAATAATTTATCATGGCTATTTGCAAGGATAGAAAAGTACTCCCCCTATTTGGGTGCCCAATCATAAGATATATATTTGATGAACAAATGGAGTGCAATGACTATGATCCTCATCTCCCTTTATGTTTTATAGGTCAATAGGATATGTGATGCGAACATGATATTCATATGTGAATGTGAAGATGATTAGAGAATGATCTAGCACTATAGATGGATATGTATAAGGTATGAGTTTGTTGAATCAACTTTGAACCAAGTAGCAAAAATACATGTATAGGCATGATGACATCTTATATAAGTGATTGTATTGCACACACAAAATCTCACCATAGCTTTCATCTCATAGTAGATAGATAGATAAAGAATAACCTCATTATGGTCTTTATCACATCAAATAGTGGGTAGATAGATAGTATGATAACCTTACTATGATCTTCATCACATCAAATATCACATCATATAGTAGATAGATAGATAGTAGAGACATAGTCTTACAATAGCAACAAAGTTCAACGAAACACACAAATAGTAAGATCAACTAAGATCGAGGAAAGCGATAGCGATCATAAGACGCAAATGGATGCATGATGCATGATACGCAATGCAATGCGTTGAGGATCCTAATATTTCTCCCCCTTGGCATCAAGACACCAAAAAGGGAGAAAATGATGCACGTCCAATAACTCGTCATCATCCATCTCAACATCCGGCGCGGGAACTTCCCCAGTAGGTGCCTAACTGGAACTAGCTGCAGCTGCAAAGGAGGCCCCAAAAGGCCCGAGAGAACTAGCATCATCACCAAGCCAGAAGGTGTGCTTTAACTTCCATGCGTCCCCCGTGAGCTCCTCCGAGCTAGAAGAGCCGGGTGGAAGCTGAAGAGATGTCATGATAGCCCGCTGGTTGCGACGAGAAGCCTTGCCCTTGCTATAGGAATGATAGTCTTGCTGCTTCTTGTCAATGAAGAAGCAATTCATCTTCTGAAGAGCCCGCTTGATGCTGAATGTGCCAGAAGCGGGAACAGTAGGGTCTGGAGAAGAAGAGATGGGGATACCATGAGATGTACTAGGCCCAGTGGACAATGTGCGGGTACGCTTGGGGCGTTGAGCAGCAGCCATCTCAGCCTCAACAGCCGAGAGAAGAACAGACTGTTTGGGAGTCACCTTGGAGTAGTTGTTGATGAGACCAGCTGGAATCTTAGACTCAATGAGTATCTGAAGGTATGAGCCATAGATGGGGATCCTCTTATCACGAACCACAGTCCTCATCTCATGCCACATGTAGTCCAGAATATCCAACGGCTTGTTGTTCCTCATAGCAGTGCCAATATAAAAGAGGAGATTCACCAACCATTTGCGGACCTCGCCCTTCTCACCAAACTTGAAATTGATAGTGTTCCATAGAATGGTGTGCATAATGTACCAGAATTTAGTGAAGTATTTGACCTTGGGAATGCGCTGAGATCCAGTACCTGGCAGGTAGCAATGACGCAGACCATCATGAGCCTTCATAAGGTACTTCAGATCACCATGGATTTGAATGTAGTTCATGGCATCAAAGATAACCGGCGGAAGACCGAGAAGAGAGCCAAACTCAGTCATGGTGGCGGTACACTGGACACCACCACTCATCCAAGTCAAAGTACGAGGGCCCGCAATGGAGAAGTAAACAGTGGCATATAATTCCTTAAGTAGCTCGGGTGCAAATGGGCGAGAGTTAGAAGTCCCCATGAGAGCAGTGATAACATGAAAATCCATAAGCTCCATAACCCCTGGCCAATGCTTGCGGGCTGATTCCACATCAAAGAAGTGCTGATCAACATAAGTGTTCTGAAGTTTACCAAGGACGAACTCATACATAACCTGATGCATCTTGCAGTAGAACCGGGGATCGGCACAAGTACTCTACCCAAAAGCATAAGGATTGAACTTCAAACGAGCAGTCTCAAAATCATCGGTACTCAGACCGCCCCAATTAGGGACCACTGGCTCATCTGGATTGACAGGAAGTGTAGCACCCTGTCTCTGAGAAGGAGTAGAGCCAGCAATAGTAGCAACACTTTTCTTGCGGGGACGAAGAGCATGTGATCCCTTGCCACGTGGTGCATCGGCATCGCCTGAGAGGAATGATGCATGGATATGGACAATTATAGTAAGTGCACATGGTCGTTGTTGTGTTAATAAAAAAAATTGTTCCATGGTGATGAGTTATAGAGACAAGAGCGGGAACAAAAATCATCTAGTGAGTAATAAGAGGTAAAGAAAATATTTCCTAGCATGGCAAGAGGAGAGTGGCATGTATAAGTTGGGACTACATATTGAGTATCACAACTAGATGAAAGTGATAAGCCTAGGTTATGGCTAGTGTGACATATGAACTAGATGAGGAACCCTATGTGAGAGCTAGTATAAAAACTAGATGCGATTTGAGCCACAAAAACATTGAACCAAGCGATCATACCGAGAGATATAGAGCAAATAAAACATGGTATAGAAAAAGAGCCCTAGAGGTTACCCGAGTTGGAGGCAATCTTGAAAAAAAATCCCACAATGTCAAAGGAGAGGATCTCCCCCAAGAGGGCACCAAAGAGGATTCCACAGGGAGGAGAGTGTGGAGGAGACCGAGGGCTTGCAGATTTGTGAATTTGGGTGGTAGGGTGGGTCTAGGGTGTGGGGGGAGGGGGGAAGGAGAGCTCCAAGGGGGCTCTAATGGTGGTTGTGTGTGGGGAAGAAAGGGGAGGTTAGGGATGGGGTCGTGTCCCCTCCCCCTTATGTGATGTCCGTGTGCGGGTGCCCGGCCTAGGGAGTCGGCCAGGCCGGCGTGGGTGCGTGGCCGAGCTACCCGGCCTGAGGCCGACGCGGGGGCGAGTAGGGTCGAGCGCGCAGCTGGGCGACCCGGCCTGGGATCCGGCCTGAGGCCGGCGTGGGGTGCGTGCGAGGCCGGGCGTGTGGCCGAGGCAGCCGGCTGTCCAGGCCGTTTTCGGGCAGTTTTCCCCCCACTTTTTTTAAAATAGGCATACTTCCTCCCCGGAATTTGTAAAAATAAATGTTTATTTAAACGAGTGATGCAAAGGTAATTTTTATGTTAGCAAGTTTTACTCGACCATGTGCACAAATCTGATGAGATGAGATGAACATGATGGTTTCATATGCATCCAATGGGAAAAAAAAAAAGTGAATCAAACAACATTGGATGCAATATGAAATATGAAGAACGAAAATGCATATGAGTGGAACACAAAATGTCTTATCAATATGAAAAACGAAACAACACTCCTTGAATTTGGGCGGTGGCCTTAGCCACCATGTATGAGTATGTTCGATATGACACCGCGAAGATATATCTTGGGTGCATTGTTGAGACTCATAATTGAAGCACATTATATAATTTGAAATGACCATTATGCGTGATTTGTTTATTTATGCATTATAGGAGTAGTGTTGACTCATGGATTGAGCTACACCCCCTATGTCTATGCGTACATCTAAGAGCCAAATAAGAGTCCAGTAGAGGTGTTTATGCAAAATTTTCAATCAACTAAAATTGCTTGCACATACAATATTGAGCTCACTCCTTAATTGCTTGAATATCTTCTCATCTAGAAGTTTTGTAAGGATGTTGGCAAGTTGATCTTTGATGTTGACATAGGAAACTGAGATATCTCCATTGGCCACATGATCTCGAATGAAGTGATACCGAATCTCAATATGCTTGGTCTTGCTATGAAGTACCGGATTGTGACCAATCTTTATAGCACTCTCATTGTCACATAAAAGAGGCATTGTCTTAATCTCAATTACAAAATCCTTAATACATTGTCTCATCCATAAGAGTTGAGAGCAAAAACTAGCGGCGGAAATATACTCCGCTTCCGTGGAGGAGGTGGCAATGCAATTTTGCTTCTTGGAATACTAACACACGAGCGACCTACCAAGGAATTGTCAAGCACCCAAGGTTGATTTTCTATCCACCTTGTCACCTCCTCAATCCGCATCTAAATACCCCACAATATCAAAATTTGTGTTTGATGGATACCAAAGCCCATGTGTATGAGTGTCAACCAAATATCTAAGAATCCTTTTGACCGCAATCATATGGCTTTCCTTGGGGTTAGATTGAAATCTTGCACACAAACCCACACTAAACATAATATCCTGTCTAGATGCACAAAGATAAAGCAAAGATCTAATGATAGAATGATAAAGTTTTGGATCAAATAGTATACCTTCGTGATCCATAGTAAGATTCACAGTTGTTGATATTGGATAAGCTAGAGGCTTGGCATAGTTCATATGAAATTTCTTGAGCATGTCTTGAATGTATTTTGCTTGAAAAATAAAAGTCCCTTCATAATGTTGCTTGATCTCAAAACCAAGAAAGAACTTCAATTCTCCTATCATAGACATCTCAAACTCACTTGTCATTAGTTTGCCAAATTGGTCTAAGAAACTCACATTAGAAGATCCAAATATAATATCATCAACATATACTTGACATACAAAGAAATGTCCATCTACACTTTTAGTAAAGAGTGTGGGGTCAATTACCCCAAGTACGAAACCACGATCCACTAAGAACTCCTTTAAATGATCATACCAAGCACGTGGGGCTTGTTTGAGGTCATACAAAGCCTTATGGAGGTAGTAGACATGGTTAGGATACTTGGGATCCTCGAACCTTGGGGGTTGTTTAACATATACCAATTCATTTAGAGGACCATTTAGAAAAGCACTTTTAACATCCATTTGATGCAAGATGAAGTTATGGCTAGTGGCAAATGCAAGTAATATACGAATGGATTCAAGTCTAGCTACGGGAGCAAAAGTTTCACCATATGTCCAGACATCGTGGTAGATTTCATAGACGGGGGTGCCATGAGCCTACCGATAGAGACGTGGGGAGACGTGGTTGTGCGAAGGACAATGACACATGGTTTTTACCCAGGTTCGGTACGGCGCAATAATGCGACGTTCCTACTCCTGCAAACTCACTATTCAGGATTAAAACCTGGCAAGACAGAGTACAATGTGAGGTTCTATTGGCTGCTCGTCAAGGATCAACCTCTCGGCGAGTTAGCCTTTAGCTTCTTGTCTATCATATCTCCCGTCCGGCTTTATATAATAGCCGGATTAGGGCATATAGAATAGGAAACCTAGAAGACTACGGTAACTCTCTAACTTGGAAAGTAAGGAATCCGCCTTCTACTCCAAGCCAGATCATGTGGACCGTGATCCGGGTTCTTCTAGAATCCGACTTCTGTGCGTCAGCTTACTGGGCCGCCTAACGGACCATATCCCATCACCATTTAGGCCACCCTGGTAATCCGGCACTTTAGACTACCATCTGATATACCCCTAGTTGGTATATATCCGACAGTATCCCCCAAGAAGGATTAAGACTCGGATTCGCCGTCCTTCACCAAATGCATATTTTCCAAGAAATATCGGCCTGCAGTCTTGATTCTACTTTTTCTCCTCAAAGGTTGTTACAACGCAAAAACTTGGAATTT
The DNA here is from genome assembly GCA_028641055.1 of Alopecurus myosuroides. Taxonomy (NCBI): domain Eukaryota; kingdom Viridiplantae; phylum Streptophyta; class Magnoliopsida; order Poales; family Poaceae; genus Alopecurus; species Alopecurus myosuroides. The sequence goes on along the minus strand of CM054058.1, from coordinate 448,730,885 downwards.
GGAAAATCCGGCTTTTCTCCCACGAATCTTCGCGGAGAAGGAACTTCCTAAGGGACGTTTGGGTTACAGGTGGGAAACCCAGAAAAATATCTCTGACAGATTCTCGCGGGAAACGAGGCGATAGCAATAATCACCCGTCTTTTCATTTCCCGGAATTTCCGGCGAGTGACACGCGTTGATCATCCAACGGTCAAAAGAGCCGTTAGCACGCATCGTGACGAGATTCCGGCTATAAATAGCCATCTTCGTCCTCCTCAGAAACCTTCCGCACTCACTCAGCACCACTCCCAGCGCCAAGCCCTCGCAGAGCCTTTCCCGAGCGCTCGAACGCACCCAGGACCTCACCGGAGCGACCGAGCGCCGCCCCTCGATGGCATCTCCGGCATCTTACCCAGCCCGCACCGTCACCAAGGAGATAGATGAGATAATCGAAACGATGGACCCGCAGCTGGACTCGCCAGTGCGTGCCTCCGGCGACGAGCCGGTGAAGACCACAGGCGGCGCGGAGGGCGAGGAAATCCCTCTCGCCTCCGCGGATCTTGCGGGTTCCTCGTCCGCGCCTCCCCCACCGTTCGCGCCCGAGACGGTGGAGGAAAAAATTGCGCTCGTCGGAGACGAGCTCGCGGCCACGGAGGCCACTGCGTCCGCCGCCGCCGGAGCCGAAGAAGAGGCGGAAACTGCCGGCAACTGGAGTGCTAGCAGTATTCCGCCATCCATCCTTCCGACAATGGAGAAGGAGGGGCTCGTTCTGAAGGGGAAGTGGCGACTCCCTGAAGACGAGACCGAGCCCATGCCAAAGGACGAGGAACGCGTCCTTCTCTCCTCCCACCTTCAGAGAGGTATGGGTCTTCCGCCATCCGCCTTCTTCCTCCAAATTCTCGCCCACTATAACATCCAACCCCATAATCTGCCACCCAACTCCATCCTCTATTTAGCCGGATTTCAGGCCCTTTTCGAGGGTTATCTAGGTATAGCACCTAGGTTAGATTTCTGGCTTTATTGTTTCGGGGTTAAGCGGAACTCTTCGGAGGGTGCACTCCCAACTTGTGGGACCATTTGCTTCACTCTTCGGAGATTTAGGGAGGATTGGTTCCCCAAGATAAAAACATCGGAATCCGTCAAATTTTGGTCGGGTTCCTTCTTTTATCACCCCGATGTTCCCTTTCCTGGGAAAACCACCAGGGTTCCACCTTTATCGAACACCGCCGCTGTTCCCCAAGAAAACTGGGGAACTGAAGCAGTTTAAACCCTGCCGCCGGATCTTCTCAGGATCAAGCGGCGCATCGCAAAGCTCGTCGCCTCTGATCCGCCTCTAACCGGCATGGACACAGTCCTTTTCTGGTTGGAAAGGCGGATTCAGCCTTTGGCGAATCACGGTGCTCGCCTCCTCTGCGAATATTTTGGAGATGGCGATGCGATGCGGACAACCGACAAGGTTTGGTCGGCAAAAGATTTACGAAAACGCGTAAATCAATTGGTCGCATCCGGCGACCAATACAAAGAAAGCCGGCCAATGTATACGGCCGAGAATCCGGCTCCCAAGGTACATTTTTCGCCTTTTGGGTTTAACTCCTTGTCGTTTACTTGGTTTTCATGCTTTCAACTCATTTTTTGTCTTTTTGACAGATTGCCGAACTTCCTGAGTTGGAGCTTGCTTCCGACGCCGATCTGGAAGCATTGCGCTCCGCCTTTGCCGTTGGACGTAAGCGCAAGAAGATTTCCGCTTCCCAGGAAGTCATTGACCTTGACGGGGTCCCCGTCGTCACCTCCAGGTTTGAACATCTGGGTTTGTTCTACTTTGTCGGAATTTTGTTCCTTTACCTCGGAGTTTAACTTTCCGGCTTTTTCTTTCTTTTTAGCCTGCCCCCCTCTACTCTGAAGCCGAAAAACTGAAGAGGCACAAGGCTGTGGCCAGCAGAGGCCCACACCCTTCTCCTGCTACCGCTCCAACTACACCAATCGCAGCAACAGAGGAGCATGCTGCAGCCCCCAACACCGAGTCCCAGACCAGCCAGCCCATTGTGCCGAAGACGGACACGAGGGAAAGGGCGGTCCCTGAGGTGGGAGGTCCTTCTCGGATAACTGAGGAGGAGATTCCCACCTTTGATAAGGAATTCAAAGATATCAACGAGGGCCTTAGCACAGTTGGGACTCTTTTTGCCGACTACGCAAAAGAGTTCACTAAAAACTTGGCAGGTTTACAGCGGATGAGCCAGGTATTACCCCTAGCCCCCAAGCAATAAGTCGAATGTATGATTTTCACTTAATGATTTTTTATCCTTATCATGCTTGTTTCTAAATTAAGCATTCTGGTTCGTTTCCTTATTTCAGCAAACCGCTGAAACCATAAATATAGAAGTTTTCAACAAGCTAACTGTCAAGAATAAGGAGGTTAGAAGCCTTCTCTCTATTCTTGAAGTTAAGGAAACGGAGCTGGCATCATCTCAGCTGGCGCTGAAGGAAACAACATGTAACTTTTAGTTCTCTATAGTTCCTTGTCCATAATGTTTGCTAAGTACTTTTTTCTGAGTTTTCTTAACCCAGAAATTTTTCCTTGCTTTTCAGCTGCCTTGGCGAAAGCCAAGTAAATAGATGAAGATGTCGGCAATGCCGAGAATCTCCGCCGGGAGAACTTTGACCTTCACAAGGAACTTGTGAAGGCTCAAAAAGATCTGGAGGCCAGCAATATGGCCCTTGGAATTGCTCAATCCAAGGCCTCCCAACAGGCGGACAAAGACAAGGCCACTATCCAAGATTTGGAAAATGCCTTGAACCTGCGCCTAGAGGAAGGCTCCGAGATGGACAAGATTCTCGGTAAGTTATCAACTTTTACCGGATTTTCCATGTCTTAACTTTTTTCTCTGTTTTTCCGCTAACTCTTTGGTTATTTTGTCTTGAAAAAACAGGAGACGACCCAGATCTTACTCGGATTGAGAAAATCCGAGCTTTCGGGAAGGTGTTCACTGCGATCCGAGCTGCAGGCATGCAGCTGGTCAACAAGTACCTTCCCACAAGAACTGGGGAGTTCTCGGAAGTTGAAAAACTTCCGGAAGCTATCCTGGAGGTGGCAGAGTCCAAGGAATCCACCTTGCGCTCCGCAGCACGGGGTGGTGCACGCATGGCCTTAGGCCTTATGCGTATGCATTATCCCAGTGCCAAATCTTGGCGCGTGGCGTCCGGTATCCCTGTTGGATATACGGAGACCCAGCGGACCACCATCTTTGATGAGATCAAGGGTCACGCCACCAAGATCGCCTCCATGGTGAACCTCTCCCTCACCTATCCAGAAGAAGAAATTGCAGCAGCCCCCGAGGATGACAGCTACGAGGAAGACTCGGATGCTTGAAAAATTCTCCTTGTCCTGGATGGTGGAAATAGGAAATAGGAGCATTACTGCACTTTACAATGTAATTTATATTGTAATGCTTCTATTCTTTTGTATAAACAAGTACTCCGCCTTTTGCAGTTTAACTTTTATGAAATCCTTTGCAAGTTTTCCGGGTTTTATATTCCTTTATCTTCCAAGTTCTCTGGTTTGTGTGCTTTAACTGTACTTAGCGTTTGAAATGGCTCAGTAGTACTGTAATCTTCACTCCAAGTTACTGGGTAGAACCAATCAGTTTAAACTTGGAAACATGGATCATACTAAAGGCATTTTTACTTACTAGCTCCAGTGACCCAGCACATAAACAATCAGATAATGCTTAGATAAAAGTAAGGAATTTTTTGAATGAAACTCGGGCACGCAGTCACAATCCGAGTTTCCTTTAACCTTTAGTAGGCTGAAAATCATTCAGTTTTTAAACGCCGAGCACGCAGGCACAATTCGGGTTAACATTGAGTATTTTGTAAGATCATTGGGAAATAGATGAGACGGAATCATGCTTTGTACTATAATAAACTTGTAAGAACATGGATGTAAGAATTCCGACAACTTTATTTCGTGATCTCAAAGATGTTGACATAGAAATTGAACTAAGTATAGAAGGGACGTAACTGCTGGATACTCCAGGGCCTCTTTGTCTCTCCTAGTTCATCATCTATCTTTCTCTTTCTTTTGCGATTCGGCTTCTCGGGATCATCTTCCGTATCGCGAATTTCTACAAGATAATATGATCCATTCTTCATGCCTTTACTGATGACAAATGGTCCTTCCCATACTGGGGCCAGTTTGTGCTTTCTTTGTTGCACCAATCTTAGCACTAGGTCACCTTCTTTAAAAGAATGATGCTTGATTTTCCGACTATGATAACGTCGTAAACCTTGCTGATAGATGGCGGATCTTTGAAGCACAAGTTCTCGTTCTTCTTCTAAGAGATCGACGGCATCCTGTCGTGCATTTTCGGCATCTGATTCATCGAAATCCTGCACTCTTGGGCTGTCATGGAGCATGTCCGTTGGGAGAATTGCTTCCGCACCATAAACTAGGAAAAACGGGGTTTTCCCAGTTGACCTATTTGGTGTTGTTCGGATACTCCAAAGTACGGAAGGTAACTCTTCTACCCATGCTCCAGCTGCTCTATGAAGAGGAGATTCGAGTCTTGGGCGTATCCCTTGTAAGATTGAGCTATTCATTCTTTCAACCTGACCATTGGATTGCGGGTGTGCCACAGATGCAAGATCTAGGAGAATTCCCGTTTGTCGGCAATATTATGCCAACTCTCCAATAGAGAAATTTGTCCCGTTATCGGTTATTATGCTGTGTGGAACGCCGTATCTCATGACTATGTCAATGATGAAATTTCTGGCAGTCACACCGTCAAGCTTTTTGATGGGTTTGGCCTCCACCCACTTGGTATATTTATCCATTGCAACGAGTAGATGCGTAAGTCCGCCTCTGGCAGTTTTGAATGGTCCCATCATATCTAGCCCCCAGACCGCAAACGACCATGTAATGGGGATAGTTTTGAGTGCTTGGGCCGGCATATTTGTCTGCTTGGCGTAATATTGACACCCTGCACATGTGTTTACTATGTGGTCAGCGTCCGTCTTGGCTGTTAGCCAGAAAAACCCGGCGCGGAATGCTTTTTTGACTATGCTTTTTGATTGAGCATGATGTCCGCAATCTCCAGCATGGATTTCTTGCAGAATTTCTCGTCCTTCCTCTAGTGAAATACATCGCAGAAAAATTCCGGTAGTGCTGCGTTTATACAGGCAATTATTAACTACCGTGTACCCTTTGCATCGACACTGAATTTGTCTTTGCAAGACTTCGTCTGCTCCATCCGGGTACTTCTGATCAACTAAGAAGTTTAAATATGGGATTGTCCAAACCGGGTTAACGAGCATGACTTCAATTGACTCGGAAGCCAGAGGATAATCAACATCTCCACCTTTTATGGATGGTCCGTACAAATGTTGGAAGAAAACCCCTGGTGCTAAGGTTTTGACCCTTTCTGACCCCATGCGGGCTAATGCGTCCGCGTTCCAATTTTCCTCCCGTTTAACATGGATTACTTCGAATCCAAAGAAACAGATGGCAAACTCGTCCACCGTTCTCCGATATTCGGCCATTATAGGGCTTTTGGCGTCCCAAGTTTGGTTGAGCTGGTGCTGTACCAAATCTGAGTCACCATAGCATAGGATGCGTTTGACACCTATTTCCTTTGCAATATGCTAGCCGTGAAGCAAAACTTCATATTCTGCCACGTTATTACTGGCGTTGAAGTGTATTTGCAATACATACTCCATTGTATCTCCTTTAGGGGATTTTAGAACTACACCAGCTCCAGCGCCCTCCTTCATCTTGGATCCGTCAAAGTGCATGATCCAGTACTCGGACTCCGGCATTGGTGTTTTTTCCATTGCTTCCGTCCAGTCGGCGACAAAATCTGCCAGAACCTGAGATTTTATTGCCGTCCTAGGCTGATACTTAATGTCGAATGCTGCTAGCTCGATGCCCCATTTGGCTACTCGGCCTGTTGCCTCCGCATTGTTTATTATATCCCCTAGTGGCGCTTTGCATACCACTGTTATGAAATGTCCTTGGAAGTAATGGCGCAGTTTTCTAGATGCGAAAAATACGCCATATGCCAGTTTTTGATAGTGTGGATACCTTTGTTTGGACTCGGAGAAAACTTCACTTATGTAATATACCGGATGCTGGTCTGGTATGCTTTGTTCGTCTTTCTTCCTTTCCACAACAATTACTGCACTAATAACCCGATTTGTAGCCGTAAGGTGCAATACCATAGGTTCTTCGTCTTTTGGGGATGCCAAAATCGGAGCTTTCATCAAAGTGTCTTTCAACTGGGTTAGCGCTGCATCTGCTTCCTCTGTCCACTCAAATTTGTCGGATTTCTTCAACAATTTGTACAATGGCAGGGCTTTATCCCCCAGTCGGCTAATAAACCTACTGACGGCTGCAGCGGAACCCGTCAATCTTTGTACATCTTTTACGCACGTAGGCTTGGAGATGTTTAAGATTGCTTTGATCTTTTCCGGGTTTACTTCTATTCCTCTACGAGAAACGATAAAACCCAGAAGTTTTCCTGAGGGAACCCCGAATACGCACTTTAATGGATTTAACTTTTTTTATAAGTGCGCAAATTTTCGAAGGTTTCTCGCAAATCTTCAAGGAGTGTTTCTTTTTCCTTGGTTACGACAGCAATGTCGTCCACGTAAACGTGGACATTTTTGCCAATCTGACTATGCAAACACCGTTGCATGCAACGCTGGTAAGTTGCACCTGCGTTCTTCAGGCCAAATGGCATGGTTATGTAATAGTACGTCCCGTAAGGGGTTATGAACGAGGTTTTGATTTGATCCTCCTTGTTCATGCGTATTTGATGATACCCGGAATATGCATCCAAAAAGCACAAAAGCTCAGAGCCTGCAGTGGCATCTATTATTTGATCGATTCGCGGTAACGCAAACCTATCTTTTGGACACAGTTTGTTCAGGCCGGTGTAATCTATACACATTCTAAGGGCAGTAGTATCTTTCTTCGGGACTAATACTGGGTTTGCAGACCATTCAGTATGTATAACTTCCCAGATAAAGTCTGCTGCTAAAAGCCGGATGATCTCCTTGCCAATAGCCTTCCGTCTTCTTCCATCAAATCGACGGAGACCTTGCTTGACGGGTTTCGATCCTGGGATCACCTTGAGTTGATGCTCAGCAAGCTCCCTGGGTACGCCTGGCATGTCCGCTGGACACCAAGCGAAAATATCCCAGTTCTCACGGAGGAACTTGATGAGCTCGCCTTCCTATTTGTCGGTCATCCCAGTTCCCACTACGACAAATTTTGTCGGATCTTTGGGATCTAGGATTACCTGTCTTATATTCTCGGAAGCCTTGAAGCTATCTGCTGGTTTCCGGCTTTCTTTTCCTGCCGGCATTTCTGTCGGCGATACCTCTTTTGCCAGCTCTTTCAGCTCTTCCTTTGCTATGACTTTTTCAGCGCAAAGGGCGTTTTCTTTTTCTAGCTCGTTTGCCAATATGAAGTCTCCAGATATGGTGATTACTCCTCCTTTGGGTCCTGGCATCTTCAGCTTGTTATAGATATAACATGATCTTGCCATGAATTTGGCGAAAGCTGGACGGCACAACCTCGAAGGATACTTTTTCCTGCCGGAAGTGATCTTTGTCTCCAAAGGTTACATCTAGGGAAATTTCTCCTAGGGATCGTGCTTGTCTGCCGGGAACAATGCCGTGAAAACGTATGTTGCTGTGGTTGAGCTGGGTCTCGGAAATTTTCAGATGCTTCAATGTATCCAGGTACATTATGTTAATGCTGGATCCTCCATCCATCAACACTCTGTTTAGCCTAATGTTTTGAACAATAGGACTTACGATTAGAGCTTGTGTGCCGGGTTCAGGGATATTCCCGGGATGATCAGACTGATCCCAGGTAATTGGTGTGTTTGAGTACTTCAAGAATTTTGGCGAAAGCTGGACGGCACAACCACGTTTATTTCTCGAAGCGTTCTCTTTACCACCTTTGTTGAACGAGTTGCCAGGAAAGTTAGGTTGCATTCTCCATCAACTCTCGGAAACTTAGGCTCGCCTTTTCGCTGTTGTTCCTAGATTTTTTCGTCAGTGTCCGATTCACTGTCTTCTTTCTCAGCTTCTGGCTTTTGCTTGGAAAACTTCCTCTTGGAATTTTTCCCTTTGTTTCCGGATCCTGCACTGCCTTTCATATGCTTGTTCAAGCGGCATTGTGCGTTAGTATGAGTGGGCTTCCCAAATTGCGGGTGGTGGACACAGTTTTCCGACTTTATTTTCTCCCACTCTTCTTTAGTGTAGTTTATCGGCTCGGTACTGCGTCCTTTCCACCTATTGCCATTTTCCCTTCCAAAGGCTATGTTTACCTCTTTGGGTTTTTGTGCTGCCTTTGGAGTTCCTTTTTTTCTCAGGGCGAGGGTTCTTTTTGGCCTGTATCAGTGTATCGATATTGCCTCCTCTTGCCCTGATGTCGTCCTCGGCTGCAGCGTGTTCGTTGGCAGTTGTAAGCATAGATCCGAGATCTTTGTGCTTTTTGGAGCCAATCATGAACGGTACAAGTTCGGGTTTTAGGCCATTGACGAAAGCATGCATTGCTTGAACGTCAGTTACTCCAGAGCAACTATTCTGCATTGCCGTCCATCTTGGGATGAAATCCACATACGGTTCGTCCTCAAATTGGGGGCAACGGTTTTGCTGGTTGATGCTATTCAGGCGTTTGTAGGTTCCCCGAAAATGCTGAGTAAATACTCGAGCCATATAATCCAAGCTGTCAGCAGTTCTGGAGGGTAATCCATTGATCCAATCTCTGGCTCCATCCAGCAACATTAGGGGAAGAAACTTTACAGCTTCCAATCTGTCCCATTATTGATTTGGACGGTTGTATGATAGTCTGAGAGCCAGGTATCCGGGTTTGTACTACCGGTATATTTTTGGTATGTTGGACCAACTTTGGCAAAGCCAGTATGTAGGGTTATCCTTCGGATCCTTTCTGTGAAGCACTTAGGTCCAAAGTATAACTCGTTTCTTTCCGCTCTATCCATGTGTGCGGAGTACCTGCCGGCTGAATGGACAGAAGGAGATCTACTCCTTTCTTTTCCATTATGGCGCGAATGCACTTTTCCGGGATTCTCTCTATTTCTTCCGAGATCTTGCCCCTTTGGATAAGGTGGAGTTCTACTCCTGTTTCTTTCCTTATTTCTGGGGGGTGTGACGCCCCGAGATCGGGCACTATGCAGATTTTCAGCATTCCCGCCAAAATCCACATAATAACCGATTCCAGGTTGCCACTTGTGATAACATTACAACAGTTCACGAATAATCCACAACAACAACAGAAAAGATATATACAAGAAGACTCAAACGAGCCAAGGATACAACTGATACAATACAAAGATCCAAATAACAGTGGAAGAAACAACATAGCGTCCGACTACGGACAAGATACAAATTGGACTAAGAGTCCTGAAGATAACCGAGAGCGTCCAATCCCTGCCCAGGCCAAGCCGGAGGGATTCCCAAGCTAACGTCGTGCGACTTCAAACCTGTTGACTGCAATTTGGAATATGCAGCCACGAAAGGGACTCGTGGGTCAGTACGGTTAAGTACTGGCAAGTGGATAAACCATACTCACAAGATACCGGCGTAACTAGTCATCACAATATACAAATACTATGGGATCAACGGAAAGGAAGGGATTATTGCAAATAAGCGGCAGCGGGCTGCACTAACCAACTACAGAGACTCACTACAACATCCGGCTAAAAGAGGGGGATAAGATAGCGTATCGTAACCAACTAGTACTAACCACCCAAACAAACCCATCCAATGTTACCCCCTACTAAGGAAGCAACCCAAGGATAACTCACACTGTTGGATTAATGATGTTCAACTTATTGTGTCAATAAGACTATTACTAGTCAAGTTATCATTAGTTAGGTGTAAGTTGTTCTGAGTACTTGTTAGCCAGTACTTTCACCAAGTCAACCATAACCGCGGAAAACACGGCTTCTCGAGAAGATTTACCCTGCAGGGGTGCACCAATTTGGCCGTACACGTAAGAATAACCCGCCAGACGGGGGATCAACCCACCAAGCGAGGTACTCAACACAATCCAACTCTTCTTCGCATCAAGCCCAAAGAACCCCGTGCAATTGAGCGCACGGCTAATCAAGCCCCACGAAGAAAAGGGGACCCTCATAGCACTCTAAGAACGTGTCTCCCTAAATGCCGACTACAAAAGTTCCACCCTGGCCTGGGTTCGCAAGATCATGCATGCGGCAAATGGAAAACCCGAACTAAATGAGGCGATTTGGACGAGATGCGAATCGAATCAAATTGAGGGGGGCGCCCATACTCGCTTCCCACATGCGGTTAGTGCACTCATCATGGATCAGTAGACAAGACCCTTTTCCTAATTAGGGTCGACACTAGCAGGCTTCAAAACCACGCCGGGCCTCCTGCCGGTGCCTTATCATCAAATTATTATTACCCAAAACATTAACATGTTGTTGATTGAATTGAAACCCAACTATCAAGCTAAACAGGTGATAAGACGGACAACAAGACTTGAGCGCAAACAACACTAAGCATGCAACTACGACACGAGGGCCAACAAGGTAAACAAACAACAGTTAATAGGAAGTGGAAGGAAGGCTATATCAGGGCTGCAAGGTAACAATATGATAGGATCGAGACACAAGCATCGAATCAACTGGCTAGAATATAAACAACGGAAAGAATCGGTAACAAGTGATGAAAGGCAGCCATTTGGCAGCAAGTGAGTATACTTGCCTGGAATCCAGCAAGTAGAGGTACATCCACAGAACTTGTCGTTGCTCACATCATCTCAACGTCCTATCCGCGAAGAAGCAACGAACCTCGAACAAACACCGGATGCAACAATTACTTCTACGGCAAAAGATCCAGCATGATCAAGATATGGATGCATGACAAGTTTAAAGATGCATCAAGATAAACTAGCTGACATGATAAACATGTTTAAATGGACCCCTATGCAATTTGGATTGCATATGGAAAACCCATGAATTAAGGTTGAATTAATTGATCTACAATTAACCAACATGTGAAGGTGAATTAGCATGATGCATGGATGATGAAAACAATGAGGAAACAACAAGGGATTCAATTTGAAATAAGGTTTACCAAGTTTGGAATTTTATTTATTAAGTTATGAAATTTTAGTTTCTTAAAGGAGTTACACAAGCATTTGTTGTTTTCACCCATTTTAATTGTTCAAAACAGATAAAAAAAATTATATTTGGAAAGAACACAAAATTTTAGATGGAAAACATATTTCATTTGTTGAAAAAGGAATTAAAATGAATTAGTTATTAATTTGACAATTTTAAATGCATTAAATAAGAAACAGTTGTTTTCAGCAATTTAAATTATTCAAAACAGCAAACAAAGTTGATATTTGCAAAGTTCATGAAAAATGGGATGGAAAACATATTTTACATGTTGGAATTGGATTTGAATTACCCAAGTTATGAATTTTGCAATTTAAAAGGTTTAATTAAAGCATTGAATTATTGCACCACTTTTAAATAGGAAAAACAGTAAACAAATTGCATTGAAAAGGTTGGAAACATGTAGCAAATGTTTCGCTGAACATTTTGAGCTATTAAACATAAGTTTTGGGTTATTATTGAATTTATTATGCAAGTTTTTATAATCATTCTTATTCTGCCCTTTTTAGTAAACAGAGGGAAACATGTTCAAAATTAATTCAATGGTGGCCAAATAGAATACCAATGTGTAGAGTTTGTTAAGACAAATTTTTAGAACCCAAGTTTGCTCAATATGGGTGAACCAAACTCAAGTTATGAAATTCCAAAGTTTCCAATTTTTATTGCATTTTCAGTAATTAATTATTTAGTGCAAAAATTAGTACAGAAACATGTTGCAATTTTGTTACTAATGGAAAGGGCACAAGATTTTGAATCCACAGGAATTTGAATCATTCAAATTGGAGCAAAATTCAATTTTATATTGATTTTAGAATTAATTGCTCAGATCTGTGTTTCTGAAATTAGGGCAGAAAAAGAAAAAGGGCAGAAATAAAAGGTGTGGCTTTTCTGCCTGGGGGGGGATCGAACCCAGGACCTGGGGCTTGCGCGCAAGGGATGTTACCAGTGCGCTACTGTCACGTTTGTTGAAAGATGCAGCTGCGGTTGGTTTTTGAGGTGTGCTTTCGGCGGTTAACTGAACTTAACTGAAACAAGCCGAGGACAGTTAACGACGACGGTGTCGACCTGCACGCAGCGCTCGATGGCGGGTGGTCTGCCGCTCGATGGCGGTTCACAGAGCAAGGAGGAGAGGGCCTAGGCCTGGGAGGGGGCCCTCACCTTGGTGGTGGTCGGAGCAGGGTCCTGGTTCGCGGAAGGAGGTCGCGGTCGTCGATCATGGCTGCAGCGGCGGCGACTTTCCGGCGACGGCGCGGCCTCCCTGGTGGATCCCAGCGCCCGGCGAGGAAACGAGGGGGGAGGGGGAGCCACCGCGGCTCCATTCCCGCGCCTTGGAGGAGGGGACCACGACCACAGCGGCCACCTTGGGAAGCTCCATCTACAGCCATGAACTGGGTTCAGAGAAGAGAGACAGAAGGTGGGGAAGAACAGAGGAATTGGCGGCGCCGGAGGGGAGAGAAGAGAGGGGAAGATGGTAGATGGCTAGGGTTTGGGGGGGAGTGGCTTGGAGGAGGGGATGATAAGGGGGCAGGTGCACATGGGGGGAGGTGGTGGTGCGTGGTGCTGCTGTTGCTTTCTGCAGAGAAAGCGACAGGGGTGGTTCGTACGGAGGTGGGGGATGAGGTAGGTTGGGCCTTGGGCTTGGCCAGGTGGGCTAGAGGGAAAAAAAGAATGGGCTGGCTGCCTCTCTCTTTGCTGTTTTGCATTTTTTTTCCTTTTTGTTTGCACACATTTTTTTTGTAGAGAAGAGGGAGAGAGAGAGATAAAAAGAAGGGTTTGGGGTTTTAATTTTATAAATAAATCTTATTAATTGGCAAACAGCAATTTCAAAGCAATTGTGAACATTAAGTCCAAAAATTGGAATGCTAATTTGAGTTTTAAGTTGCTATTTGAATTTCCATTAGTATTTTCATAAGGAGTTGATTTTTGACCAATTTTATTCAATGAACTCAACAATTATGAAAACATTTATTGAATTTAATTGTTTGCAAGAATTTAATGTTTAAACCACAATTGGAATCATGCCCATTATGATTGATTTTGAAGTGAATTTGAATTTTCCATTTAGGGTGTTGATTAAAGGGAGTTTTTATTTAACAAGCAATTTAAATAAATTCAACTTCAAACTATTGAAAAACAATTTGAGTTATTTAGTTTGCAACTTTCAATTGGAAATTTTAGACATGTTTTGAAAGTTTAAATTGGTTTGGATTTTTGAGTTGTTTTGAAAAACAGAGTGCAATGCTTATGATGCATGTGATGCAAAAAGAAAAAGGAAAGCAACCAATTTCTACTTAGGGGGAACACCCCAGGTGTTACAGACGACACCACTAACAAGGGATTGCGCCCTCGCAATCCACCTGCTAACCCGGGAGGGGAAAGAAGTTCGACTATCGATTCTTCATGCTTCCAGCTGATCTCCTCGACACCACTAACAAGGGCTTCTCGACACCACTAACAAGGGGATCTTGCTCGGAGTGACGACGATGTTTTTCCACCAGGAATCTTCCGATGATCGAACCTATTAGGTTAAAGGCTCAGAAAACGTCCACCCACATAGGATCCTAACACTTTGAAAGATAGACAAGAGGGGGAGACTCCAAAACAAATAAGATGGGAGGGGAAATAGAATAGAGATAAGGAGAAAACAAGAATCCTATTGAGATGTTTTCCAAAATAGTTTAGCAGAAATAGTTTTTGACACTCTAGAAACATCGACCGTTAGCGAGGTTATCCTACAGGCTTTGTGGACCCGTTGCTTCGATAACCAGTCGTATCGAAACAATCTCGGGAATCGGAACCAAGGCTCTGATACCATTTGTGACGCCCCGAGATCGGGCACTATGCAGATTTTCAGCATTCCCGCCAAAATCCACATAATAACCGATTCCAGGTTGCCACTTGTGATAACATTACAACAGTTCACGAATAATCCACAACAACAACAGAAAAGATATATACAAGAAGACTCAAATGAGCCAAGGATACAACTGATACAATACAAAGATCCAAATAACAGCGGAAGAAACAACATAGCGTCCGACTACGGACAAGATACAAATTGGACTAAGAGTCCTGAAGATAACCGAGAGCGTCCAATCCCTGCCCAGGCCAAGCCGGAGGGATTCCCAAGCTAACGTCGTCCGACTTCAAACCTGTTGACTGCAATTTGGAATATGGAGCCACGAAAGGGACTCGTGGGTCAGTACGGTTAAGTACTGGCAAGTGGATAAATCATACTCACAAGATACCGGCGTAACTAGTCATCACAATATACAAATACTTTGGGATCAACGGAAAGGAAGGGATTATTGCAAATAAGCGGCAGCGGGCTGCACTAACCAACTACAGAGACTCACTACAACATCCGGCTAAAAGAGGGGGATAAGATAGCGTATCGTAACCAACTAGTACTAACCACCCAAACAAACCCATCCAATGTTACCCCCTACTAAGGAAGCAACCCAAGGATAACTCACACTGTTGGATTAATGATGTTCAACTTATTGTGTCAATAAGACTATTACTAGTCAAGTTATCATTAGTTAGGTGTAAGTTGTTCTGAGTACTTGTTAGCCAGTACTTTCACCAAGTCAACCATAACCGCGGAAAACACGGCTTCTCGAGAAGATTTACCCTGCAGGGGTGCACCAATTTGGCCGTACACGTAAGAATAACCCGCCAGACGGGGGATCAACCCACCAAGCGAGGTACTCAACACAATCCAACTCTTCTTCGCATCAAGCCCAAAGAACCCCGTGCAATTGAGCGCACGGCTAATCAAGCCCCACGAAGAAAAGGGGACCCTCATAGCACTCTAAGAACGTGTCTCCCTAAATGCCGACTACAAAAGTTCCACCCTGGCCTGGGTTCGCAAGATCATGCATGCGGCAAATGGAAAACCCGAACTAAATGAGGCGATTTGGACGAGATGCGAATCGAATCAAATTGAGGGGGGCGCCCATACTCGCTTCCCACATGCGGTTAGTGCGCTCATCATGGATCAGTGGACAAGACCCTTTTCCTAATTAGGGTCGACACTAGCAGGCTTCAAAACCACGCCGGGCCTCCTGCCGGTGCCTTATCATCAAATTATTATTACCCAAAACATTAACATGTTGTTGATTGAATTGAAACCCAACTATCAAGCTAAACAGGTGATAAGACGGACAACAAGACTTGAGCGCAAACAACACTAAGCATGCAACTACGACACGAGGGCCAACAAGGTAAACAAACAACAATTAATAGGAAGTGGAAGGAAGGCTATATCAGGGCTGCAAGGTAACAATATGATAGGATCGAGACACAAGCATCGAATCAACAGGCTAGAATAAGAACAACAGAAAGAATCGGTAACAAGTGATGAAAGGCAGCCATTTGGCAGCAAGTGAGTATACTTGCCTGGAATCCAGCAAGTAGAGGTACATCCACAGAACTTGTCGTTGCTCACATCATCTCAACGTCCTATCCGCGAAGAAGCAACGAACCTCGAACAAACACCGGATGCAACAATTACTTCTACGGCAAAAGATCTAGCATGATCAAGATATGGATGCATGACAAGTTTAAAGATGCATCAAGATAAACTAGCTGACATGATAAACATGTTTAAATGGACCCCTATGCAATTTGGATTGCATATGGAAAACCCATGAATTAAGGTTGAATTAATTGATCTACAATTAACCAACATGTGAAGGTGAATTAGCATGATGCATGGATGATGAAAACAATGAGGAAACAACAAGGGATTCAATTTGAAATAAGGTTTACCAAGTTTGGAATTTTATTTATTAAGTTATGAAATTTTAGTTTCTTAAAGGAGTTACACAAGCATTTGTTGTTTTCACCCATTTTAATTGTTCAAAACAGATAACAAAATTTATATTTGGAAAGAACACAAAATTTTAGATGGAAAACATATTTCATTTGTTGAAAAAGGAATTAAAATGAATTAGTTATTAATTTGACAATTTTAAATGCATTAAATAAGAAACAGTTGTTTTCAGCAATTTAAATTATTCAAAACAGCAAACAAAGTTGATATTTGCAAAGTTCATGAAAAATGGGATGGAAAACATATTTTACATGTTGGAATTGGATTTGAATTGCCCAAGTTATGAATTTTGCAATTTAAAAGGTTTAATTAAAGCATTGAATTATTGCACCACTTTTAAATAGGAAAAACAGTAAACAAATTGCATTGAAAAGGTTGGAAACATGTAGCAAATGTTTCACTGAACATTTTGAGCTATTAAACATAAGTTTTGGGTCATTATTGAATTTATTATGCAAGTTTTTATAATCATTCTTATTCTGCCCTTTTTAGTAAACAGAGGGAAACATGTTCAAAATTAATTCAATTGTGGCCAAATAGAATACCAATGTGTAGAGTTTGTTAAGACAAATTTTTAGAGCCCAAGTTTGCTCAATTTG
Organism: Alopecurus myosuroides; assembly: GCA_028641055.1. NCBI lineage: Eukaryota > Viridiplantae > Streptophyta > Magnoliopsida > Poales > Poaceae > Alopecurus > Alopecurus myosuroides. The sequence goes on along the minus strand of CM054058.1, from coordinate 448,714,293 downwards.
GGTGAACCAAACTCAAGTTATGAAATTCCAAAGTTTCCAATTTTTATTGCATTTTCAGTAATTAATTATTTAGTGCAAAAATTAGTACAGAAACATGTTGCAATTTTGTTACTAATGGAAAGGGCACAAGATTTTGAATCCACAGGAATTTGAATCATTCAAATTGGAGCAAAATTCAATTTTATATTGATTTTAGAATTAATTGCTCAGATCTGTGTTTCTGAAATTAGGGCAGAAAAAGAAAAAGGGCAGAAATAAAAGGTGTGGCTTTTCTGCCTGGGAGGGGGGATCGAACCCAGGACCTGGGGCTTGCGCGCAAGGGATGTTACCAGTGCGCTACTGTCACGTTTGTTGAAAGATGCAGCTGCGGTTGGTTTTTGAGGTGTGCTTTCGGCGGTTAACTGAACTTAACTGAAACAAGCCGAGGACAGTTAACAACGACGGTGTCGACCTGCACGCAGCGCTCGATGGCGGGTGGTCTGCCGCTCGATGGCGGTTCACAGAGCAAGGAGGAGAGGGCCTAGGCCTGGGAGGGGGCCCTCACCTTGGTGGTGGTCGGAGCAGGGGTCCTGGTTCGCGGAAGGAGGTCGCGGTTGTCGATCATGGCTGCAGCGGCGGACACTTTCCGGCGACGGCGCGTCCTCCCTAGTGGATCCTAGCGCCCGGCGAGGAAACGAGGGGGGAGGGGGAGCCACCGCGGCTCCATTCCCGCGCCTTGGAGGAGGGGACCACGACCACAGCGGCCACCTTGGGAAGCTCCATCTACAGCCATGAACTGGGTTCAGAGAAGAGAGACAGAAGGTGGGGAAGAACAGAGGAATTGGCGGCGCCGGAGGGGAGAGAAGAGAGGGGAAGATGGTAGATGGCTAGGGTTTGGGGGGGGAGTGGCTTGGAGGAGGGGATGATAAGGGGGCAGGTGCACATGGGGGGAGGTGGTGGTGCGTGGTGCTGCTGTTGCTTTCTGCAGAGAAAGCGACAGGGGGGGGGGTCGTACGGAGGTGGGGGATGAGGTAGGTTGGGCCTTGTGCTTGGCCAGGTGGGCTAGAGGGAAAAAAAGAATGGGCTGGCTGCCTCTCTCTTTGCTGTTTTGCAATTTTTTTCCTTTTTGTTTGCACACATTTTTTTGTAGAGAAGAGGGAGAGAGAGAGATAAAAAGAAGGGTTTGGGGTTTTAATTTTATAAATAAATCTTATTAATTGGCAAACAGCAATTTCAAAGCAATTGTGAACATTAAGTCCAAAAATTGGAATGCTAATTTGAGTTTTAAGTTGCTATTTGAATTTCCATTAGTATTTTCATAAGGAGTTGATTTTTGACCAATTTTATTCAATGAACTCAACAATTATGAAAACATTTATTGAATTTAATTGTTTGCAAGAATTTAATGTTTAAACCACAATTGGAATCATGCCCATTATGATTGATTTTGAAGTGAATTTCAATTTGCCATTTAGGGTGTTGATTAAAGGGAGTTTTTATTTAACAAGCAATGTAAATAAATTCAACTTCAAACTATTAAAAAACAATTTGAGTTATTTAGTTTGCAACTTTCAATTGGAAATTTTAGACATGTTTTGAAAGTTTAAATTGGTTTGGATTTTTGAGTTGTTTTGAAAAACAGAGTGCAATGCTTATGATGCATGTGATGCAAAAAGAAAAAGGAAAGCAACCAATTTCTACTTAGGGGGAACACCCCAGGTGTTACAGGGGGTGTCCGGGATCTCTCACGCCTGTGAGGTATATCCTGCCTTCCAGGTTTGTCAGGCGGCATTGCTTTTCCGTCATTCCGGAGTTTTTCTTCCCGATCGCGAGGATTAACTCCGTCTTTCGGGAGATGGGATCCAGTTCTAGACGCTTCATCCCTGTTGTCGGGATTTTTCTTGTCTTTTCTCGGATCTGCTTTCTTCTCTTTTGAGTTGCTTGAATCTCCAGGTTCTTCCGGTCCAGGTGCTCCAGCGGCGCATGTAGCTGTTCTACATAGGGCCGAGTCGTCATGCAACTTCCCTTATCGCTGCTTCCCTCGCTGTTGTTGTTGCAATGCTTTTCCTAAGAAAGCATACACCCCTTGAAGTTTTTCGCCATTGGAGTACAAATCATTGTTGAGGATGGCGAACGCTGCTTCCGCATTCTCTGCTGCGGTTTTGTATATTGGTTCGCCTCTGGCATCTTTGCCGTTTACCTGCTTTTGCCAAGATGGGTTATGAAACCTTTCTTTTGGCGGCAGTACTTCCTGTCGTGGTGGTGTCACGGCAGATGCCATGGGATGGCTAATGATGTGGGGACGATGGACGCTGGAGGTGTCCGGGGAGGGATCACGCGACGAGTATCCGCGTGAGGTAAGATCCACACAACACAAACAACACGATGTACCCAGGTTCAGGGCCCTCGTGAGGAGGTAAAACCCCTACTCCTGCCTTTCTCTATGTATTACGATGTCTCTCCGAGTTGCCACAGTACAAAAGGTAACGCTACCGAGTAGCCTTTCTCTCCTCTCCGAGTAGAGCTAGGTCAAGAACTTAAGGATTCTAGGGTTTCCAGGGAGCGACCGTTAGCGTCTATGGGAGCATGCCTCGCGCAGGAGGCGGCGGGGCACCTTATATACACGGTGCCCAGCCGGATACGTCCAAATCTAGACAAGTGTCGACATAGTGTGCACACCGTCCTTTCTCCGAGTACCCGCTGACAGCTTTGGTCGTTGATCTTGGCTGCTTCTGTAAAGTCGTTGGGCAAAACTAGGGGACAGACTGGTATCACTGTACCTAGGCACAGAGTAGGCCCCCCTTATCCTGCCACGGCCTGCTTCCATGCTGTCACTGTCAGGCAGGCCGTCCCCACGTGAACAGTAGTTCGAATGCTGCCAAGTACGGACCCAGGATACGCGGGATCCTGTGTCAGAACGGCTCCTTTGACTTTCTGCCCGAGTAGGTTCCCGCCAATGGTTCCCGCCATTTGTACTCGGGCCAAACCTTCTACTCGTCAGGGTAGAACTTGATTGATATCTCCTTCTGGTCATCTTGAGGTGAGACCGAGTAGCAGTCTACCGGGTAGCGAGTAACTGGTAGTCGGCTACTCGGCCAAACCTTTCTTCTGTAAGCGGCCTTTACCACCTGTCTTTACCCTACTCGGGGGTAACCCCCCGACAGCAGTCCCCGAAGCTGGTTGAGTCTTGCGAACTTGTTCACTAGGCTCTGCCAGCTTAAAATCAGCCTTTGCATCTCAGCCATCGAACCTCAAGATGCCGAGTAGGTCCTCCGAGTAGCTGTCTGGAGAGTACCTTGAGTTTCCTCTCTTCCGAGTAGCACTTGCTTTCTACTCTGAAACCGAGTAAAAATACTTAGCGAAAATTCGCAAACTGAGCCTCTGCAGCGTAGACCAACATCCAGCCCTTCACGCAGGCACTGCCCACGTGTCAAGCATCCACGACCTCGTCGTTTGGTTGCCCAGGACACGACGCCACGCGTCCAGTTTTCACGCTGTGGGCCCACCGGCCGTCATGTCCCATCACGCGCAATTACTGGCCACGATCTGATGGTGGGATCAAATGCGGCCGTTACGCGCGCAGCCCGCGCTTGTGTGCGTTTCTAGCCGGCCACAGGACCCACCACACGCCACAGTCGATCCCACTTCCGCGGTGGTAACGGTAATCTCGCGAGGGAGATATAAATACCCCCGCGGTAACTTCCTTTTCCCCTTCCCTGCACTTTTCCCCTTCTGCCTCTTGTTCTTCTTCGCCACCGAGCCCTCCGCCGCCGCGCAAGCTTCCGCGCCGCCGCGGACTCACTCCACCGAGCAACTCCATTCGAAATCATCCACTCCTCCCACTCGCAACGATGGCCAAGGCTAGCTGGGCGGGTTCCTCCGTCACCAAGGCCAATCTCGCCTGGCTCGTGACCAGCAGAAGGGTTCCCCCCGGCGTGGAGTGCCGGGCACCCGACGACGAGGTTGTGCCAGCTCCACGGGACGGCGAGCGGGTGGTCTTTATGTCGCACTTCGAGCGCGGCTTTGGACTGCCCGCCTCCGACTTCCTACGCAAGTTCCTCGATCACTTCGGGCTGCAGATGCATCATCTGCCGCCCAACGCGGTCGTCTTCCTCGCCTACCATGCCGTGGTCTGCGAGGCTTTCCTCGGCATCAGGCCCACGACTGATACATGGCTCAGGTATTTTAATCTTCGCCAACAGTCAGTCGGGAAGAAAGACGCCGCAGGCATCGGCCGCGCCACCGACACGGGCTGTGCCATGATGGTGCAGCGGACCGGGACGAATCATCCCCGCATCCAGGGGCTGGATTCATGCCGAATGTGGCAGCAGACGTTCTTCTATGTCAAGAACGTCCCCGCCACGGAAGGGGGTGCGGTTGATGATCGAATCAACCTGCCCGCTTGGAGGAATCGTGCTCCACTCGGGTCGAACTGGAAGGAGAAGCCCACCATCGACGAAATCGCCATCGAGATAGAAGATAGACTCGGCGAGCTGAAGAAACTGGGCCTCAAGAACGACGACCCGGTGGTGTGCTGGATCAAGCGCCGAGTGCTCCCTCTGCAGGAGCGCTGCCATCTCATGTGTTACATGGGAGGCCCCCGCGACTGCACCAGGACCACCACCATCGAAATCGACGACGTCGACGTTGCCTATCATGCCAAGAACATTCTGAAGACAAGCCTCAGCGAGAAGTGGCGGTATGGTTTTGTCCCGTACAGCCGCACGCAACCGATTGCCCGGGTACGTTGTTCCTACTCTGTTTTCGCCTCTGCTTCCCGAGTAGATAACTTCCCTTTCCGCCCCGACTAGCAATCACCTGGTGCACCGAGTAGAGCACTTAGTCGACTCGCGCTTAGGTTTAGTATGCTTCGTGTTTGCACGCCTATCCGGGTAGAACACTTAGAAAACTGCATAGGCTTAGTGTGCTTTGTGTTTGCACGCCTATCCGAGTAGAGTTCCATCCTGATACTCGGTTGACTTATGATCCTTCTCTGTCTTTCAGACTCTTACTCGACAGTTGATTGAGAGTCGCGAAGTTTTTGAGGAAAACTGGTCCGACGATCGTGAGGAGGTTGACATGCTGCCTTCTGATGACGCGGAACAGAGCAGCCCCGTTCCTGACAAGCGCGATGCTCTCCGCACTTGGTCGGATGAAGGCTCTCACGGTATTGTTATTTTAATCTTGTTTGTTTCTGAGAAACACCAACCCCTTGCATTGCTGTTTCTGATTCTTCCTTCTTCTCTTTTGAATTTCTCAGATGAGGCCGCTGCGGAGAAGGACGACGAGGATGAGGACGAGAACGAGGGCGATGCGCCCCTTGTCGTCCAACCTCTGTCAACTGCCCCTCCCGAAACCCGCAAGCGGACCGGCAGCGGAGCACAGGCACCTCCAGCCAAGAAGAAGAAGCCCGCCGAGAAGGAGGAGGCCGCCGAGAAGAAGAAGAAGGTTACTGTAAAGAAACCCCGACGACAACTTAAATCCACCACTGCGTGAGTTCTCTTCTCGTTTGCCCTCCTTCTCGCGTAGTACTGTTTTCTCCCAAATCTTCTTCCAATCCCTGATTTCTTTCTTCTCTGCAGTCCTGCCATGGATGCGAACGCAGCCTTTGCGTCCGACCAGGACAGGGAGACAGCAGTACCCCTGATCGACCTTGTTGACGACGAGAACGACGCCGCCAATGCTGCTGCCACCAGCGCACAGGCTAGTGATGCTCGAGGAGCAGAACCAGAGCCAGCAGCACAAGATACCACCATTCACGAAGAGAGACCCCCTTCTCCTCCGGCTAGCAACGCCGAGGAGAACCAAGAACAAGAAATGCAAGACGCCGCCGCCCTTGAGCGGCCAGAAGTAGAACGGGAGCAGCCCACCACCGAGGCTGCCGCACAAGAGAACATCACTGCCGAGCAGCTGGCGAAAGACGACACCGCCGCGGATGCTACCATAGCAGATGTCTACCCACTGCCAGGCGGCGCACCGAGTAGTGTTCAGCCAGGAGCTGCACCGGGCGATGGATCTGCGGCGCCACCAACTGCGCAAGGCCCTACGCCACCAACTGCGCAAGGCCCTACACCACCAACTTCCTCCTCGTCGCCACAGAGCAAGGACACATCCAGCCCTCCTGGGCGAGTAGCCAGGCAACAGGCCCTTGATGCTCTGAGGGATTTCTGTTCCGAGAAAGGCCTTTCTGAGAAGGAGACTGCCGATAAGGAGGCTGCTGAGGAGGCCAAGGCTGAGCAGAAAAGAGCGAAGGCTGAGCAGAAGAAGGCCGAGAAGCAAGTTGCCGAGAAGCAAGTTGCCGAGAAGACTGCCGCCGAGAAGACGAAGGCCAAGTCTGACGGGAAGAAACCCGAGGATCTCGAGAAGCAGAGAATCGAGAAGGAGCAAACGAAGAAAAGGGCCAGAGACCAAGGCGCATCCACCGGCGGAGCGCTCGTGATCCGCGAGTCCGGCCCCATTCCTGCTGCGCTCTCTGCGGACGCTCGCGCTGCTGGCCAGCCTTGCTACCCGGAGTACATGATCGAGGTTAGCCAATAGCACACCATCGGCTTCCCTCCCCAAGATAAAGCTTTAGCTATTCAGAAGGGAAGGAAAGTTGTAGCCAGGAATACTCCTCCCTTCGATCCAGCTCAAAACAAACCCGTCAATATTGCTTCTCGGGGAGCCCAAGACAAGCCAATAACCTCCAAGGGTCTTGAGCAGGTACTGGACACTGTTGGCCACATCAACGCCAGGTGGGACAGCAGGGTTCTCGGAGAGGAGAAATGGCACGGCTTGACCCTTGGCTCCATCGACCACTACCGCGTGGATTGGAACAAGGTTGATCTGGGACACCAGCCCATGTCCGTCTCCACTGATACCGCAACCCTCGCAGCCAAGATGTTCTTGCACCGCAAGAACGCCGAAGATATCGAACAGAGCTACGCAGTAAGTCTTTTTTGCCTTTTCCGAGTTAAGATTCCTTCTCTTCTATTCGCCTTCCTTGTTCTTTACCATCACCCCCAGTCCCCGAGATTCTAGCCGAGTAGATGGATACTCCCCGAGTAGCCTCCTACTCGGGTTGAATCTTCTCTGCTTTTTCTAACTCGCTTCTTCTCGCTTCTCAGGATAGCGTCCTTAAGCGGACACACTTGTACCGCATCCTTCTGTGGAACCACTCCATCGCCAGGAGGCGAATTGCTGCGCTGGAGAAGGAGAAGATAGCTGCTGAGGCCGCGAGCAAAAATGCAAACGACAGCACCCAACAGCTGGCCGAAGTGCAAGGTACGCCTTTAGCCACGCGGTTTCTGCGTTTTATGTTTACGCCCGCTTCTGCTTTCTCACGCGCTAACCTTTCCTTCCCTGCAGACAAACTGAAGGCCTTGGCCGATGAGCATAAAAAATGCCGTAGCTTCGTGGAGAACGCCGAGGCCACCATAAAGAAACTTGAAGGTGAGTTTGCTGTTTACTCGGTGTGACCTTGAGTTTGGTTCTTCTCTGCCCATTTACTGACCTCATCTTATCTTTTCGCAGAAGATCATAAGTCAGTTGCTGAGGCGCACCAAGATTGCGTCAAGCCAGTGGAGGTGGAGAAGCAGCTATCCGACCAGGCCATTACTCTGGTGAAGGACCACACCACCGAGCTGGAGAAGCTGCAGGTTCAGCTTCAGAAGGTACTCCAAGATGCCGTGAAGATTGGCGCCGAGAGGGACAAGGCCATCGCCGAGAAGGCCAAGGCCGAGACCACTTTCAAGGCCAAGGAGAGGGCCCTCGAGTCTGAATGCGAAACCTTGAAGAAGACCAATGCTGATCTCTTCGCTCAGATGGATAGCTTGCGCCTGATCCAATCAAAGCACATTGGCAACGAGGAGTCCTGGAGAACCAAGCTGCAGCAGCTGCGCCGCCAACTGATCGGTAAGTTTTCTCTTCATTGCACCTTTTCTTCTCGGTCTTGTTCCTTCCCGGCTCCTTTTTTCTTTCTCGGTTTTTGATCTCGCCACTTGCTATTTCAGATATCTGGCCTCGTCCTGATTCTTCCTCTGCGCCTACGATAGCCAAGGCCCGAGCAGTTCGCCTTTCGCTGGGTGAGCCAATTGATACCAGGGCTGATATCGAGGACAGCTTGCTGGTGCTCAAGGGTTACTTCGAACAGCTGGCCGGCGTCGGAACTGATTTAATGCATGCGGGCTTTGAGTTCCACCGGCTGTTCTGGCCTCATGACCCCCAGCCAAGGAACATGCGGGATCTCGCCCTCAAGCTGGAGAACGTGAAGGCCGAGCTGAAAAAATGGCGAGCCTCTAGAGCCCGTGCTGGTGCGGACGTGATGCTTCTCTGCATAGCATCTTGGTATGAAAACCTGGATATGCAGCGCATCCGCGGGAAGCGCAATAATTCCAAGTGGGAGACGGATGCCGAGAGCGTGGCCTTGCGCAAGCAGATTGCGTATGAGGTCGCAGAGTGCGCCGAGACGGAGGTCTACATCGATGGCGTCCCCGAACCCGACACCGAGTACGAGGACGAAGAAGATGATGACGAAGAGGAAGAACTTGGTGACTTCTTCGAATCTCCCAAGGGCAAGGCCGGGAAGGGAAAAACTGCCGTTGTCGCGAGTAGCGATGAAGACGAAGGGGCGCACATCGACAGCGAGCCACTCGACTTCGGCACCTCCTCAGGTGCTGCTCTCGACGACACGGTGCCCCCTCCTGGCCACGCTTCATGCTCCTCCTCGGCTCCAGGACCCGTCTCGGTGGCCACGGCCACTTCTGACCAGGCCGCCGCCCAGCAAGATGCCGAGATGACGGAATCCGCCACCGCCCAGACGGGAGCGGATGCCACTCAAGCTAGCACGGAAGGAACAGCTGCTGCGACCGCAACTGAAGAAACTGCTGCCAAGACCGCCGCCGAGGAAACCTCAACCAAGGCCAGCGCCGAGAACACCGCCTCCTCAACTTGAAGCAACCTGCAATCTTTTCTCACTTGAACTCTTATCAGATCCCCGGGATGCCGGGAGCAGATGTAATAGACTACCTTTATCTTGCTTGCTACTCAGTTTTTATGCCCACTCTGTTTATGTTGACATTAATCAATTTGAACGACACTGGCTTAATGCCGAGTTGTGTTTCCATGCGAGTCCCCGAGTAGCATTTCTTATTCACCCTGTCTTTTCATCTCTGCTCTACCTGCGACTTGTCGCTTGTTTGGTATTCGAGTCACAAGAATCAAGTAGCAGAGCTGCAAATACTTAGCCGCTAGAAACAATCATGGTAACGCAGCCCACCACCTAGCCGAGAAGACGAAAACGGGGAACAAAAAGTAACCGACAATCTACTCGGTTCCTGCACTCTTTCTTCCTTAGTGATTTTCGTGTGCTCATTGACCTTTTGCTTGTTCTCTTGCTTGCCATGAAGCCGGGTTTCGGACAGCAGCAAAGTCGAAGAGTTGGCATATAGGTTTAAACACAGTACTCAATGCACTTTTGAGTTCTGAAGTGGAGCAACCGAATAGACAAAGGAACAAGCCGAGTAGGAAAAACACTTAGAGCAATTTTGGACGAGGGCAGTCCCCGAGAACAATTTTAGATTGCAGAGTAGAATTTCAACTCGGATGAGAGGGTACATACACATCTTTGCTCACGAATGAAAACGACGAAGTAGAGCTACATTCCAGGGACGCTTGGTTTCCTCTCCAGCTTTATCTGCCCTGTTCGCCTGCGATGGGCGCACATCTACAAGATAGTACGCGTCATTGTGCAGCGCTTTGCTGACAATGAAAGGCCCTTCCCATGGAGGAGACAACTTGTGCATCCCGGCTGTGCGTTGCACCAGCCTAAGGACCATGTCTCCTTCTCGGAAAACCCTTGGGTTCACCTTTCGGCTATGATAACGCCGCAGGTTTTGCTGGTAGATAGCCGAACGTGACAGAGTCAGCTCTCTTGCTTCTTCAAGCAGGTCAACGTCGTCTTCTCGAGCTTCTCTCGCCTCCACCTCAGTGTAGAGGGCTACTCGGGGGGAGTCATGCTCTAAGTCTATTGGCAACACGGCCTCAGCCCCGTATACCAAGAAGAATGGCGTGTAGCCGGTTGACCGGTTAGGGGTAGTCCTTAGACTCCACAACACCGCTGGCAACTCTTCTAGCCAACACCCAGGTGTTTTCAGCAACGGCTCAATCAGCCTTGGCTTGATGCCTGCCAGTACCATCCCATTTGCTCTCTCAACTTGCCCATTGGAGGCAGGGTGCGCGACTGACGCAACGTCTAGTCGGATATGCTTATCTCTGCAGAATCGCACCATTGCCCCCTCTGCAAAGTTGGTGCCATTGTCGGTGATGATACTGTGCGGGTAGCCATATCTCATGATTATATCCTTCACGAATTTCACGGCTGTGACCCCATCGCACTTCCGAATAGGTTTCACCTCGATCCACTTGGTGAACTTGTCCACCATGACCAAGATATGTGTCATATTGCCTTTAGCCGGCTTGAAAGGACCAACCATATCCAAACACCAGACAGCAAATGGCCATGTGATAGGAATTGTTTTCAACTCGGAAGCTGGCATGTGAATCTTACTTGCGAACATCTGGCAGCCGGTGCACTTCCTCACAATATCTTCAGCTTGCTGCAGTGCAGTGAGCCAGTAGAAGCCATGCCGAAAAGCTTTCTTGACCAGAGCCCGAGAAGAGGCGTGGTGCCCACACTCCCCTTGATGTATCTCCACCAGGATTTCTTCTCCTTCTTCTGGGCTCACACAACGTTGCAGCACGCCGGTGGCACTTCTCTTATGTAGCACATCTCGGACTATAGTGTAGCCCTTGGACCTTCTCTGAATCTGCCTCGCAGTCACCTCATCTTCAGGTAAAGTGCCGTCCCTTAGAAAGGATAATATGGGCATTGCCCAACTCGGTGTCTCCCGCACGGGAAACACTGGTTCGTCCATTTCCATTGGGACAGGCTCTGGTGGTTGCACAGGAGGAGTAGGAGCACTTCTCTGCAGCCCAGACCGATTGGCGAGAACTTCTTCAATGAATGCAACAGCTTCTGGGTTGAGGGCGGCAGTCCCCGAGTAAGGAATGGCAGTCCCCGAGTAGGGAGTGGCAGTCCCCGAGTAGGGAGTGGCAGTCCCCGAGTAGAGAATGGCAGTCTCCGAGTAAGGAATGGCAGTCCCCGAGTAGGGAACGGCAGTCCCCGAGTAGAGGACGGCAGTCCCCGGGTTCCCTGCAGCACTCTCCCAGTCAATCTCCATTGGGTCAGATTCCTCACTCGGCAGAGAAGGAACAAAGATGGATTCCGAGTTGGGGGAAGGCTTGATGGATGGCTTCCTCAAATGCTCCAAGGCAATCCCTGCCGGGATGGATTGCCGAGAAGATCCCAACTTGGATAGCTCGTCTGCGGCTTCGTTCTCTGCTCGGTGAATGTGCTGGAACTCACAGCCTTCGAAAAACCCAGTCATTGACTGCACCAGGAAGCGATACGACGCCATGTTGGCATCCAAAGCATCCCAGGTACCTGAGACTTGTTGCACCACCAGATCTGAATCGCCATAGCATATAATGCGCTGCACACCAACCTCCTTTGCTACTCGCAAACCATGCACCACTGCCTCGTACTCGGCTACATTGTTGGATGCCTTGAAATGAATCTGCAACACATACTTGAGCTGATCCCGCTTGGGTGATGTAAGCACAACGCCAGCACCAAGGCCTTCTTTCACCTTTGAGCCATCAAAGTGCATTTTCCAATAGTTGGAAACTGGAGCAGGAGGTTCATATTGCATCTCGGCCCAGTCCACAAGAAATTCCGCCAGGACTTGAGACTTGATTGCTTCTCTTCTCGTATACGCGGGAGCGTACGCGGCTAGCTCAATCGCCCACTTGGCTACTCTGCCACTCGCCTCCTTGTTTCCCATGATGTCCGAGATGGGAGCAGAGCTCACAACAGTGATGGGATGCTCCTGGAAGTAATGTTTCAGCTTCCTGGCGCCCAGATACACACCATATGTCATCTTCTGGTAGTGAGGATAGTTTTGCTTGGAACTGGACAGCACTTCACTGAGATAATAGACTGGGCGCTGCACACTCTTGCCTTCTTCTTCTCGCTCCACCACTATCACCACGCTGACTACTCGGTTAGTCGCCGCAATGTATAGCAGCATAGGCTCCTTGGGTAGTGGACTAGCCAAGACGGGAGCGCTAGCCAGCATCGCTTTCAGCTCATTGAATGCCACATCCGCTTGCGGAGTCCAGACAAACTTGTCGCTTTTCTTCATCAGCTGGTACAGAGGCAGAGCCTTCTCGCCCATTCGGCCCAGAAAACGGCTCAGTGATGCCAGACAACCCGTGAACTTCTGCACATCCTTCAATGATCTCGGCAAAGACATGCTCTCAATGGCTTTTATCTTAGACGGATTGGCTTCAATGCCCCGACTAGAAACCAGAAAACCGAGTAGCTTTCCAGCTGGTACACCAAAGGTGCACTTACTCGGATTCAGTTTCATTTTGTACCTGCGTAGGTTAGCAAAGGTTTCCTCCAGGTCGGCAAGCAGAGTATGTGTTTTATTCGTTTTGATGACAATGTCATCTACGTACACCTGCACATTCTTGCCGAGCTGGTCGTGCAAGCATTTCTGCATGCATCTCTGATAGGTTGCACCCGCATTCCTCAGGCCAAAACACATGACACGATAGCAATAAGCCCCGTACGGGGTAATGAAAGCAGTCTTTATTTGATCAGCAGGGTTGAGTGCAATCTGGTGAAAACCAGAGTAGGCATCTATGAAAGACAACAGTTCACAGCCGGCAGTGGAATCGATCACCTGATCAATGCGAGGTAGCGGGAAGGGATCCTTGGGGCATGCCTTGTTCAAGTCGGTGTAGTCGACGCACATGCGCCATGCGGTGGCAGCCTTGGGATCTTCCTTTTTCTTCTCGACCATGACCGGGTTGGCTAACCAGTCCGGGTGCAGCACTTCCATGATGAAGTTGCTGATCAGCAGCTTGGTGATTTGATCACCGATGGCCTTCCTTCTCTCATCCCCGAAGCGGCGCAAAGCCTGCTTCACGGGCTTGGCGTCAGGACGCACATGCAAAGAGTGCTCAACCAACTCCCTCGGGACTCCTGGTAGATCTTCATTGGTCCAGGCGAAAACATCCCGATTCTCACGGAGGAAGTGGATGAGCGCGCTTTCCTATTTCTCGGCCAACCCGGCACCAATGATGGCCACGCGCTCCGGGAACTCGGGGTCAACCTGGACTGTCTTGGTCTCCTTGGCAGCTTGGAAAGCAGTACCATGCTGAGTACTCGGCACACCTTGTGCGCCAGCTTGTGCGGACTGAGCCATGGCCACCACCTCGTACATCTTCTTCTTCTCGGCAGCAATCACCATTGACTCCGCCAGCTGGGAGCTAGCAGAGGCACACTCCATGGACTTCTTGTAATCTCCCGAGATGGTGATAATGCCATTGGGGCCGGGGATCTTCATCTTCAGATAAGCCACATGGGTAGAGGCCATGAACTTGCTCAGAGCAGGCCTGCCGAGTAGAGCATGATATGGGCTCTGATGATCCACCACTTCAAACTGCAGGCGCTCTGTGCGGCAGTTCTCCCGAGTGCCGAATAGCACATCAATCCACACTCGGCCAATCGGGTTGCATGAGATCCCGGGCACAATGCCATGGAAAGTGGTCTTGCTGGGCAGCATCATGTTCTCGGCCAGGCCAAGCTTCTCGAGTGTGTCCTTGTACACAATGTTGATACTGCTGCCGTTGTCGATCAGCACCTTGCTGAACCTCACATTCTTCTCGGGGCCCAGGAATGTAGGATCCAGCACCAAAGCATAGGTACCCGGATTGGGCATCACCTTGGGGTGATCTGCCCGAGTCCACCTGATCTCCTGGTCACACCAATACATGTAGTGAGGGACAGCCGGAATCACTGCATTGACCTCCATGGCCCGCCTGTGCTGTGACTGCTTGTCGACTGCCTCAGACGTGAAGATCATATAGCTCTCATGGTGCTCTTGGTACTGATTGGAGCCATTGCCCCAATTGTTGCCATTGTTGTTGTTGCCCTGATAGTTGTTGTTGCCTCTGTTGTTGTTGTTGCGGTTGTAGTTGTTGTTGTTGTTGCGGTATCTCTCGTTGTTGAAGTTCCGGTTGGCTCCTAAAGCCACCTGGTTGACATTCTCTCTTCTCGGATAGACTGGCGGCCGAGTTGCGGGAGCGCGAGTAGGCTGAACAGTAGCATTGGCAGCTGGCAGAGGAGGAGGAGGAGGCAAGCCATCACTCTTGATCACATCCCACCACTCGCACTGCCGAGTAGTATGGTTCGCAGGCCTTGAGGGGTGGTGAGTGTGGAAGCTGCATGGACCGTCCTTCATGTCATCGAAGACAAACTTCTTCGGCTGCTCGGAGTTCCCGCTACCCGGCTGCGCAGTGCGGAACGGTTTCTTGTTGCCTTGGCCCTGGTTCTGGTTCTGCCCGTAGGCTCCAGCAGGTTTCTGCCTTTGGCCACTACCGCCTCCGACATTCACTGCATTAACCTCCTCGGGATCGTACCGCGTATCTACTCGGCGCTTGTTGCGGAACTCGTTGCGCTTGCTGCTGTTGAAGTTTCTTCTCGGCTCAGAGGAATCCATCAGTGGCTGAGTAGGATCTCCGAGTGCGTACTGATCCGCAATCTTGATGGTCTCGGCCAGGGTGTTCGGCATCTCCCTCTGCAATCTTTGCCAAAGCATGCTGCCATGCCGGCAACCCTGCGCAAACCAAGTGATGGCCTGTGCCTCATTCACACCCTCACAGGTGTTCCTCAAGGTGCTCCACCGAGTAAGGTACTCGCGGTCCGTCTCGTCTTCTCGCTGCCTGCAAGCCGAGAGCTGCTGTGGCCTATTCGGCCTCTTGTAGGTGCTGGTGAAGTTGCTGACGAATGCGTCCGAGAAGTCCAGCCAGCAGTTTATGCTGTGCTTGGGCAAGTTGTTGAGCCAAGTGCGAGCTGGACCCTCTAGCATCTGCGGCACGTAGCGCACCGCCCATCTCCTGTTGCCACCCGCAATATGGACTGCGGTGACGTAGTCGTTGAGCCAATCTTCAGGCTTGGTGCTACCATTGTAGCTCTTGGTGCCTCTCGCGAGCTGGAAGCCCTTCACGGATGGCTCGTTCATGATGCGCGGGCCAAAGCACTCGGGGCCAGGAGGACCCGTGCTCTCAAGCCGCGCCGACAAACTGAGGCGGTCCAACTGGTGCCTTGCATCTCCAGGCGCCAACACGCGCTCACCAACACGGTCATGGATGTCATAACCAGCCATCTCCATAGCCGAGTAGCCATCATCATACCTATCCACCTGCATAGCTGCGGGCTGCTCCACCGGGTTGGCGACTGGTGCCATTGGGCGCGGCTGCTGCCTCTGCCGAGTAGGCTGAGCTGCGGGTTGCCGAGAAGTACCCGGACGCGCGGCTTCTCGGGCACGGCTTTGAGCTTGATGGGCTTGAGAGCCTGCTCTTGCAGCGTTGTGTTCTTGCCCGGGCTGCTGCGGCACAGCAACCTGTTTCGCGGCAGCAGCCGGGTCATACACCTGCATTTGCCTGTCTCTACCCGAACGCCCGCTGCGGCTCTTCTCGCGGCTAGGATGCGGAGATGAGGCTTGATCGTTAGATCTTGCCGCATGCGAGTGAACCACCTGCGAAGCTCCAGCTCCCGGGTTGGCCTTGCGGAACTCCTCGTTCTGCCTGGCGGCCTCCAGCACCAACTCGTTGAGCCTCTCCTGCTGCCTGAGACGCGCCTCTCCATCTAGGCGCGGCAACTCGGCAGCCACGGCCTGCGCAGCCCTGAGCGTCTTGGCGGGTGTGCTGTACCTTGGCCTTGTGAAAGTGTTCGCGGTGGCGGACTGCGCGGGCTCCTCCGCAACTGTCGCCATCTCGGCACCCAGGTTGCGCCGCGTAGCGCCTACCCTGCTGGGCCTCCTGGCCACCGGCGTGAAGCCGTGAGCCTTGTTGTACTCGAGCTGGTCCAGACTCAGCTCGAGCCTGATCTTCTCCAACTCCGCCTGCTCGGCAAGCAGCTCCTGGCGTTGCCGCTCGAGCTGCTCCCGCGCGGCTAGGAGCTCGATGTCGGTGGGAGTAGGCATGCCGGTTCGCGCAGCTGACGCGGGGATGACCGTAGACGTGGAAGGCGGCAGGTTGCTCTCCTTCTCGTAGGGCCGGTGGTTCCTGCCACCTGCGGGCGGGTCGTCAACCTCCTCGACGACGGCCGCAGCGCCAGTGGCAGCTGCGCCAGTGTTCGCCGCCAAGCCCGTCACCATCACCTCAGCGCAGCATGCAGAGCTGCATGCGGGCCTTCCGCGAGCAGCAACCACCGCGGGAGGATCCTCCGCATCGTGCACCAGCTCGGGGTAGGTGTTGTTGGCGACGGTGGCGACGTAGACGAGGTGAGAGCCGAAGGAGATCACCGAGCCGCCCTCCGGCATGGCCATGCCGCCGAAACAACCGGCGTTGTCGGTGACGAAGTCGAAGGAGCCGAATCTGTGGACAAGGCCACAAACTACGCGCTCCGCAGATGAAGATCCCGTCCGAACAGAAACTCCAGCCAGCGCCGCTGGTTGCCCCACGGTGGGCGCCAACTGTCGTGGTGGTGTCACGGCAGATGCCATGGGATGGCTAATGATGTGGGGACGATGGACGCTGGAGGTGTCCGGGGAGGGATCACGCGACGAGTATCCGCGTGAGGTAAGATCCACACAACACAAACAACACGATGTACCCAGGTTCAGGGCCCTCGTGAGGAGGTAAAACCCCTACTCCTGCCTTTCTCTATGTATTACGATGTCTCTCCGAGTTGCCACAGTACAAAAGGTAACGCTACCGAGTAGCCTTTCTCTCCTCTCCGAGTAGAGCTAGGTCAAGAACTTAAGGATTCTAGGGTTTCCAGGGAGCGACCGTTAGCGTCTATGGGAGCATGCCTCGCGCAGGAGGCGGCGGGGCACCTTATATACACGGTGCCCAGCCGGATACGTCCAAATCTAGACAAGTGTCGACATAGTGTGCACACCGTCCTTTCTCCGAGTACCCGCTGACAGCTTTGGTCGTTGATCTTGGCTGCTTCTGTAAAGTCGTTGGGCAAAACTAGGGGACAGACTGGTATCACTGTACCTAGGCACAGAGTAGGCCCCCCTTATCCTGCCACGGCCTGCTTCCATGCTGTCACTGTCAGGCAGGCCGTCCCCACGTGAACAGTAGTTCGAATGCTGCCAAGTACGGACCCAGGATACGCGGGATCCTGTGTCAGAACGGCTCCTTTGACTTTCTGCCCGAGTAGGTTCCCGCCAATGGTTCCCGCCATTTGTACTCGGGCCAAACCTTCTACTCGTCAGGGTAGAACTTGATTGATATCTCCTTCTGGTCATCTTGAGGTGAGACCGAGTAGCAGTCTACCGGGTAGCGAGTAACTGGTAGTCGGCTACTCGGCCAAACCTTTCTTCTGTAAGCGGCCTTTACCACCTGTCTTTACCCTACTCGGGGGTAACCCCCCGACACTTCCGGTCTTACAATTCCGAGTAACCTTGTAGGTTTAATTCCAGATCTATTCTTTCTCTCGTATTCCTAGATTTCTTCCTTCATGAGTTTGATGTCATCCTGGGTTTTTTCGAGGTGTTCGCGAGTTCTGAATAGATGTTGCTGTTGCCTCTGGAAAGCTTGTCTCCTGGCTTCTAGCACTTCAGGGGGTTCATGCAATCCCACTGGTGTTTGGAGTAACTCCTGTTCTTCTTGTTTCGTCATTGGCGGAACAAGGATTTCTTTCGTTTTCTTCTCCGACAATTTCACACCGCTTGCGTCTCCGACTTCCGGGTTTTCATTGGCTGGGTCAGCCAATTTCTTCTTCCGGAGTTTATATTGGAGCTTTTTAGCAGTTTTGTGCTTTTTTTTTGGAAGAGGGAGGTTTTTTTTGATTGGTTCTTCCTCTGTCAATTCTTTGACATCGGGGAATTTCGGAGAGGTTTCTCCTTCTTCTCTCTCTTCCTCTGGCGGAGGAGTTCTAGGGCTTTCCTGACTGTCAGCATCCGTGTTTTCAGTCGGTTTTGCCATCAGTACTTCGTGGAATCCCTCTTGGAAGGATTTGACCTTTCTTTCGAAAGCGTCTTCATCTTCGTCTTCGGTTTCGAAGTGATCCGATCCGGTTTCCGACTCTAATCTCGCCTCAATGGCGGCTAGTACTGAGTCAGCTTCCGAGTTCGTCGCGATGCTGACGGATGTCGGGTCTTCCACCTCTGTTGTGGGAGTGTTGTTTTCTGCCTCTTGCACGGGATTACTTTCATCCGTGTTTTCGGCGATCTCGGATTGCACCATGCCGATAAAGTGTGATTCACTTGTATGTCAGCGATCTGAGCAAAACCCGGTATCGTAGTCATCTTTGACTGGGTATAGGGCAGGTGGGATAAATTTACTTCCACCGCAAAACCCCATGGCCTCTGCAGTTAATCCGATAAAAATGTTTGCAGATCCAATTGGTAACACGCAGGCACTTACCAGATGATTTTGCGCCGGTATGTAAGATCCGTTCTCGAGGAAGCGTCCAACGTCGTTGTCGAACTCCAAGCTTCCGACAGTTATGGAACTGCCAATCCCGCCGAGTATCCCAGATCGAAACTTAACGCCTGACGTCGCTGGCCCCACGGTGGGCGCCAACTGTCGAGACATCGTGGTAGATTTCATAGACGGGGTGCCATGAGCCTACCGATAGAGATGTGAGGAGACGTGGTTGTGCGAAGGACAATGACACAGGGTTTTTACCCAGGTTCGGTACGGCGCAATAATGCGACATTCCTACTCCTGCAAAATCACTATTCAGGATTAAAACCTGGCAATACAGAGTACAATGTGAGGTTCTATTGGCTGCTCGTCAAGGATCAACCTCTCGGCGAGTTAGCTTTTAGCTTCTTGTCTATCATATCTCCCGTCCGGCTTTATATAATAGCCGGATTAGGGCATACAGAATAGGAAACCTAGAAGACTACGGTAACTCTCTAACTTGGAAAGTAAGGAATCCGCCTTCTACTTCAAGCCAGATCACGTGGGCCGTGATCCGGGTTCTTCTAGAATCCGGCTTCTGTGCGTCAGCTTACTGGGCCGCCTAACGGACCATAGCCCATCACCATTTAGGCCACCCTGGTAATCCGGCACTTTAGACTACCATCTGATATACCCCTAGTTGGTATATATCCGACACCGTAGTCAAGTCCTTCGACTTGAGAGTAGCCTTGAGCAACCAATCAAGCTTTGTTGTGAATCACTTGCCCATGAGAATCTTGCTTGTTCTTGAACACCCATTTTGTTCCAATGACATTGTGATCCTTGGGTCTTTCCACTAGTGACCATACTTTGTTTCTTTCAAAATTATGGAGCTCTTCATGCATGGCTTGAACCCAATCTTCATCTTCAAGAGCATCGTACACTTTGATAGGTTCAACATGAGAGACATATGAATAAACACAACAAAACTTGAGCACTTGTCCATGAGTGGAGACACTTCTTCCCAATCCACAAGTAATATTCTTTTGATAATGTGACTTTTGTTTCAATCTTGAGGCTTGACGAGTCATGATACGAACTAGTGCATCATCGACATTCTCATTTGGAGGGATATACTCATCATTTCCTTCATCAAGAGCATGATCCATCCGGAGTGGAGTTCTTGGTGAAAAATCACCAAGATCATTTCCACCATTATCATTGGGTGGATCTTGATCACTTTCTTGATGAGTGGTATCTACTTGAAGGTCTTGATCTTGTTATTGGTCTACCATTTGATTTGTGGTTGATGTAGAGGGCTCCACTTGTGTAGAGCTAGTCCCATCCATATTTGCCACAAGGTGTCCCTCAATGGGTATAAGTGGACCTATAGCCATTCTTCCTATGGCTATGGAGGAAGGTTCATCACCTACATCATCACAATCAATTTGCTCCACTTGGGAGCCATTATCCTCATGAAACTCGATATTCATAGATTCTTCAACACATCCGGTGGATATGTTGTAGACTCTATAAGTGTGAGAGTTCATGGCATAACCAACAAATATGCCTTCAAAAGTTCTAGGATCAAATTTAGACAATCTAGTCCCTTTAATGTAAACTTGACATTTGCATCCAAAGACTCGAAGATACTTGAGGTTGGGTTTGTTGCCGGTTAGGAGTTCATATGGAGTCATACCGATCATCGGACGAAGGAAGAGTCGGTTAGATTGATGACAAGCGGTGTTGATGGCTTCGGCCCAAAAGTTATATGGGGATTTAAACTCGGCCATCATAGTTCTTGCCATATCAATAAGTGTGCGATTCTTCCTCTCCGCTACACCATTTTGTTAAGGGGTGTACGCGGCGGAATATTGATGTCTTATACCGTCTTCACTCAAGAATTCATCCATGGTGTAGTTCTTGAACTCGGACCCATTGTCACTCCTAATTGACAAGATCTTCGTGTCATATTTACGTTGCACTTCCGTGGCCCAAGATATGAACCTTTCTTGAGTCTCACTCTTCTTCTTGATATAGAATACCCAAGTGTATCTTGTATAGTCATCAACAATCACCAAATAATACTTTTTTCCACCAAGACTATCATATGTGGGTGGCCCAAATAAGTCCAAGTGAATACGCTCAAAGGGCCTTGTTGTGGAGATGATTGATGTCTTGGGATGATTCTTCTCATGCATCTTTCCGGCAATACAAGATCTACAAGGGAGATCTTCGGAAAAATTCACACTTGTTAGTCCTACCACGTTCTCACCCTTCACAAGAGTTTGTAGATTTCTCATACCAACGTGGCCCAAGCGGCGATGCCAAAGCCACTCCACGTCAGATTTAGCCATAGACAAGTGGCGATATGTGTAGTTTCTTTCGAGAAATCCACTATATACATACCGTTTTCCACAAATCCAAAAAAGGCTACTTTAAGAGAAATGGTGTGAAGAACAATCACGCGATGACGCCCAAATACACATGTAAAATTGCATTCACAAAGTTGTAAGACGGAAAGAAGATTATAGACAAGGGACTCAACAAGAAGGACTTTCTCAATGGATCAATCCAGAGAAATGACCACCTTTCCATGTCCCAATACCTTAAGTTGTGAGAGATCACCAATAGTTACATGAGAAAATTTGAGAAGTTGGAGTTTTAAGTCATTTAACACTTCCTTGCTTCCGGTCATGTGTGCGGACCAACCACTATCAATCATCCATGATGTTCCGCCAGAAATACAACCCTACAATGAATCAACTTCTTGTCTTAGGTACCCATTTTTGGATGGGTCCTTTCTTGTTAGTCACAAGGGTCTTAGGAACCCAAATAGCATACTTGTAATCATCACCATATGAGGTGCCAACATATTTTTCATAAACATGACCATCAATAGATTTAAGAAGCACATAACATGGGTTATACTTTCTCGCAAAGTTGTTGTGAGTAGTAGTGTTCCTAGGAACAATACTCTTAGCAATCATATCAAACTCAGCTTCATCATTAGCCAACTCCCACTCCTTCACAAAAACAATAGAGTTAGTGGAGGGAGTTGACTTCTTCTTCTAGGCCACCTTGGAAGTGGAACCAAAACCAAGTCCTTCCTTGCCAATAACTCTCTTTTGACTACTCAAAAGATCATTAAGGTTCTTTTGCCCTTGGATGCATGTGGCAAGACCTTTGTTGAGTTGTGCCTTCAACCTATTGTTCTCCTCAATGAGAGTTGCCTTGACACACAAAGGGTTAGTAATACAAGAGTTTTCATCTACATTTTTTAACCCTTTTAAGGCTTTGAGCTCATTTGAAATTGTTCGATAATCAATTTTAAGCTTATCAAAATCCTTAATGAGTTCATTGTAACCTTGTTTAGTAGCATCGTTTAAGGCCATGAATTCCGTTACTTTAGCAAAAGCATGCTCACAATCAAGTTTTACTTTAGCTATCTCAATTGCAAAGGTATCCTCTATGCTTTCTCTAAAACAATGTGATTCATCTAGAGCTTTCTCAAGCTCCTCAATTTTACTAGCATCATCACGAGCAAACTTTTCAAGTAATGTTATTCTCTCCTCATGTTCATCAATGAGGCCATGTGCCTCACTTAATTGATCCATGAGAGAGACAAAGATAGATTTAGTTTCCTCCTTCTAGTTTCTCCACGAAGTTTATCAAGCGGTCGTCCTCGACACAATTTAATAGTGAAGGAGTAAAAGAGTTGGCAAGTTTGAGTGTAGGAGTCACCTTTGGGGATATACCCTTGGCCATGAAGCACTTGTGACTCGAGGGACCCTTGTTGTCATTAGGGTTGGAGAAGAGAGATCTGAAGTTAGGAGGTACCACGCCCCTAGCCATGGCCACCATACCTACTTGTTCATCATCACCGTCACTCTCTTCACCATCGGGTGTGTACTCAACTTATTTTGCAATCAATGCCCTAGGAGGGACTCTCTTGATGAAGTTCTTGGACTTGGGAATGAAAGTGGATTTCTTGATAAGTCTTAAACCATTTTCAATTCTACTCTTGAAGGGGCACTCGGCAACAAAGTGCTCGGTATCTCCACAATTGAAGCAAGTTCTTGGCTTGTTCGTGCTTGAGACTTCCTTTCCCTTGTTCTTGGTGGCATTTGATCTAAAGTCTCCCTTCTGCCACCACTTGTGTTGAGCAAGGGCCTAGCATTCTTCATGTGAAGTCTTCATTTCTTTCTCGGAGACCTCATGTGTGGATCCACCATCATCACTTGAGTCATTTTCTTCATGGGGAATGGCCTTGGCCTTCAAGGCAAGAGAGGGTCTCTTCATTCCGTTTACACGGGCCATGACATCATCGGAGGTATGCTTCATGACTTTTAGAGCGAGGAAGAGACCCAAAACATCATTGGGGATAGATCCAAGTAATCGGCCCTTGATTTAACATCCATCACCATGTTTTCATTGTATGGAATCAAGGTGAGTAGAAATTTCTCCTTGACCCAATTCTCCGTACAATCCTTGAATCCACAATCTCTCATGTCATTTACGAGAGCCTTGAGTCTTCTAAACATTTCTTCAATGTTCTCTCCATCACTCAAATGAAAGTGTTCAACTTGTCTTTGGATGATTGACTTCTTGGATCGTTGAAGGTTGATGTTGCCTTCATACATATCAACAAGGAAATCCCAAGCTTTCTTTGAACTTGAGAAGGACCGGATGTGCTCAACTCCTTCCTTTTCCATTGCCTTCTCCAACATGTGCATGGCATGAGCATTGAGTTGCTCATCTATGATGTCACTTGATCTTAAGTTCAAGGGATCTTTGGCTCATACCCCTTATCAACAATTCTCCATATTTGCATTGAAGAGTTGCACATGTAAGAGTTCATGGAAACTTTCCAATTAGTAAAACGATGCCTATCCACCATAGGATGCCTATCCTCAAATTCCAATGGTGGCACTCAACCGGCGATGCGATTTAGATCCTCCAGGGCCTAATCGCGCATCTGGGGAGCTCCGGAATCACACCACGGTGAGGCTCCGGCGAGATCCTGCCTCAGCCGCCGTGTTCTCTGTTTTTCGCCGCCACTTCTTGGTCGACGCCGGCGCGCGTCGACATGGCTCCATCTGTGGCGTCCGTTTTCGATTGTACGGCACCGCACCCTTTCGGCGTCGCTGGGTCACGAACGGCTGGGCCCAGCTGCGGCCCACTTCAACCTTTTTGAATCTCCACCGGTGCGGGAGACGCTCCGCTAGGCCGGCCCATCGCTGTGCTGGCGGATCTGGCCCGTTAACCCTTTTTCCCTGCAGGTTGTTGTGCTTTTTTCCCCTACAGATCTATTCCTGGCTTGTTACTTTAAATCGAAATGAAAATGCAAACCACTAAAACTTGTCAAACCAAAAATCACAGAGGTGGCTATACTATTTCTTGACCACCTCCAACTTGTAGATCTGTGTATTGTACTATACTCTAGGAGAAATGTCATTAATGACAGAGACACTCTGTTTCACCATTTGGATCATAACTTGTGTTTTAAGTGGCCAAATCTTTCAAACCAAATTGTTTTGAGTATACCTAGGATGGATCTATCAGTGAGACTTCACCTTGTATCAAGGGGAGCTATCATTTGGAAATGCCATCCATTTTGGTAAAAGACCAGTAGGCATTTCTAGGATTTTAGAGGAAGTTTAAAAATGATTTTTGATGTGTATCCAATTGGATGAGCTTGTGTGTGATTAGATATATGTAATCCTAGCTTGGATTAATTTTTAGAGCTCTAGATTATTTTTGGTGTGCATTTCTAGAAACAACACCTTTTCTGTTTATTTTAAATCTTGTGTGTTTGTTTGTGAATAAATGATTGTTTGTTAGAAACTTGTTTCCAAGCATGAGTAGATGTGTTGATCGGTTGTTTTCTTTCATTACTAGTATGTTAGGAATCTTGTGCATGATTGGAAAACAAATAGAAATAGAAATAGTCTCTTATTGTTTTCTAGTATTTTTGTGGAATAGATTTTGTGAGCTAGTCTTGCTATGTTTAAGTACCTAGGTTTTTGTTGTGGTTATTGTCGCACCCTGATTTCTAGGGGATACTCACCGTACGAACTGGATAGCAGATGCTTGGATTATGGGGCATAACTGCTCCCACGTCCCAGCTTCCTGGTAGGCCTGCGCTTATGCGCGACAACACAAGCCCTGATATTCCATCGTCGATGTAAACTATCCACTAGAGATCAAAGGCACTTCCGTCGACGTACTTCAAACCATACACACAGGGTACGTCAACGGCGTTTAACAAGTGATATCACAACAGATCTCTACGACACAAAAGATTGAAATAACTTGCAAATGGCTCTCATTAGAGCAGAGATAGCAAATACAATCATTCAGAGGGCACATGCCCCAACAATACATCATTACAATACAGCGGAAGCATTCAACATGTCTGAGTACAGACAAGAACCAAATAGGCCTAAGAGGCCGGAAACAAACAGACGGAGCCCATCCACGAAGTCTCGGATCCTGCCCGGGTCCGCTATCTACTCGTCAGCAGTCTCGTCATACTCCACGTAGTAGCCACCATGTAGATCCGCGGAAACATCAACGTACTGGCAAGCAAGACTCACAGTTCACCAAAGTGTAACCCGTCAACACCAAGTACAGATGCCTTGGGTTCAACGGAAGAGAGGGGATATAAAAGATGCTGCAACTGGCTGCGCTAACCAACTACAGAGATTCTACCACTTCCGGCTAACAGAAAGGAGATAAGATCGAGGATTGTAACCAACTGAAAGATAACTTCAAACAAACCCATCCTGGATCTCGCCCCTTATCCAAAGAGGCAATCCGAGGATAACTCACACAGTTGAAATAATGATGGTTCAAATTATTGTGTCAATAAGCCTATTACTAGTCAAGTTATTAATCATTGGGTGTAAAGTTGTTAGCCATTAGGTTTAAGTTGTCCTGAGTACTTGTTAGCCAGTACTTTCACCAAGTAATCCATAACCGCGGAAAACACGGCTTCTCGAGAAGATTATCCCTGCAGGGTTGCACCAATTTGGCCGTACACTCATGAATAACCCGCCAGATGGAAAGGCCCTTCCACCAAGCGGGGTACTCAACACAACCAACCATTCTTCGCATCAAGCCCAAAGAACCTTGGGCGCACGGCTAATCAAGCCCCAAAGAAAAGGGACCCTCATAGCACTCTAAGACCGTGTCCCCCTATATGCCGACTACAAAAGTTCCACCCTGGCCTGGGCTCGCAAAAACATGCATGCGGCAAATGGAAAACACGAACTAAATGAGGCGATTTGGACGAGATGCGAATCAGGTCAAGTTGAGGGGGGCGCCCATACTCGCTTCCCAAATGCGGGTAGTGCGCTCATCATGGATCAGTAGACAAGACCCTTTTCCTATTAGGGTCGACACTAGCAGGCCTCAAAACCACACAGGGCCTCCTGCCGGTGCCTTATCATCAAGTTTATTATTAATAGTGACATTAGCATGATTGATTGATTAAACATCGAGCCCCCAGAACGTAATAGAAATAGCAGCAGAAAGTAACGGGTAACAGACTCGAGCAAAACAACCTAAGCATGCTAGGTAAGACTAAGGCAACAAGCAAGGGGTTTTAGGTATGGAGGTGAGGCAATAACAGGGTTAAAAGGATTCATGTGATAGGTTCGTAACAGAAACAACTACTACTAAGGCTAGCAGAAAAGAACAACGGAAAGTATCGGTAACCAATGTTGAAAGGAACACAGTGGTTCATGTGAGTGATAACTTGCCTGCAAAACCCAGTAGCCTGGTACTGAGCTAAATCCTTAGAAGGGATGTCGTAAGTATCGTCGGTCTCAACGTCGTCGTATATCCGGGAAGAAGCAAACAAACATTGCAGAAAGATAAACAATCAATATAATGGCATAGGTGCACAAACATGGGATGATGCATGTCATGTTAATAGATGCATCAGAATAAACTACTTGACAAGATAACACAATTTAATTGGACTCATATGCAATGTGAATTGCATATGGAAAGATCCATGAATTATGGTTGAATTAATTGTTTTACAACTAAGCAACATGTGAAAGTGGATTAGCATGATGCATGGATGAGGAAAACAGAAAAATAACAACAACAGAACCAATTGAAATAAGGTTTAACAAGTTTGGAAATTCATTGATTAAGTTTTGGAATTTTGGTTACTTAAAGGTGTCACACAAGCATTTGTTGTTTTCACCAAGTTTAATTGTTCAAAATAGATAACAAAGTTTATATTTGATAAGAACACACAATTTTAGGTGGATTGCATGTTTCACTTGTTGAAAAAGGATTTCAAATAAGGTATTTAGGAATTAAACAAGTTTAAGCAAGAATTAAATGAATTTAATTCAAACATGAACTTATTTGAATTTTTATTTGTTCAAAACATTAAACCAAATTCATATTTCAAAAGTTTATACTTTTTAGGGCTTGAAAACATATTTTATATGTCCCAAAAGAATTTGATTTGATCAAGTTATGAATTTAGCAATATTAAATGATTTAAACAAGGTTTAAATCATTTAACCAATTTTAATTATTCAAAACATGAAACAAATTTTATATTTGGAAAGGTGGTTTAATTTTGCATGGAAAACATATTTCATTTGTTGAAATTGGATTTAAAATGAGCAAGTTATTATTTTGGCAATTTTAATTGCAATAAACAAGAAATAGTTGTTTTCAGCAATTTAAATTATTCAAAACAGCAAACAAAATTTATATTTGGAAAGTACATGAAAAGTTGATTGGAAAACATATTTGGTTTGTGAAATTTGGAATTTTTATGCCCAAGTTATGATTTTTGCAAAATTAAATGAATTTGACAAGTTTTCAAATATTGCACCAATTTAAAATATTCAAAACAGTAAACAAATTTTATATTTGGATAGAGTATTTAATTTGGTACAGAAAACATATTAAAAATGTTGAATTTGGAGTTAGGATGATTTATTTATGCAATTTCCAAAATTGTGTGCAAATCTGCCATTTTTACTGCACTAGGGACTTAGAAAATATTTTCCAGGGCTAGAAATATTGCCAGGGGCCTTAGGTGTGAATACTGAGAAGTTTGAGTATGAAAACATTGCAAAATAAAATGTGGTGTTATTCTGCAGGGGGTGGGATTCGATCCCCTGCCCTCCTGCTGCTGAGCAAGGGAACCAACCAACTGGGCTGGTGCGATTTGTTGATAGAACAAGGGGGGCGAGGGGGCTTAAGGTTCAGAGTTTGAACTGAATTTAATTCGGAAAAAGGAAGAAAAGATGGGGGGTGCGGGACTTGAACCCGAGAGCTGCTGCTGCGCAGCGAGCGTGCGCTACCAGTTGGTCTACTGCGTCCGTTGTGATGGCATAGTGGTTCGGTTTGGTTTTGACCCTAATAACTCGGTGTAACTGAAACTGCAATCGAACTGTTCTTCTCTGTAACGAAACAGAGCAGCCATGGCACAAACGCACGGAAGGATTCGATGCCCAAATAGCGAGGAAACGAGAGGGGAAGTGTGGGAATGGAAAGGGGGAGTTACCCTCGTCGCGTGGGTGTCCTCGGGGTGGCCGGAGGTGGTCGGACACGGCGGCGGCGTGCTCCGGCGAGTGGAGGCCGGGGCAGAAGAAAAAGGGCGGCGATCTCCCCTCGATGGCGGTGGTGGTGGGGGAGATAGGAGGGAGGAGCGGATGCGGCTAGGGTTAGGGTTTTCTAGGGATGGGGAGGAGTAGATATAGGAGGTAGGGGTGGGGTGGAGCAGCACGTGCTGCAGGTCGCTGTCCATGGTGACGTGCCTCGTACGGACGGAGGTTGGGGATGAAAGGGTACCGGGCCAAGAAAATAGATGGGCTTGGGCTGCTGCACTCTCTCTCTCTCTCTGCGTTTCTTTCCTTTTTATTTTGCTTTCTCCTTTTTTTTTGTAGCAAGTTGGAAAAGGAAGAAAACATAAGATTTTGGTTAGCAAAAAATGTTATAAAAAATTTAGTTAAGCTAGTTGGGTTAGAAGAAAACATTAGCCAAGTTTTGTTTTCGGAAAACTTTAAAATTGCTTGATGTTTGTTTGAAATTCAAATTTGGATGCATTTTAATTAAGTGATCATTTAATAAAACAAACTTTGAATAGGGGAACCCCTATGATTAAAACAGAACAAATGGTTTGGTTATAATGCTGATTTTATAAATTGCATTTGGGTGCTGTTTGAATGAATTTGATTTGAAATTGGAATATTTTGTTAATTTAATATAGAAAACAACCACTTAATAGGGTGAACCCTATTATTAGTTGGATTAGAAACATTGGAATGGTTTGATATTTTACAATTTCCAAAGGAGGTGTTGTTGATGGTTTGCTTTGAATTTGAAAACCAATTTGGGATGACTTAGTGGAATTTATAACACCATTTTATTAGTTGAACATTATGGGATAATTGGAAACAATTAAGGTTTTTATTTGGAAACAACTATTTGGATGTTGGTTTGGAATTTCAAATGGAAAATAAATTGAATTTGAAAAGGGTTTGATTATTGGATGCATTTTTATAGAAATAAAACAATAGTTTGGAATCACACTTTAATGGAAACAAATAATTGTTTTATTTTGAGATATCTTTTTAGAAATTGTAACATCACAAGGATGAAACAAAAGGTTTGAAATTTGAGTTGAAATTCAAATAGAAAACAAAGGAGAACAAATGAAAACAGTTGGAAAACAACTGAAAACAGAGGAAAACAAATGGAAAACAAACAAAACAAATGCAATCAACATGATGCCATGATGCAAAACATAAAATAACAGAGAGCAAACATTCTAAAGGCTATTTTTCAGACTTGGGATGTTACAAAACGCCCCCCTTGAAGGAATCGCGCCCCGAGATTCCTACTGAGAAAAGAAAAGGTCCGGATACTTCTTGGGAAGATCTTCTTGAGTTGTGACACGTGAAACACATCGTGCACATTGGATAGACGTCAGGGAATTTGGAAACCACCGGAACATTTTCAATTGAAGGAAGAGGTTTTTGTACCAAGGGTGTATAGCTGAATGGGACTTGATTCATTTGGAGAATAGATTATCTGGCTAGAATGGTGGAACAGAGTTATTGACATCAACGCAACACCAAGAATAACATCAATGTCGGAATCATCAACATGAGAGTAACGAGGAATATGTGGCCTCCCATTAGACTTGGATTGTTCTTACTTATCTTGGAAGTCAACATTTGAGATCCCGGGGAGTGAACAGAGTTTTGATTGCTTAGTGGAACCAGAATTGGGTTGTATGTTGTGGAAAAAATTGTTGACACAAAGGAATGTGATGCTCCGGTATCAAATAACACTTTTGGCTGGAATAGAGTTTAGCAAATGAACGTGCAATCTTTGATTAGACGCCGGTAGAATAATTGAAGTGGAAAACAACAACAAGATTTCAACGGACGAAAAGGATGTTGAGAAGAACAGGATATCAACATCGGGGAAAACGAGAACAAAACTCCTGAGGTACTACGGAAAAACCCATCCGGGCTTCTAAAGGATCAATATCTACTGCTTAAGGAATAGAGGATCTGCTTCCGGGGCTTACACGCCTCCGTTCTCAATCGTGAGTAGGCAACATGATAAATCATGTCACAACCACCTCCATTCCTATGGTCTAGTAGATATAACCATCCTAGAGAAACCAGAATACGTGAAATCCTAACTTGAAAGTTTAGATGAGAAGGGAAAACAACGTTGCACTTCCTTACCAGAAAAAGGGAGGGTGGGTGGGGAAAGAAGAAAAAGAACAAAATTCCTACTCTCACGTTTCATTTTTCCTATATAGCTACAAAATATTTTTCTAGACTCAACTGCGACCAGTAAAAAGGGATCCTACAGGCAGACAGGCTCTGATACCATTTGTCGCACCCTGATTTCTAGGGGATACTCACCGTACGAACTGGATAGCAGATGCTTGGATTATGGGGCATAACTGCTCCCACGTCCCAGCTTCCTGGTAGGCCTGCGCTTATGCGCGACAACACAAGCCCTGCTATTCCATCGTCGATGTAAACTATCCACTAGAGATCAAAGGCACTTCCGTCGACGTACTTCAAACCATACACACAGGGTACGTCAACGGCGTTTAACAAGTGATATCACAACAGATCTCTACGACACAAAAGATTGAAATAACTTGCAAATGGCTCTCATTAGAGCAGAGATAGCAAATACAATCATTCAGAGGGCACATGCCCCAACAATACATCATTACAATACAGCGGAAGCATTCAACATGTCTGAGTACAGACAAGAACCAAATAGGCCTAAGAGGCCGGAAACAAATAGACGGAGCCCATCCACGAAGTCTCGGATCCTGCCCGGGTCCGCTATCTACTCGTCAGCAGTCTCGTCATACTCCACGTAGTAGCCACCATGTAGATCCGCGGAAACGTAGGTCTGCGGAAACCACAGCCCCAAAGGGGTCAGTACATAAACGTACTGGCAAGCAAGACTCACAGTTCACCAAAGTGTAACCCGTCAACACCAAGTACAGATGCCTTGGGTTCAACGGAAGAGAGGGGATATAAAAGATGCTGCAACTGGCTGCGCTAACCAACTACAGAGATTCTACCACTTCCGGCTAACAGAAAGGAGATAAGATCGAGGATTGTAACCAACTGAAAGATAACTTCAAACAAACCCATCCTGGATCTCGCCCCTTATCCAAAGAGGCAATCCGAGGATAACTCACACAGTTGAAATAATGATGGTTCAAATTATTGTGTCAATAAGCCTATTACTAGTCAAGTTATTAATCATTGGGTGTAAAGTTGTTAGCCATTAGGTTTAAGTTGTCCTGAGTACTTGTTAGCCAGTACTTTCACCAAGTAATCCATAACCGCGGAAAACACGGCTTCTCGAGAAGATTATCCCTGCAGGGTTGCACCAATTTGGCCGTACACTCATGAATAACCCGCCAGATGGAAAGGCCCTTCCACCAAGCGGGGTACTCAACACAACCAACCATTCTTCGCATCAAGCCCAAAGAACCTTGGGCGCACGGCTAATCAAGCCCCGAAGAAAAGGGACCCTCATAGCACTCTAAGACCGTGTCCCCCTATATGCCGACTACAAAAGTTCCACCCTGGCCTGGGCTCGCAAAAACATGCATGCGGCAAATGGAAAACACGAACTAAATGAGGCGATTTGGACGAGATGCGAATCAGGTCAAGTTGAGGGGGGCGCCCATACTCGCTTCCCAAATGCGGGTAGTGCGCTCATCATGGATCAGTAGACAAGACCCTTTTCCTATTAGGGTCGACACTAGCAGGCCTCAAAACCACACAGGGCCTCCTGCCGGTGCCTTATCATCAAGTTTATTATTAATAGTGACATTAGCATGATTGATTGATTAAACATCGAGCCCCCAGAACGTAATAGAAATAGCATCAGAAAGTAACGGGTAACAGACTCGAGCAAAACAACCTAAGCATGCTAGGTAAGACTAAGGCAACAAGCAAGGGGTTTTAGGTATGGAGGTGAGGCAATAACAGGGTTAAAAGGATTCATGTGATAGGTTCGTAACAGAAACAACTACTACTAAGGCTAGCAGAAAAGAACAACGGAAAGTATCGGTAACCAATGTTGAAAGGAACACAGTGGTTCATGTGAGTGATAACTTGCCTGCAAAACCCAGTAGCCTGGTACTGAGCTAAATCCTTAGAAGGGATGTCGTAAGTATCGTCGGTCTCAACGTCGTCGTATATCCGGGAAGAAGCAAACAAACATTGCAGAAAGATAAACAATCAATATAATGGCATAGGTGCACAAACATGGGATGATGCATGTCATGTTAATAGATGCATCAGAATAAACTACTTGACAAGATAACACAATTTAATTGGACTCATATGCAATGTGAATTGCATATGGAAAGATCCATGAATTATGGTTGAATTAATTGTTTTACAACTAAGCAACATGTGAAAGTGGATTAGCATGATGCATGGATGAGGAAAACAGAAAAATAACAACAACAGAACCAATTGAAATAAGGTTTAACAAGTTTGGAAATTCATTGATTAAGTTTTGAAATTTTGGTTACTTAAAGGTGTCACACAAGCATTTGTTGTTTTCACCAAGTTTAATTGTTCAAAATAGATAACAAAGTTTATATTTGATAAGAACACACAATTTTAGGTGGATTGCATGTTTCACTTGTTGAAAAAGGATTTCAAATAAGGTATTTAGGAATTAAACAAGTTTAAGCAAGAATTAAATGAATTTAATTCAAACATGAACTTATTTGAATTTTTATTTGTTCAAAACATTAAACCAAATTCATATTTCAAAAGTTTATACTTTTTAGGGCTTGAAAACATATTTTATATGTCCCAAAAGAATTTGATTTGATCAAGTTATGAATTTAGCAATATTAAATGATTTAAACAAGGTTTAAATCATTTAACCAATTTTAATTATTCAAAACATGAAACAAATTTTATATTTGGAAAGGTGGTTTAATTTTGCATGGAAAACATATTTCATTTGTTGAAATTGGATTTAAAATGAGCAAGTTATTATTTTGGCAATTTTAATTGCAATAAACAAGAAACAGTTGTTTTCAGCAATTTAAATTATTCAAAACAGCAAACAAAATTTATATTTGGAAAGTACATGAAAAGTTGATTGGAAAACATATTTGGTTTGTGAAATTTGGAATTTTTATGCCCAAGTTATGATTTTTGCAAAATTAAATGAATTTGACAAGTTTTCAAATATTGCACCAATTTAAAATATTCAAAACAGTAAAAAAAATTTATATTTGGATAGAGTATTTAATTTGGTACAGAAAACATATTAAAAATGTTGAATTTGGAGTTAGGATGATTTATTTATGCAATTTCCAAAATTGGGTGCAAATCTGCCATTTTTACTGCACTAGGGACTTAGAAAATATTTTCCAGGGCTAGAAATATTGCCAGGGGCCTTAGGTGTGAATACTGAGAAGTTTGAGTATGAAAACATTGCAAAATAAAATGTGGTGTTATTCTGCAGGGGGTGGGATTCGATCCCCTGCCCTCCTGCTGCTGAGCAAGGGAACCAACCAACTGGGCTGGTGCGATTTGTTGATAGAACAAGGGGGGCGAGGGGGCTTAAGGTTCAGAGTTTGAACTGAATTTAATTCGGAAAAAGGAAGAAAAGATGGGGGGTGCGGGACTTGAACCCGAGAGCTGCTGCTGCGCAGCGAGCGTGCGCTACCAGTTGGTCTACTGCGTCCGTTGTGATGGCATAGTGGTTCGGTTTGGTTTTGACCCTAATAACTCGGTGTAACTGAAACTGCAATCGAACTGTTCTTCTCTGTAACGAAACAGAGCAGCCATGGCACAAACGCACGGAAGGATTCGATGCCCAAATAGCGAGGAAACGAGAGGGGAAGTGTGGGAATGGAAAGGGGGAGTTACCCTCGTCGCGTGGGTGTCCTCGGGGTGGCCGGAGGTGGTCGGACACGGCGGCGGCGTGCTCCGGCGAGTGGAGGTCGGGGCAGAAGAAAAAGGGCGGCGATCTCCCCTCGATGGCGGCGGTGGTGGGGGAGATAGGAGGGAGGAGCGGATGCGGCTAGGGTTAGGGTTTTCTAGGGATGGGGAGGAGTAGATATAGGAGGTAGGGGTGGGGTGGAGCAGCACGTGCTGCAGGTCGCTATCCATGGTGACGTGCCTCGTACGGACGGAGGTTGGGGATGAAAGGGTACCGGGCCAAGAAAATAGATGGGCTTGGGCTGCTGCACTCTCTCTCTCTCCCTGCGTTTCTTTCCTTTTTATTTTGCTTTCTCCTTTTTTTTTTGTAGCAAGTTGGAAAAGGAAGAAAACATAAGATTTTGGTTAGCAAAAAATGTTATAAAAAATTTAGTTAAGCTAGTTGGGTTAGAAGAAAACATTAGCCAAGTTTTGTTTTCAAAAAACTTTAAAATTGCTTGATGTTTGTTTGAAATTCAAATTTGGATGCATTTTAATTAAGTGATCATTTAATAAAACAAACTTTGAATAGGGGAACCCCTATGATTAAAACAGAACAAATGGTTTGGTTATAATGCTGATTTTATAAATTGCATTTGGGTGCTGTTTGAATGAATTTGATTTGAAATTGGAATATTTTGTTAATTTAATATAGAAAACAACCACTTAATAGGGCGAACCCTATTATTAGTTGGATTAGAAACATTGGAATGGTTTGATATTTTACAATTTCCAAAGGAGGTGTTGTTGATGGTTTGCTTTGAATTTGAAAACCAATTTGGGATGACTTAGTGGAATTTATAACACCATTTTATTAGTTGAACATTAAGGGATAATTGGAAACAATTAAGGTTTTTATTTGGAAACAACTATTTGGATGTTGGTTTGGAATTTCAAATGGAAAATAAATTGAATTTGAAAAGGGTTTGATTATTGGATGCATTTTTATAGAAATAAAACAATAGTTTGGAATCACACTTTAATGGAAACAAATAATTGTTTTATTTTGAGATATCTTTTTAGAAATTGTAACATCACAAGGATGAAACAAAAGGTTTGAAATTTGAGTTGAAATTCAAATAGAAAACAAAGGAGAACAAATGAAAACAGTTGGAAAACAACTGAAAACAGAGGAAAACAAATGGAAAACAAACAAAACAAATGCAATCAACATGATGCCATGATGCAAAACATAAAATAACAGAGAGCAAACATTCTAAAGGCTATTTTTCAGACTTGGGATGTTACAGTTATGTTGATTCCAGTACCATTTTGGTAATGATGTGGTGATGGTATCACCTCTGCTAGATTGCACATTAGTTTCTAGGAGAGCTTGTGTAACTTTGTTTGATTTATTTAACGATGTTGTTTTCACTAGTATGAGTAGTTGTTTTCATAGAATTATTTTAGTGTTTTTGCTTACTAGCATGTGTAAGGTGTATGTGCTGTTAGTAGGTATTTTTTATTCATGTATTTATGGTTTAGGAAAATGCATCCTTATAGTGTTGATTGCTCCTCTAGTGTTGCATTAGTGTCCCACTAGATTTTGAGTTTGCTCCATTATTGTTGTCCTCCTATTTTCATGAGTGTATGATTGTCCTAGCAGGTTAAGAATATTTTAACTTTTGTTATTGTGGAATAGATATTGTAGTTGCTGTTTGTTGATGGGTTGTAGAATGCAATTATTTTCTTATAGCATGCTTGTGTAGATTTTTCATACTAGTATGCTAATAGTTGGCTCCTGTTATTATGTTATTTTGCTGGGTGTAATGTCTCTTGTTGTTATTCTGTTTTAGAGTGTGTATTATGGTTTGTTATAATTGATTGAACCACTGGTTGGTTTGGTTACTTTCATTATTGAGTGATTCTTTAGCTTTTGTGTAGACATAAGCTTAATCAGTAACTAGCTGATTCATCTGTGTTTTGTTTGCTTTGCTGTTTGGAATTGTCCGGGTGTTTACCTTAGCATAAGTTTGGTACTAGTGTTATTATTGTGTTTAGTAGAACCTTGTTATCTATGCTTAAGGTTAGTGGTAAACTGGTTTGGGTTGATTGCTTGTGTGTTGTTGATACCCACTGCCATGGGTATTGCCTTGATGATTGGTATTGCTTTGATTGGTATGAGTACCTTAGTAGCCTCACCCTTGTGACCACAAGCTATATTTGTAGATTCTCAAATATCTTGGTATAATAGTGATACACCCACTCAACCAATGATATTTGAGATGTGGAATATGGTTTCTCAACCATATGTTTTTCTGACGATAACTTTGTACCCTGAGAGTTTGTGAGGTAGTTTTCTCTTTAACTTTTTGAGTGATTGCATTAGTATAAGTTTGCTTGTTGTATGTGTTGCTTTGATTACTTGATTGTCCTTCTGGTTCTGTGTGTGTGTCTTTTATTTCTTTTACGGCGTTAGAAAACAAAGAAGAAGAAGAAGAAGTTGTAGAGTTGTGTGTCAAGTTCAATGTAAGGTCCGCCCCATAACCAATGTTCAAGGACACCTTCGATATGGATACATTCATGATCCCAGATCACACCAGTCGTGAACAACATATCAAGTTGGTACAAAGATACAATATCCATTACACGGTTGCATAAACACTTACAAAGGGGACATGGTCACCTGACCAAGTCTAACACAACTGCCACACAGGGCAAACACACAACACACACAGCGGAAGACTAACACACACACAACGTAGTAGAGCCCAAGTCACGCCTTAACCTACAGGCTGCTGACCGGGAGACGATCCTAGTTCGCAAAGCCATCAGCTCCGTACTCCTCCTCGTAGATCTCCTTCCGAGACTCCTTCTCAATATCTGGCAAGTTGATACCAGGGACGAAACCAATATGAGTACATTTGAATGTACTCAGCAAGACATCCATCACGTAGCTTACCAAATATGCAAGTATTCTTATATGGTGTAATAGGTAGGCTATACATAGGGTTTGCTATCAATGATATATGTAAGACATACAATGGTTGATTTTGAAAATCTCTGTATCTTAGTTGAAGAAGATACTTCAAAAGAAAATGATATAGTTTTCTTTCTCTTGTAGATATCACATGTACAAGAGGTTTTATAAACTCATTTTGTAAAAGAAGGTTTTCTCTTTGCAAAACTTTTTGTAAAACAACTTCTGGCCTTTCATCATCGGTACCTCCACGGTACATGGTTTCCTCCTTTCGATACTCCATAAGTCCAACACCTTTTTGAAAACATTGACACAATGCTAGCTACATGGCCATTCAACTGCCCATATCCGAGGACGCGACTATTTCGAAATAGTTGTACTCTGCAGAGGTGTGCACATCCACCAGATCCAGTGCATCCGCCGTGAACAACCACGGACTGTAATAACAGTATGTAAACATCAGATAACTGATCCTAACCATCCACTATGTCCAAGCTAGAATATGTCCACCAGCGCCACGGCAGGGGACCCAACTGCTGCGACCAAAGGAAAATTAATCCCACACTTTATATGTCGCCTGTTTCAAAGATTTGGCGACATTCGGTTGGAGGGAGTACGTCCCCTTATAGCAAATTGAGATAGAACACACACTAACAAGAAGAAACTTCAAGTTAAGCCCCGTGCCCATGTTGGGGTAAAGTGGCAGTACGGTAAAGGTTGTCCGGCGAAGACTAGGTTATGTGTCATTTTTGTAAAACACCATTTTTCCAAAAATGACCGCTCCAACATTCCTCCGGTGAATAAGGCTTAGCCTTTTCTCCGGGTTTTCCATAAAGCCTTTGTTTTGCAAAAACATATTTTTAGGGTGTCCACTTAGGGACTTATATTTGTGATGGTAACAAATACCATATGGTGGCTATGGGCTTGGTAACACCAAGTATCAACTACTGGCGTAGTAATAGTATATATGATAGTAGTAATCACTCAAAAATAGTTTTTGGAA
Source organism: Alopecurus myosuroides (assembly GCA_028641055.1). Taxonomy (NCBI): domain Eukaryota; kingdom Viridiplantae; phylum Streptophyta; class Magnoliopsida; order Poales; family Poaceae; genus Alopecurus; species Alopecurus myosuroides. Next base: position 448,676,426 of record CM054058.1, on the reverse strand, counting down.
ATCAAAGTTTTGGAAAAAAATTCAGAAGTAAAACATGCATGATAGATAATGATAAGTTTATTATAACATCAAGCATCAGGATGGCTTGCCTTAAAACTCTTAGTGTCCCTGGCCTTGAAGTAGTTTGAACTTGACGCGCAGCTCCACAAGTGCTTCTTCTTCTTCTTCTTCTTCTTCTTCTTCTTCTTCTTCTTCGTTTTCTAGCGTCGTAAAAGAATAAAAGACACACTCTCAGATCTAAAGACCAAACAACTAAACAAAACAATACATACAACAAGCAAATGTATACTAGCGCAAACTCACAAACGTTATCGAGAAAACTATCTCACATAACTCTCAGGGTGCACAACTATCGTCAGACAACTATATGGTTGAGAAACCATATCCCACATCTTACATACCATATATGGAGTGGGTGTACCACTCTCATAATAAGCTATTCAAGAAGCTAAAAATATAGCTTGTGGGTACAACAGGTGAGGTTACTAAAATAATACAATCAATCAAAGCAATACCCATGGCAGTGGGTATTAAGAACACACAAGCAAATCATCGCCAAACAAGATCACTAATAAAATAATGCCTAGATAACAAGATGCTACTAAGCACAACAACGACACTAGCACAACAAATAACACAAGTACAACACTCATGCTAAGGTAATCACTCAGACAATTTCCAAACAGCAGGTAAACACACCACATATGAATAGACTATTTATTGACTATGCTAATGTCTACTTGAAGTTATGGAATCCATCAATCATGAAAATTTAACAAGCAACCAATAGCTAAAATCAACTATAACAAGTCATAAAAATAATCTAAAACACAATCATCACTCATGATAATACTCCTATCAAATAAACATAAAAAACATGACTGCATTTAGCATACTAGTATGGAAAATTCTACACAAGCATGCTATAAGAAATAATCGTATTCTACAAATATAGCACAAGCAACTAAATAATTGATGGCATCATAACAGAAGCAATCACTTCCTAAATATGCTAGAATAAAACATACACTCCTAAAATAAAAGATAACAATACTATAACAAAACCATAATTTCTAGTGGTGACACTAGTTCAACACTAGAGAAGTAAACAATGCTACAATGATGCTTAATTCTAAACAAGCAAGTCATGAACATAAATATACCTACTAACAGTACATAAACCTTACACATGCTAGTAAGCACAAACATCAAAATAATTCTATGAAACAACCATTAAGCAGGATTAAATAATTCTAGTAATACATGCTTTTCTAAACAAGTAGCTAGCAAGCAAAACAAGTATAAACCACACAACCAGTAGCTATGAACACAATGAAAAGGTCACTAAGCCTTTTCAAAAATCCAAACACTCAATTAGAAATCATTCACAAACAATCTATCAATCACAAGGAATTTATTCTATTAGTAAACAATTAAATTTAAACAAACAATAGTGAAGCATTTCTTAACGTGATACTTCTAAGGAATATTATGCTAACAAATGATTCACCCTTAAGCATACTAGTATTTACAAATAAGAAATAAACTTTTCACTTGCATAAGTGAAGCAAACAATCCATTTGCCTTGGTGGAAAATAACAATCAATCATATAATAAAACATGCTATTTTTACACACATGTATGGTTGGGGATTTTCATCCTCAACCTAGATGCAATGGGACCAGTGGGTTATGGGCCCACTAATACCAAGGCAAAAGAGGTACAAAGCCTCTGGTTACTCATGACCAAAATGCAAGACAAAATAAACAACACAAGGCTATCCATTCTAGTGAAAACAATACTAGTGCAAATAAATAACAAGACTTACACATGCTTTGCTATAAAATGACATGCAAGATAACAGAGGCAATAACTTCAAAATAACAGTACCAAAATGGTACTGGATCCATTTCTAGCAGAGCCTAAACCTAGTCAATCAAGCACACAAAGATTTGGCTCACACAAATATTCCAAACAATAAAACTAGGAAATAAGGTAGATGTACTGCAAGATAACAACCGAATAACAAGTGGTAAAAACTCTATACATGCTAGGAAACAAGATTTAAACAATCACACAAATTATTTCAAACAAGTACACACTTACAAACAAAAACAGAAAAGCTAATGTATCTAGTTTGGCTCACCAAAAATAACCAATGGCTCCAAAAATTAATCTGAGCTAGGATTAGATAGATCTAGTCAATATCAAACTCATCCAGTTGGATTTACATCAAAAATCATTTTTGAACTCACTCTAAAAATCATAGAAGAGCCTACTAGACTTTTACCAAAATGGATGGCATTTCCATTTGGTAGCTCACCTTGATGTGAGGCAAAGTCCTAGTGATAGATCTATTCAAGGGCTATCGAAAACAATTTTGTTTGACCATTTAGGTTACAGATTCGAAAAGTTATGTTCATAACACTCTCATAGACACTCTGTGGTAAAACGGTCCTTGTGGCCAAAATATCAGTCCAATCTTAGATCTAATAATTTTATGTAGTTAAGAAAACATACTCTTAGGTTCATGATTTTTGGTAGATTTTATTTTGCAATTTTAGTATTTTTCATTGGTCAAAAGCAATCATGCAAGTTTCTGTTAATTTAAAAAGGAAAAACAAAAACGCAGCACGGGCTGGCTTCCAGTGGGCGCGGCCCAGCTAGGCGCACAATGCGGCCCCGCGCAGGCCAGGCGCGCGCGCGGGCGCGGGAAAGGTGGCCGTTCAAGCGTGGCCGTGGATCGAAGATCCAACGGTGCACGGTCGTCTTCCTCACCTTCCTTCGTCTCTCTCTCTCCCGCGACGACCGGCGACAAGGAAAGCATGGTGGCTCACCGTGGGGGCTCAGGGAGGGCTGGCGTGGGCTCGGTGAGGTTCCAGAGGTCACGGGGCGTCGAGGGGCGCGGAGTTTGGCGACGGGCGCGGTCTCAGGCGGTGGCGCGGGATAGGGCGTCCCCGCCGGCGAGGTCGACGGCAACGGTGTCCCTGCAAGCGAGAGGCCACGAGGGCTAGCCAGGGTGGGTCAGTGGAACATGGGGAGTTGATCCAGGACAGTGGGGAGGGAGGAGAAGGCTCGAGTCGAGCAGAACTACCTCGAGGCCATGGTGGTCACCGACGGCGAATTCACGGCTCGGGCACGCTCCCAGGGCTAGGCAGGGCCAGATCTCGACTAGGGAGTTAGGTGGGAGAGTGTGAGGAGGGCAGAGGCAAAGGGGTGAGTCTTGGGAGTACTTGTACCAGTGGTGAAAAGGCAAGGGCAAAACTGGGGGGGCTCGGGTTCATGTCATGCCATGGCATGAGTGAGCCCAAGGGGGCTTTTGGTCTTTCTCCTTCTTGCACTGGCTGTCCAAGGCCAAGACCACATCGGGGACAGGTCAATGCTGGCTCTCGGAGGCAAATGGAGGCAAGGGCTAGGTCAAGGGGTCAAAGTTATGGGCTCCCATACCAATCCACATCACCCTCTTCTCTCTCTTGTTTTCCTTCATCTACAAGGCTTCTAGAAGCATAGCCATGCATCCTGGTTCGAGTCCAAGGCTTAGTCAACATGTTAAACCAGGTTACTTCTCAAAACTTGCAAAGAAACACAAAGAAATCAATTGTCCAAAAGCCTATCCCACACTGTTCACAAAATTCAGAAAATTCAGTTTAGACTTAGAAAAATTTCTAAGTGTTGGAAACAGAATAAATGATAAAAAAGTTGAGATTGTTTTCAAGGGTCAAATGGTTTCCAATTTGTTTTCAAAGTGGGAGCTTGTTAACTATGTTATAAACTTTCAGAAACGTCTTTTGAAAACAAATTTGAAATAGTTTAAGGCCATGAAAACAATGTAGAAAAAGGTGTACTTGGTGTTTTTCTCTGTTTTTCCAAAAATGTCTTTTTCTGTCTTAATTTTATACCACAAAAACAACAAGCAAAGGATAACTTTTAGTAATCCACAAATAAAACTAAGCTTATGGATTTGTAGTACATATATCAAGGAACAAATAAAAGTCAAGAAAACATAAAATAACATTTTAAGCCTAGTGAAAACAAAGGTAGAAAACATGTACTTGGCTATATTTTCAGGGATTGTTTTCTATAGAAAACTTAAAAGAAAACTTTCATATATCATTTTGGAAATTTGTTTTCTTGGATCCCACAAAGGTAAAATTTTATTTTAAGATGCAAACAAGGATGATCCAAGTCTTGGAATAAAAATCCACTCAAGTCATATTAGGAAATCATTAGAGAAAATATCAGGAAAAAATAATAGAATTGTTTTCAGAAAAAAATATTTGGTATTGGTTTTATCAAGAAACAAAACTTGTGTTGCAAATATGATTAAGATCATAAACACATGTTAGTTCAAACAATCACGTTGTTAGAAAAAATAAATTTTGGCCCTAATTTTTGTCTTCTTGAGCACAATACAAGATTCCAAAAATTTGGGGTGTGACAAACCTTCCCCCCTTAAAAGAATCTTGCCCCAATATTCACAGGCAAGCGAAAAGAGGGTATGGTCAAAACAACAATGTTAGATGAATTTGTTTTACAAAAGCAAGTGCTGGTGGTTGGTAATATTAAACACAGGTGCTTCCCCCTTCGATTAATCTTACCAAAATCCACCGGCAATTTAGTTTCCCCTACAAAGGTCTGGGTGCCATGTTCTAAACCTTTAACTTATTGTTCCTCCAAAAATCAATGATATGAAACCAGGGGTTATGCTTCAGGCAAAGGCCTACTTGTTTCCATTCTACTAAGATTATCATACCACTATATCTCCTTTGGGGCATGAACTCTCTATTCACTGTATGGATCAAATAAAAGACATCCACCAATCCTTATTAAGCATGAGCTTTCCATTGCTCATCTCCTAAAATCCAGGAAAATCCACTATCTTCCTCTTAATCTAATATGATCCTAGAATTCAAGTCTCAAATCATTTGTCTCCCTCAAAGGTATTTCACCAAGATCATATAGTTAAAGCTAACGCATCAATTTCAACAAGCATATACCAAGCTCTGTACTACTCCTATAAATCCTTTCAAAAACTCCAAACCTCTATCTCCGGATTAATTTTAAATCATTTTTCCCAAACAATCTCAATAGAGCGTGACAAGCTCCGAGAATACATCATCGAGAATAATCATCTACTTAATCCATGCCATATTGATTTTTCCTAAAATCCAAAATCATCATTTTATATCCACAAATATCTTCCTATATCAATCCAATATTCCTCCAATCCATCTGTAAGCATAAATAATTTATCTATCCCAATCCAACATGATCTGCTCACTAGAATTAACCCTTCCACTAAAATCCAAGATAAGAATCACCTAGGAAACATTATCATTATTTCCATATCACAAATTATTCTCAACATATTACTCCTAATCAATCCAATCTCCTTATGAATCAAGTGCTTCCTAAAATCCAATAGTTTCCACCAATCCTTCTAAACCTCAAATCGTTGCTTTAAAAACTACCAATTTTAGTTACAGAGAACCTCCAAGTTTTTGGGGTCCACAACTGGTTATCCCCAGATATTAGATCATAATTCACCTCAACTAAAATCATATGATTCTCAATCCTTCCTTCCTAAGCTAAACCTCAAATGAGTTCCCACCATCTCATATCCTAAAATCTGTTTCCTCCAACATATATGCGAGAGATTCCTATTGCATAGTAACAATCATAGTTTATCAATCCAATATTTTTTCCAACCTTTTCACTTTCTTCAAACAGCTATAGAACATCCTAAGGCACCTTTCTCTTTGGTTTTTAGGAAAAGTTGGTTAGAAAATTTTAAACTGGTGTTAGGTGATACCAACTCTGTAAGTTACTCTGTAAGGTACTCCGTAAGGTATTAAACTAAAATTAGATGAAGTTATGTTAGTATAGTTAATTTTAAAGATACTTTTTTTTTGTCCGACGTGACACTTCTAGTGTTCCATTTACGTCGGATTTCTCAGGGTACGAAAGCAAACACACTATGGGGTTCACAGGTTTGGTTCGAAAACGTACCATTAGCTATGGCATAAGTCGCAGGTGCTTCTGCAACATCATCTTGGTCTCGAGGTCTACTCATCAGATTCTTGCGTTTCTTCTGGGATGGTGTGGGGACCCAGACTAGCAGTCCGAGACCTCCAGTATGCATACATTCACGATCCCATGATCAGTTAGTCGTGAACAACATACTCGAGTTGGCATTGCAGATACAACATCCACTACACGAATACACGGCTTACACAACTGGTCACTTGACTCAGTTGAAAACAACTGCCACGCAGGGCAGGAACACACACTTAAAAACAGCGGAAGATTTGCAAAACACACTCGTGGTAAACCCAAGTCACACCTTGACTACCTACAGGCTACTGACTCGGAGACGTTCCTAGTTCGCATAGCCGTCAGCGACACCATCTTCTTCAGGTTCTCCGGGTTTCTGCTCAAAGTCTGGCTAAGACAATAGCCAGGGACGAAACCAATGTGAGTACGTTTGAATGTACTCCGCAAGACACCCCAAATGAAAGCTAAACATGCAAGTATGCACATATAAAGGTGGTAGGAAGGCTTTAATTAGGGTTCAACTAGCCATGAGGAGTTTAAGACTCATCATAGTTGCACAAGTTTCATTTGTCTTTGTTGAAGAAGATACTTCAAAAGATATTTCATTTCTCTTGTAGATATAGCATGTCCACAAGGTTTTGATAAAGCATTCTAAATCAAGAAAACATTTTTCTTTGCAAAACTTCTTGGAAAAACACATCTTTAAGATCATCATTTATCCGGTACCTCAAAGGTACAATCATTCCCTTTCAACGTACCTCCCAGGTACAATTCCAAAACACTTTCCAGCTTTTTGAAAACATTGACACAATACTAGCTACATGGCCATTCAACTGTCCATATCCGAGGAGGCGGCTATTCTGAATAGTTTTACTCTGCAGAGGTGTACACAATCCACAAGATCCAGTACATCCGCCGTGAACAACCACGGACTGTCCAAGATAGTATGCAAACATCGGATAACTGGTCCTAACCATCCACTATGTCCGTGCTAGTAAATGACTACCTCTTCAACTGGGTTTGTTCTCCCCGACACCGAGTGAGTCAGCCGTATTGATCCGGTTTCCCCTGACAACACACCGCCATGGCAGGAGACCCAATTTCTGCAACCGGTAGTGAACTTAATCCCACACTGTGAATGTCCCATTGTCCCTCATGGCGACACTTCGGTTCGGGGGCCTCTAACCCCTATAGCACTTTGAGGTAGACACGGACTAACTCCGACAAGCAATTAGCTAGACCCCGTTCCCATATTGGGGTAATGTGGCAGCACGGCTTGGTTGTCCGGCGAAGACTAGGTTATGTGTCATTTTTGGAAAACAAGTCGAAAACATTTCCTTCTTCACAAACCTCCCTCGGACAAGGTCCCACCTTTCCTCGGGGTTTTTCCAAGCTTTTGTTTTCCAAAAACATCAAGTTAAAATGTCCACTAGGGGACTTAAATTGATTAAGTGATGATACTAAAATATCTAAAGGGCTTGGTAACACCAAGATTATATATTGCATATAGCATATTAGATACATAAAAACAGATAGTGGTATAATCCACTTAAAAAGATAGTTTTTGAATCAAACTTTTGTAAAACTACAGAAGTAAAACATGCATGATAGATAATGATAAGTGGAACAACAGCAAGCATTTAGAATGGCTTGCCTTGGCTCTGGTCTTGGTCTTGCTCTTGAAATAAACAAGAGTTGCAATAAAAACCTCTCCGGGAAAATAATACCGTCTTCGTTATCTAGCGTCGTAAACTCTAAAAGGAAAACACCCAATCAGAACCAAACAAAGGCAAGCACTTGATAAAATTTAAACATACAGCAAGCATTTCATCAAACAAGTACACTCACAAACAAAATTACTAGGGTGCACACCAACAAGCAAAACATGCATAGACAACACACATGAATAACATTAGAATTGATGTTATGAATCCTCAACCAAAATGGCATGGGTCCAGTGGGTGTGCCACTCTCATATCATGCTCAAATAAGGTCAAATGACTCTCTGGTCATTCATGAGGATGAGCAAAATAACAAGAAAACAACCTAGGAACATATACACATGCATAGGAAAATATTATCAATCAATACTACAAGCCCATAGTAACACATGCTTTTCTAATCATGGAGAATTAATATAACCAGTACCTAAGCAACCTAATAACAGAGACAAATAAATACCAAACATATCATGGCATCTCTCAATACATGAAAATAATCATGGAGCAAAACAACTATTAAAACTAGACATGAAAAAGGGCTATTTAGACTAGCAGACATGCATAACCATAAGAGATCATCAAGCATGATTTATTCTAAGATGATGGATATGTAAGATTTCATCCAAATAACATAGAAAACAACACCTATACATGCTAGTAATAACAAAATAACAATCTAATCAATTTATCAAAAACTAAGCATGCAAATAATTATTATGGCAGAAATCACCTAAAACTAGCATGGCATGCCAACATGATCTAAAACTTAATCAATCAAGCAAGCAAGTATAACATGCAAAAATAACAGTATCCATGCTATGGAAAAAAATACTAAAGCATTTAATCAAGTCATCACACCAACATGAAGAACAACATGATTTCACCCATTAATACTAGGAAAAACACCATATGGGAGTAAAACTATAACAAACATGGTTTTCACACACAAACCATGCCATACTAGTGAAACACTTAAGACACATTTTAAACATGCATAAATAACCTACACATGCTAGGAATCAATTTTATAATAAGAACAATATAACACACAATTTAATAAAGGCATAGCAATAATATGCAGAAAATGGGTAAACACTAAATATTGCACCAATCCTATTCTGTAATTCCTAACATCATGAAAAACTAGAATTAGGTGCTACTAGTCATTAGCAAAGCAACACAACTGGATTCACTTCAAAAATCATCACCAATAAAATTAAACAATTCACAGAAGTGCTCTCTGGTCTAAAAACTAACATGCATGTCATTTTCAAACAACAACTCAAGTCAACACAAGGCCAACTGCAACAGATAGATATTATCAAGGGCTACTCAGAACAGTTGAGTTTGCAAGATTTGGATACTTAAAACTCAAGTTATGATAGGAATGGTGTTAAAGAGTCTCTCTGCCATTTATTTTATTTCTCTCAAACTATTGCACAAAATGTAGATCTACAAGTTGGAGGTGGTTAAGATTTAGTAGATCTACAACTGTGATTTTTAGTTTGCCAAGATACACTTGTTAGCATTTTTATTTAGAATTAAAGCAAACAGCCAGAAAACAGATCTGCTGGAAAAGAATTTCAACCTGCAGAAAAAAGATGGCAATGGGCCAGATCTGAAGAGTATCGGGCCGCACAGAGGCAGGCCGGCCCGCTAGCCAGCGCGCGCGCAGCGAACCGGTATGCTGCCGTAGGATCAGAAATCAGTGGCCGCGATTAAATGCTCCAGGATTTGAAAACGCTCGTTGGATGCAGATCCAACGGTTGAGGAGGGGCCGCGTTCATGTGCTCCGGCGGCGACCATTTCCGGGCGGCGGAAAAGCGAGGGACGGCGGCCCGAGGCGGTTCTTCGCCGGAATATCGCCGTAGGGCGCTCCAGGGACCACCTGGAAACGAGGAAGACACGGGAGGGCAGTGAATCTCCTCGCCCGTCGATTGCCGTCCTCAGATTTGAACAGAAATGACCAGAGAATCTTCCCCCCGTGGGTGCGGCGGCTGGCGACCAAGGCCATCGTCGGGGTCACACCTGCAGAGGATAAGTCTCAAAATTAACAAGGACAAGAGCCTATATAGTACAAGGAAGAGTGAATGAAGCATACGGCGGGTGTGGAGAGGGCCTGCCACGGTGGCTCGACGAGGAGGCCGTCCGCGGTGGCTCCGGGTCGATTCCGGTGATACATAGAGAATGGGAGGGGGCTTTTCGCTCCTGGGCGCGATTAGGATGGAGAGGATGCTGTAAGACCTGAGCCCTTGCACAAGGATGGCTCAGATCGGCCGCGCGTTGGAGCTCGTCGGACGACGTCAACGGTGACCTTGGCGGCTCGCGTGCGGGCATCTAACGAGTGGAAAAACTTGCCTGGATGCTAGGCCAGGGTTAGGAGATCGAGCATGCGAGAGAGGGGGCAGGGAGATGGCCGGAAGTGGCCGGGTTTGAGCTTGGCTCTCCTGCGCTCGCAGGTGTTCGACAGAGAGTATAGGTAGAAGGAGAGCGTGAGGAGAGGGATGTGAGGCACGGGTGTGCTCCTGGGAGGCTCACGGAGCTTGTAGTCTAGCCCGTGAAGATCGGCATGAAGCCCAGGTGTTGGAACACGAGCGACGTGGCGCGGGCGTTCTAGGCACCACGGCCAGCTCACGGGATAGGAAGGAGACAAAGGGAAGGGAGGAGGCTTCACGAGGGGGTCACAGGGTACGAGAGGAGTGTGCTGGCGCGATGTTTCCTTCGGGGATGCACTTTGGAGGTGGACTGAGAAGAGGAGGGTGATCACTCCCTTGTCTACTTGTGGTTGGCTGTGAGAGAGAAAAAGAGAGAGATAGCTATGGGTGGGTAGACCATGTCTAGGAGAGTGAAGGGGATGTTTTCTATCTCACAGAATAGGAGAGAGATAGCTAGAGTGCAATCATTGATCAAGACATGGATGAACTCATCAATGTCCAAAAAGACCAGAAGTTGTTTTTGATAGTTTTCACCAAAATTTTGAATAGAAAGATATGGAACATCATGACCATTGGATAGAGGGTGAAAAATTGAGTCTAGGGATGGTGGTCTCAAAGTTTTCTAAAAACATTTCTTTCACAAAATTTTGGAAATTCAAAAATGGCAGAAACTGTTTTTAAATGTTTTCTCCAAAATTTTCAAAACAACTGGCACATGTTTTTGTATAAGTAAGTCCCACATGACCATAGGCATGTTGGGTAATTTTTCCAAGATTTTAGGAAATACTTTTCTTCACAAAATATTTTAAATTTCATTTCTGGCCTTTTGGAAAATGGAAAATAATAAATAGTAAAATGCTTTGAAAACAAATATTTTTGAGTTGGGATGATAGAGTACATAATATAGGTCTAAAAAGTGATTTTTAATAAGCAACTCTTTTGAAAATATTTGAGACACCAAGTGGAAAGAGGGTGAAAACAAGAGTTTATTTAATAGTTTAAAAACCATGAGAGATAAATAATTAAATGGCCATTGGAAAATAAATGGACCATATGGAGGTGATGTATAGGTTATGGAGATTACAATAGTAGGTTCATTGGGCCTTAAAACAATAAGGAGTGGTGTTGAGTATCACAGAAAAAGTGCCTCAAGATAACAGGGACATGACCAATATTTAGGGATACCTTCTAAAAGGACTTTGATATATGATACAAAAGAGTTTCAATATGCAAGATAACAACTTGGATAGATAGCATAGGTATAGACAAAGAGATTTATGATGATGCACTGGTGAATAGAAGAAAATTGGACATAAGAGCATGTCTCCAAAGTTGGAAGTTTTTAGGAAAGCAGAGGATAGAATGGACATGTGATGGAAGATGATATAGATGCCTGATCTTGTTATTACTAAGTTTTATTATCTTTAACACAGCACACACTTATCCACAAACAGAAATAAATACTTGAAAGCAAACACAAGATAAAACCACACAACAAGCAGATAAAATAACAAGTCACACAAGATCATTCCAACAACTGAGTTCTTCAAATTAATTTCCAGGTGTTTCTCTCAAGTGTTAAATAGAGGTAGTGATCAAGGCATACCATGACAAGAGGATTTTATAAAGAGGTTCAGCTCAAAAGTTGTTATTTCCAAAAGAATATAATTGAGGTAAAAACACAGGGGTAACATAATCCCCTCTTATTGTTTTTGCAAAGAAGGAAGTGAGAAGGAGTTTCTGAAATACTTTCAAAAACATCTTGGTTAAAAACAGGTTGGAGATTATTAGCTCCAAAATACTTTTTCATATAGTTTTGGAAATTATCTTTTGTTTTTATCAAAACTTGGTCTTTGGGTTTCTTCGAAAATCAAAACATTTTCAAAAAGGTTTTAGCCAAAAGAGTGTGATGGATGAAGATGATGAGCATTCTTGTCATGACTTGATCACAAGGTTTGTGTTTGAAGAAAGTTATGATCATTGGTTTTAATATTAGTTGTTAACAAACTCAAACACAAACACATACAACAACCAAATAGAAATGAAAACACAAGCATAGGTCAAACATATTAAAAAGTTTTTGTTGGCCCTGATTTTTGGGTTATTGAAAACAAGTTTTTCTTGTCTTCCAAAAATTGGGCTGTTACAGCTCTTCCCCCCTTAAAATGAATCTCGTCCCCGAGATTCGTAAGTGGGTACTTAAGAGAGTAACTAAAAACAAGAGCCTCGGGCTTCTTCAATTTTTGTAAATGAAGATTCTTTGACGAGGTGGTCTCTTCTGAGAACTCGAGGTGTTGATGTTGTTAGGATGTTGCTTGTCGAGAAGATGGATATGTTCAGTTAACACTTCATGTCCTTGTTGTTGATGTTGGTGGATGACACAGGCTAATGAAGGGTCTTCGTTTTGCGGCTTCACAAACCTTCTGTCGTTGTCTCGACCTGATCTTCTTTAGGAGTTTCATGGGTAGTTACCCATGACAAACAATCGAGCCTCACAGGGAGTCCGGTCCGTAGACTTGACTCTCTCCTATTACCGCTATGAGAGCTGTTAGATACTCCTATATGCTTCTTGGCTTCTTGAGTGGTCGACAGCGTTGAAGTGCGGATGCTTCCCCCCTTTGATTCGTCTTTGTAGGTTGTCGGGGATTATCTTCGTCTTCGTCTCATTTCTGCTTGGTGGCGACGGCAGGTCGTGGAAGAATTTCTTGGGTCTTGATCTTCATGGAGCTTTGTAGGCGTCTTCATAGGTGATTTAGGATCACATAGTTAGCTTTCCCTCGGGAAAACTAGCTAGCGCCTTAAGCAAAACTTCGGTTAGATGTTAGTCTAAAAATTAGACAGTTATGTTAGTACTGTTAGGCTAGTAAAAGTTTTTGGTTGGTGTCGCGAGACACATCTCGCGTCTTCTCAGGTTTGAATCTGAATTTGTCGTTCTTCATGACAGCTCTTGATGTAGTTGCACAAAATGGCGCGTGAAGTCCATCAACCATCTTGAAGAGGATTTAAGAGATCTTGGGCTCCCGGGTTGAAGTAGAGAGCGCTCCACAACCTTGCAGTGCTCATGAGGGAATGGGAGATAAAACTCTTTAAAAGGGCTTTTGCTAAACCAGAATTTTGAAGAGATACCAAAAAGGGTAGCTAAGGCCGACATGGCAAAAAGATTTTTCGCAATCAAGCAGGAACAAAACAAGAGGTAGATGTGTGGTGACTTTGCTTTTGCCGAAAAGGCGTGCTTGTGAAACACACATGAAAACAAGTCCAAAACACACACAACAAGGGAGCAAGTAAAAACATACCGCAATAGTAAAAACACACAATTAGCACACATGCAAAGGACAAACAAGGTACCTTTAGTACCAGCAAACGTCTATTACCGCGGAAGAACGGGTTAGCTCAAGTAAAACAACTGAGCGAAACCTATCAATTCCTATGGGTCTGGGTCGACAAAAAGGGATCGTTGAGGTCTCCTCTTTATCTTCTCTTGATGTTGAGGTCTTCGGAAGAAAGTTTCTTTTCCTTCGGATTGCTAACCACTAAGGTCTTCTCGGGGCATCGCCAAGTATGTAATTGTTTTATAGAAGGATAACAGAAGAAAACTTTTTGATATACTTTTAAATGAAAACCAAAATTTTATAAACTCATGTTTATTTATTTACAAAACATTTTGAGCCATGAAAACAAAGGACAAAAAGATATGTTTCCTATTTTCTTTGTTTTTCTTCAAAACTTCCGTTTTATAAACCGGGCAGTAATTTTTTGAAAATAAGAGGAAAAAGGAAACCATGCTTAGGGTTCCTTAGATAAAAACATTTTAGGCGGTAATATAATTTTTACCAAAATAGTTTTTGTTTTCCTATCTGACGTCCATGCTAAACTAAGGTCTCCTAAAGTCAGGATGGCTCTGATACCAACTCTGTGGGGACCCCAGACTAGCAGTCCGAGACCTCCAGTATGCATACATTCACGATCCCATGATCAGTTAGTCGTGAACAACATACTCGAGTTGGCATTGCAGATACAACATCCACTACACGAATACACGGCTTACACAACTGGTCACTTGACTCAGTTGAAAACAACTGCCACGCAGGGCAGGAACACACACTTAAAAACAGCGGAAGATTTGCAAAACACACTCGTGGTAAACCCAAGTCACACCTTGACTACCTACAGGCTACTGACTCGGAGACGTTACTAGTTCGCATAGCCGTCAGCGACACCATCTTCTTCAGGTTCTCCGGGTTTCTGCTCAAAGTCTGGCTAAGACAATAGCCAGGGACGAAACCAATGTGAGTACGTTTGAATGTACTCTGCAAGACACCCCAAATGAAAGCTAAACATGCAAGTATGCACATATAAAGGTGGTAGGAAGGCTTTAATTAGGGTTCAACTAGCCATGAGGAGTTTAAGACTCATCATAGTTGCACAAGTTTCATTTGTCTTTGTTGAAGAAGATACTTCAAAAGATATTTCATTTCTCTTGTAGATATAGCATGTCCACAAGGTTTTGATAAAGCATTCTAAATCAAGAAAACATTTTTCTTTGCAAAACTTCTTGGAAAAACACATCTTTAAGATCATCATTTATCCGGTACCTCAAAGGTACAATCATTCCCTTTCAACGTACCTCCCAGGTACAATTCCAAAACACTTTCCAGCTTTTTGAAAACATTGACACAATACTAGCTACATGGCCATTCAACTGTCCATATCCGAGGACGCGGCTATTCTGAATAGTTTTACTCTGCAGAGGTGTACACAATCCACAAGATCCAGTACATCCGCCGTGAACAACCACGGACTGTCCAAGACAGTATGCAAACATCGGATAACTGGTCCTAACCATCCACTATGTCCGTGCTAGTAAATGACTACCTCTTCAACTGGGTTTGTTCTCCCCGGCACCGAGTGAGTCAGCCGTATCGATCCGGTTTCCCCTGACAACACACCGCCATGGCAGGAGACCCAATTGCTGCAACCGGTAGTGAACTTAATCCCACACTGTGAATGTCCCATTCTCCCTCATGGCGACAATTCGGTTCGGGGGACTCTAACCCCTATAGCACTTTGAGGTAGACACGGACTAACTCCGACAAGCAATTAGCTAGACCCCGTTCCCATATTGGGGTAATGTGGCAGCACGGCTTGGTTGTCCGGCGAAGACTAGGTTATGTGTCATTTTTGGAAAACAAGTCGAAAACATTTCCTTCTTCACAAACCTCCCTCGGACAAGGTCCCACCTTTCCTCGGGGTTTTTCCAAGATTTTGTTTTCCAAAAACATCAAGTTAAAATGTCCACTAGGGGACTTAAGTTGATTAAGTGATGATACTAAAATATCTAAAGGGCTTGGTAACACCAAGATTATATATTGGATATAGCATATTAGATACATAAAAACAGATAGTGGTATAATCCACTTAAAAAGATAGTTTTTGAATCAAACTTTTGTCAAACTACAGAAGTAAAACATGCATGATAGATAATGATAAGTGGAACAACAGCAAGCATTTAGAATGGCTTGCCTTGGCTCTGGTCTTGGTCTTGCTCTTGAAATAATCAAGAGTTGCAATAAAAACCTCTCCGGGAAAATAATACCGTCTTCGTTATCTAGCGTCGTAAACTCTAAAAGGAAAACACCCAATCAGAACCAAACAAAGGCAAGCACTTGATAAAATTTAAACATACAGCAAGCATTTCATCAAACAAGTACACCCACAAACAAAATTACTAGGGTGCACACCAACAAGCAAAACATGCATAGACAACACACATGAATAACATTAGAATTGATGTTATGAATCCTCAACAAAAATGGCATGGGTCCAGTGGGTGTGCCACTCTCATATCATGCTCAAATAAGGTCAAATGACTCTCTGGTCATTCATGAGGATGAGCAAAATAACAAGAAAACAACCTAGGAACACATACACATGCATAGGAAAATATTATCAATCAATACTACAAGCCCATAGTAACACATGCTTTTCTAATCATGGAGAATTAATATAACCAGTACCTAAGCAACCTAATAACAGAGACAAATCAATACCAAACATATCATGGCATCTCTCAATACATGAAAATAATCATGGAGCAAAACAACTATTAAAACTAGACATGAAAAAGGGCTATTTAGACTAGCAGACATGCATAACCATAAGAGATCATCAAGCATGATTTATTCTAACATGATGGATATGTAAGATGGCATCCAAATAACATAGAAAACAACACCTAGACATGCTAGTAATAACAAAATAACAATATAATCAATTTATCAAAAACTAAGCATGCAAATAATTATTATGGCAGAAATCACCTAAAACTAGCATGGCATGCCAACATGATCTAAAACTTAATCAATCAAGCAAGCAAGTATAACATGCAAAAATAACAGTAGCCATGCTATGGAAAAAAATACTAAAGCATTTAATCAAGTCATCACACCAACATGAAGAACAACATGATTTCACCCATTAATACTAGGAAAAACACCATATGGGAGTAAAACTATAACAAACATGGTTTTCACACACAAACCATACCATACTAGTGAAACACTTAAGACAAATTTTAAACATGCATAAATAACCTACACATGCTAGGAATCAATTTTATAATAAGAACAATATAACACACAATTTAATAAAGGCATAGCAATAATATGCAGAAAATGGGTAAACACTAAATATTGCACCAATCCTATTATGTAATTCCTAACATCATGAAAAACTAGCATTAGGTGCTACTAGTCATTAGCAAAGTAACACAATTGGATTCACTTCAAAAATCATCACCAATAAAATTAAACAATTCACAGAAGTGCTCTCTGGTCTAAAAACTAACATGCACGTCATTTTCAAACAACAACTCAAGTCAACACAAGGCCAACTGCAACAGATATATATTATCAAGGGCTACTCAGAACAGTTGAGTTTGCAAGATTTGGATACTTAAAACTCAAGTTATGATAGGAATGGTGTTAAAGAGTCTCTCAGCCATTTATTTTATTTCTCTCAAACTATTGCACAAAATGTAGATCTACAAGTTGGAGGTGGTTAAGATTTAGTAGATCTACAACTGTGATTTTTAGTTTGCCAAGATACACTTGTTAGCGTTTTTATTTAGAATTAAAGCAAACAGCCAGAAAACAGATCTGCTGGAAAAGAATTTCAACCTGCAGAAAAAAGATGGCAATGGGCCAGATCTGAAGAGTATCGGGCCGCACAGAGGCAGGCCGGCCCGCTAGCCAGCGCGCGCGCAGCGAACCGGTATGCTGCCGTAGGATCAGAAATCAGTGGCCGCGATTAAATGCTCCAGGATTTGAAAACGCTCGTTGGATGCAGATCCAACGGTTGAGGAGGGGCCGCGTTCATGTGCTCCGGCGGCGACCATTTCCGGGCGGCGGAAAAGCGAGGGACGGCGGCCCGAGGCGGTTCTTCACCGGAATATCGCCGTAGGGCACTCCAGGGACCACCTGGAAACGAGGAAGACACGGGAGGGCAGTGAATCTCCTCGCCCGTCGATTGCCGTCCTCAGATTTGAACAGAAATGACCAGAGAATCTTCCCCCCGTGGGTGCGGCGGCCGGCGACCAAGGCCATCGTCGGGGTCACACCTGCAGAGGATAAGTCTCAAAATTAACAAGGACAAGAGCCTATAGAGTACAAGGAAGAGCGAATGAAGCATACAGCGGGTGTGGAGAGGGCCTGCAACGGTGGCTCGATGAGGAGGCCGTCCGCGGTGGCTCCGGGTCGATTCCGGTGATACATAGAGAATGGGAGGGGGCTTTTCGCTCCTGGGCGCGATTAGGATGGAGAGGATGCTGTAAGACCTGAGCCCTTGCACAAGGATGGCTCAGATCGGCCGCGCGTTGGAGCTCGTCAGACGACGTCAACGGTGACCTTGGCGGCTCGTGTGCGGGCATCTAACGAGTGGAAAAACTTGCCTGGATGCTAGGACAGGGTTAGGAGATCGAGCATGCGAGAGAGGGGGCAGGGAGATGGCCGGAAGTGGCCGGGTTTGAGCTTGGCTCTCCTGCGCTCGCAGGTGTTCGACAGAGAGTATAGGTAGAAGGAGAGCGTGAGGAGAGGGATGTGAGGCACGGGTGTGCTCCTGGGAGGCTCACGGAGCTTGTAGTCTAGCCCGTGAAGATCGGCATGAAGCCCAGGTGTTGGAACACGAGCGACGTGGCGCGGGCGTTCTAGGCGCCACGGCCAGCTCACGGGATAGGAAGAAGGAGACAAAGGGAAGGGAGGAGGCTTCACGAGGGGGTCACAGGGTGCGAGAGGAGTGTGCTGGCGCGATGTTTCCTTCGGGGATGCACTGTAGGAGGTGGACTGAGAAGAGGAGGGTGATCACTTCCTTGTCTACTTGTGGTTGGCTGTGAGAGAGAAAAAGAGAGAGATAGCTATGGGTGGGTAGACCATGTCTAGGAGAGTGAAGGGGATGTTTTCTATCTCACAGAACAGGAGAGAGATAGCTAGAGTGCAATCATTGAGCAAGACATGGATGAACTCATCAATGTCCAAAAAGACCAGAAGTTGTTTTTGATAGTTTTCACCAAAATTTTGAATAGAAAGATATGGAACATCATGCCCATTGGATAGAGGGTGAAAAATTGAGTCTAGGGATGGTGGTCTCAAAGTTTTCTAAAAACATTTCTTTCACAAAATTTTGGAAATTCAAAAATGGCAGAAACTGTTTTTAAATGTTTTCTCCAAAATTTTCAAAACAACTGACACATGTTTTTGTATAAGTAAGTCCCACATGACCATAGGCATGTTGGGTAATTTTTCCAAGATTTTAGGAAATTCTTTTCTTCACAAAATATTTTAAATTTCATTTCTGGCCTTTTGGAAAATGGAAAATAATAAATAGTAAAATGCTTTAAAAACAAATATTTTTTGAGTTCGGATGATAGAGTACATAATATAGGTCTCAAAATTGATTTTTAATAAGCAACTCTTTCGAAAATATTTGAGACACCAAGTGGAAAGAGGGTGAAAACAGGAGTTTATTTAATAGTTTAAAAACCATGAGAGATAAATAATTAAATGGCCATTGGAAAATAAATGGACCATATGGAGGTGATGTATAGGTTATGGAGATTACAATAGTAGGTTCATTGGGCCTTAAAACAATAAGGAGTGGTGTTGAGTATCACAGAAAAAGTGCCTCAAGATAACAGGGACATGACCAATATTTAGGGATACCTTCTAAAAGGACTTTGATATATGATACAAAAGAGTTTCAATATGCAAGATAACAACTTGGATAGATAGCATAGGTATAGACAAAGAGATTTATGATGATGCACTGGTGAATAGAAGAAAATTGGACATAAGAGCATGTCTCCAAAGTTGGAAGTTTTTAGGAAAGCAGAGGATAGAATGGACATGTGATGGAAGATGATATAGATGCCTGATCTTGTTATTACTAAGTTTTATTATCTTTAACACAGCACACACTTATCCACAAACAGAAATAAATACTTGAAAGCAAACACAAGATAAAACCACACAACAAGCAGATAAAATAACAAGTCACACAAGATCATTCCAACAACTGAGTTCTTCAAATTAATTTCCAGGTGTTTCTCTCAAGTGTTAAATAGAGGTAGTGATCAAGGCATACCATGACAAGAGGATTTTATAAAGAGGTTCAGCTCAAAAGTTGTTATTTCCAAAAGAATATAATTGAGGTAAAAACACAGGGGTAACATAATCCCCTCTTATTGTTTTTGCAAAGAAGGAAGTGAGAAGGAGTTTCTGAAATACTTTCAAAAACATCTTGGTTAAAAACAGGTTGGAGATTATTAGCTCCAAAATACTTTTTCATATAGTTTTGGAAATTATCTTTTGTTTTTATCAAAACTTGGTCTTTGGGTTTCTTCGAAAATCAAAACATTTTCAAAAAGGTTTTAGCCAAAAGAGTGTGATGGATGAAGATGATGAGCATTCTTGTCATGACTTGATCACAAGGTTTGTGTTTGAAGAAAGTTATGATCATTGGTTTTAATATTAGTTGTTAACAAACTCAAACACAAACACATACAACAACCAAATAGAAATGAAAACACAAGCATAGGTCAAACATATTAAAAAGTTTTTGTTGGCCCTGATTTTTGGGTTATTGAAAACAAGTTTTTCTTGTCTTCCAAAAATTGGGCTGTTACAGATGGGCCTTGGGTTTCTTGGGTTTTATCAGGATGAACTAGAACATGGTTCTTCTTGGAAAAATCGCGAGCGAAATGTCCTTCCTACCCACAGGTAAAGCAACCCGTGGTTCTAGGCTTGACATTCACATGCTTCCTTGAAGATTGTGGCATCGCAGGTAAGGTACTGCGAGTCACACCTGAACTAGGTTCTCCTGGCGTCACTATCTTCCTTTTGCGGCTCTCTCCAGCAAGCAGGTGCTGGTATCCTCTCATAAGGATAGCAGTATTCTCAGCGTTGGTGGTGTCAAGATGAGTCAACTGTTCCAGGGCAGCATGGGTGGCTATGCATTCAACACGAGCGGCTTCACGTTCTTCCTTCAACAGAGCAAACAGTTGAGCAACTGTCGGCTCCGGTGGTGGAGGTAGATCGCTGGCCATGCTGAAGACAAAGAACGGTATAAGACGTGAGCAAACAAAAAAGGGTGGTTTTGTTTTTAGAACTTGTGAAACATACCGGCTCATAACAGAGATGAGAACGGTAGATAACACAACAACAACAAACACCTAAGAAACAATCACTATCGCAAACAAAGACTAGCACACACATGAGACATAGTCTCAACAAGCATAACACAAACCTAGGTTTCACAAAGCAAAAGCATAAGGCTTACAACACACCTAGCACACTCAAAGACCTAACAGAGTTCACACAACACAAACACAAACAAGCATCTGGGTGGAGATAACACAACTCCTAACATCCTGCGGCTTTCCTAAGTGCTTGAGGAAGCGTGTAGCTGTTCCTCCAACTCTTCAACTCTGGTCTTGCTGGCTGCAAGCTGAAGCTGAAGGGCTCTCACTCGTGCACGGTGCTGGGAGTCAGTGTACTTCATGGTTTTCTTCGGTACCTTGAGACTATGCTCGGTAGCAGAAGAAACATTCAGGCTTTTCTCCAGCTGGTCTATCTCTCTGCCTCGGAGGTCATAATTTGCTCTAACCTTATCAAGGGAGAGTTGGGTGTTGTACATCTATCTCTCCAAGTGCTGGAAGTGACGAGCAAACACAAAGTCTCCAGTGACTTCTATGGGCTTGACAAGTGATCTCTGGGATCGACGGTGCTAGCAAAGGAGCACAAATTGTACAGACCACCAACCAGGACAATTATCGTCCGTTATGGTGAGTCTGAGCTCCCTTCAACTTCGGTAATGGGCGACCGATAAGATGATTCATCTTGATCAAATCATCCTCAAGACGGCAGTAGCAAGGTGTATGCGTACCTAACCGGAAGGATTCGGTGAAGACAACTGCCATCTATACCAAATGTTTAGGCATAGTTTAAGTTGGGTAACAGTGTGCAAAGTTTTAAGATGCTCAATTGTCACTTAGTGTAAGTAGAGTTTTTAAAACACAAAGGGGATGGAGTATAGAATATTTTCGAAAATAGTCATCTTAGTGACCTGGTTTTATTAACTTTAATTGTCAGAGTACTAACTAACGTCCATGCTAACTAAGGTCTCCTAAGGTCAGGATAGCTCTGATACCAACTCTGTAAGGTCCGCCCCAGAACCACTGTTCAAGGACACCTTCGATATGCATAGATTCACGATCCTAGATCACACCAGTCGTGAACAACATATAAAGTTGGTACACAGATACAATAACCATTACAAGGTTGCATAAACACTTACAAAGGGGACATGGTCACCTGACCAAGTCTAACACAACTGCCACGCAGGGCAAACACACAACACACACAGTGGAAGACTAACACACAAACAATGTAGTAGAGCCCAAGTCACGCCTTAACCTATAGGCTGCTGACCGGGAGACGATCCTAGTTCGCAAAGCCATCAACTCCGTACTCCTCCTCGTAGATCTCCTTCCGAGACTCCTTCTCAATATCTGGCAAGTTGATACCAGGGACGAAACCAATATGAGTACATTTGAATGTCCTCAGCAAGACATCCATCACGTAGCTTACCAAATATGCAAGTATGCTTATATGGTGTAATAGGTAGGCTATACATAGGGTTTCCTATCAATCATATATGTAAGACATACCATAGTTGATTTTGAAAATCTCTGTATCTTCGTTGAAGAAGATACTTCAAAAGAAAATGATATAGTTTTGTTTCTCTTGTAGATATCACATGTACAGGAGGCTTTATAAACTCATTTTGTAAAAGAAGGTTTTCTCTTTGCAAAACTTTTTGTAAAACAAATTCTGGCCTTTCATCATCGGTACCTCCACGGTACAGGGTTTCCTCCTTTCGATACTCCATAAGTCCAACACCTTTTTGAAAACTCCTTTTTGAAAACATTGACACAATGCTAGCTACATGGCCATTCAACTGTCCATATCCGAGGACGCGGCTACTTCGAAATAGTTGTACTCTGCAGAGGTGTACACATCCACCAGATCAAGTGCATCCGCCGTGAACAACCACAGACTGTAATAACAATATGTAAACATCAGATAACTGATCCTAACCATCCACTATGTCCAAGCTATAATATGTCTATCTCTTTAGTTGGGCCTGGTTCCCCCGGCATCCTGTCCACCAGCGCCACGGCAGGGGACCCAACTGCTGCAATCGGAGGGAAAATTGATCCTACACTTTATATCTCGCTTGTTTCAAAGATTTGGCGACATTCGGTTCGAGGGAGTACATCCCCTTATAGAAAATTGAGATAGAACACACACTAACAAGAACAAACTTCTAGTTAAGCCCTGTGCCCATGTTGGGGTAAAGTGGCAGTACGGTAAAGGTTGTCCGGCGAAGACTAGGTTATGTGTCATTTTTGTAAAACACCATTTTTCCAAAAATGACCACTCCGACATTCCTCCGGTGAATAAGGCTCAGCCTTTTCTTCGGGTTTTCCATAAAGCCTTTGTTTTGCAAAAAACATATTTTTAGGGTGTCCACTTAGGGACTAATATCTGTGATGGTAACAAATACCATATGGTGGCTATGGGCTTGGTAACACCAAGTATCAACTACTGGCGTAGTAATAGTATATATGATAGTAGTAGTCACTCAAAAATAGTTTTTGGAAATCAAAGTTTTGGAAAACTTTTCAGAAGTAAAACATGCATGATAGATAATGATAAGTGTATTATAACAACAAGCATCAGGATGGCTTGCCTTAAAACTCTTAGTGTCCCTGGCCATGAAGTAGTTTGAACTTGACGCACAGCTCCACAACTGCTTCTTCTTCTTCTTCTTCTTCTTCTTCTTCGTTTTCTAGCATTGTAAAAGAATAAAAGACACACTCTCAGATCTAAAGACCAAACAACTAAACAAAAAAACACATACAGCAAGTAAATTTATACTAGCACAAACTCACAAACATTACCGCGAAAACTATCTCACATAACTCTCAGGGTCCACAACTATCGTCAGACAACTATATGGTTGAGAAACCATATCCCACATCTTACATACCATATATGGAGTGGGTGTACCACTCTCATAATAAGATATTCAAGAAGCTAAAATATAGCTTGTGGGTACAACAGGTGAGGTTACTAAAATAATACAATCAATCAAAGCAATACCCATGGCAGTGGGTATTAAGAACACACAAGCAAATTATAGCCAAACAAGATCACTAATAAAATAATGCCTGGATAACAAGATGCTACTAAGCACAAAAATGACACTAGCACAACAAATAACACAAGTACAACACTCATGCTAAGGTAATCACTCAGACAATTTCCAAACAGCAGGTAAACACACCACAGATGAATAGACTATTTATTCACTATGCTAATGTCTACTTGAAGTTATGGAATCCATCAATCATGAAAATTTAACAAGCAACCAGTAGCTAAAATCAATGATAAAAAGTCATAAAAATAATATAAAACACAATCATCACTCAAGATAATACTCCTATCAAATAATCATAAAAACATGACTACATTTAGCATACTAGTATGGAAAATTCTACACAAGCATGCTATAAGAAATAATCGTATTCTACAACTATAGCACAAGAAACTAAAGAATTCATGGCATCATAACAGAAACAATCACTTCCTAAATATGCTATAATAAAACATACACTCCTAAAATAAAAGATAACAATACTATATCAAAACCATAATTTCTAGTGGTGACACTAGTTCAACACTAGAGAATCAAACAATGCTACAATGATGCTTAACTCTAAACAAGCAAGTTATGAACATAAATATACCTACTAACAGTACACAAACCTTACACATGCTAGTAAGCACAAACATCAAAATAATTCTATGAAACAACCATTAAGCAGGATTAAACAATTCTAGTAATACATGCTTTTCTAAACAAGTAGCTAGCAAGTAAAAGAAGTATAAATCACACAAGCAGTAGCTATGCACACAATCAAAAGTTAACTAAACCTTTTCAAAAATCCAAACACTCAATTAGAAATCATTCACAAACAATCTATCAATCACAAGGAATTTATTCTATTAGTAAACAATTAAATTTAAACAAACAATAGTGAAGCATTTCTTAACATGATACTCCTAAGGAATATTATGCTAACAAATGATTCACCCTTAAACATACCAGTATTTAAAAATAAGAAATAAAATTTTCCCTTGCATAAGTGAAGCAAACAATCTATTTGCCTTGGTGGAAAATAACAATCAATCATATAAAAAAACATGCTATTTTTACACACATGTATGGTTGGGGATTTTCATCCTCAACCAAGATGCAATGGTACCAGTGGGTTATGGGCCCACTAATACCAAGGAAAAACAGGTACAAAGCCTCTAGTTACTCATGACCAAAATGCAAGACAAAATAAATAACACAAGGCTATCCATTCTAGTGAAAACAATACTAGTGCAAATAAATAACAAGACATACACATGCTTTGCTATAAAATGACATGCAAGCTAACAGAGGAAATAACTTCAAAATAACAGTACCAAAATGGTAATGGATCCATTTCTAGCATAGCCTAAACCTAGTCAATCAAGCACACAAGGATTTGGCTCACACAAATATTCCAAACAATAAAACTAGAAAATAACAATTGCTAGTTCTACTTCTATTTGACTTTCCAAACATGCACACACTTTCTAAGGTATATGTAATGCAAGATAACAACATAATAACAAGTGGTAACAACTCTATACATGCTATGAACAAGATTTAAACAATCACACAAATTATTTCAAACAAGTACACACTTACAAACAAAAACAGAAAAGCTGCTGTATCTAGTTTGGATCACCAAAAATAACCTATGGCTCCAAAAATTAATCAGAGCTGGGATTAGATAGATCTAGTCAATATCAAACTCATACAGTTGGATTTACTTCAAAAATAATTTTTGAACTCACTCTAAAAAACAAAGAAGAGCCTACTGGACTTTTACCAAAATGGATGGCATTTCCATTTGGTAGCTCACCTTGATGTGAGGCAAAAGTCCTTGTGATAGATCTATTCAAGAGCTATCCAAAACAATTTGGTTTGACCATTTTGGTTATAGATTCAAAAAATTATGTTCAAAACACTCTCACAGACACTCTGTGGCAAAATGTAACATGCCAAGTATGAAAACAACCTTAGAATGCTTGCTTCTTGTTTAATTTTAGTTTGCATCATTCCATCATGAGCATTGCATTTGTTCTCAATTGTTTTCTCTTGTTTTCCATTTGAAATTCAAACCAATTTTCAAAATTTGGTTCATACTTGGTATGTTCCAATGTTTTCAAAATAGTTTCCAAACAGCAACAATTCAATTGTTTCCAGTAAACTTGAATTTTCATATAATTAACTTGCTTAATTTTCAATATTTCAATTATTGCAAAATTCATTCAAATTCATTTAAATTTCAAACAGCAGCAAAATTTAAAATTTTGAAAAACAAAAGTTTGTACAACTGGGCTTTTGCAATAAAGAACCTATAAAAAATTATCACAAAAATTTTTGAAGCCCCAAAACCCTTCTAATTTCTCTCCTTATTTCTTTTCTTTTTTTTCTTCTCAGCAAAAAAAAAGAGAAAAGGGGAGGCAACCAGGCCAGCCAAGTGGGCCGGCCCAGTCGCCACAGCCAGCGCGCGCAGCGCGGCCCGCCTCCCTCGTCTCCTTTCTCCGTACGATGACGACACCCCTGACAGCAGCGCACCACCGCACCTCCCCCTCTCCACCTGCTCCCTTCCCTCCTCCTTTTCTACCCCCGAGAGCACCCAAACCCTAGCCATCCCTCCTTTCCTTCCTCCCTGCGCCGCCACCTCCATTTCTCCCTCTCGATTTCCCCTCCTTTTCTCCTATTTCTTTTTCTGAATTTTTCTGAACCCTGCAAAAACCTCCATGGCCGGAGCTTGGTGCGTCTAGGGCGGCTGCGGTGGTCGTCCCCTCGACCTCCAGGGCACGGGAACGAAACTGTGGAGGTACCCGCTTCGTCCTCGCTTCCTCGACCAGGCCTGGGAGGCGCTTGAACCGCCACCACCGCGTCGTCGACACCGCCGGTCACCGCCACCTCACCGAGCCGTCCTCCTCCTCCTCTACTCCCCCACGGTGAGCATCACCTTCTTCTTCCTCCCTCTGTTCCCTCCTGTTACCCGCACGCACACCCTGCACCTCCCTGTACTCGACCACGCACACGGCAGCGGCTGCAGCGCGGCTCGTCGCCGGCGTCTCCCCTGTTCCCTGAAAGTTCAGCTAACTGAACTTTCAGTTTCAGTTAACGACCGAGACCTCACCTCAAAACCCCCTCGCCCTCTTCCCTAGCACGATCCAGCAGCCCAGCCCAGTGGCCACAGGCCCGTGCGCGCAAGCCCACGTCGCGAGTTCGATCCCCCCGCGCGCGATTAAAACCCTCTTTTTGCCCGCTTTGCCACGCGCGCAAGCAGGCCCCACCTGTCAGCGACAGTGGTGGCCACTCGCGCGCACACCCGCGTCCACGCAGGCGCCAGCTGGGCGCTGGCCCACTGCCAGTGACCCAGGGCTGCTCTGCCCTGCGTAACAAAGTCCCAGGGTCCTTTCCGAAAAATTCTATTTTTGCACTCAAGCCCCTGGAATAAAATTAAGACTTTTAAAATTGCAGAATAGCCCCCATATTTCAAATTCAAATATCTTTGGCATTTCAAATCCAAATTGGGTAAATAAAATATGTTTTCCATACAAAATTTCCTGAACTTTTCAAATATGCAATCTGTTTACTGTTTTGAATAATTAAAAATTATATTATTTTCTGTACCTTATTTAATTCATTTAAAATTGTTCAAAACATAACTAGTTCAAATCAAATCCAAATTTAATTTGTAAAATATGTTTTCAAACCAGAAAAATGTAATATTTTCAAATATGAATTTCATTTCATGTCTGGAACAAATAAAATTCAAATAATTTTAATACTTGAATTAAATTCATTTAAATCTTGTTTAAACTTGTTTAATTCATAATTAATTCATTTTAATTTCAAATTCAGAAAGTAATAAATGCTTTCCAATCAGAATTAGACGCTCTATCCAATTATGCCATAATAACAACATTTTGAGAAACTAAATTTTGCACTAATTTCAATTCTGATTTTTTTATTCAATTAAAATGCCAAAAGCCACAATTAAATATTTACAACTCCAAATTTGGCAAATAAAATATCTAGTTGAAGCTAATTTCATTTCCTAGCTGTTTCTATTATCTCTCATGCATTTAATCCACTTTAACCAATGTTTAGTTGTAGTTCATTAAATTCTCAATTAATGCACATGGGCTTTACCATATGCAATTCAATTGCATATGGGCCCATTTAATTATGTTACCATGTCAACTAGCTTATCTTTGATGCATCAATTAAATTTTCATGTATCATCCCATGTTTGTGCATTATGCCATGTTATTGATTGTTTGTCTCTCTTCGTTGTTTGTTTGCTTCTTCTCGAATAGACGAAGACGTTGAGACAGACGAGGTTTACGACACTACTTCAGAGGAGTTAGCCCAGGACCAGGTGTAACATCCCAAGTATGAAAACCTACCATTTAGAATGTTTGATTTCTTGTTATTAAAGTATTGCATCATGTCATCATGTTTATTTAATTGTTTGCATTGTTTACTAATTGTTTTGCATCTGTTCTTAATTGTTTTCACATTTTGGAATTCAACTTATTCAAACAATTGTTTCATACTTGCTCTGTTACAACATTTGAAATAAAAATCACAAATACAAACAACCAATTTGTTTTCATTTTATTCCATAATGATCATTTATTAAATTGATGGTTTTAATCAAACAATTAAATTCCAAATCACATTTAAAATTCAAACCAAATGCATCAAACAGAACCACTTTGAATTTATGAATATTATCTAAACCAATCAACTAATTTAATGAAATTAAACATAGGGTTCACCCTATTAAAATGGTTTGTTTTCATTAATGATAACTTAATACAAATTCATTCAAATTTGGTTTAAATCCCAAACAGCAAGAAAACTTGAAA
The DNA here is from genome assembly GCA_028641055.1 of Alopecurus myosuroides. Classification (NCBI taxonomy): domain Eukaryota; kingdom Viridiplantae; phylum Streptophyta; class Magnoliopsida; order Poales; family Poaceae; genus Alopecurus; species Alopecurus myosuroides. The sequence goes on along the minus strand of CM054058.1, from coordinate 448,647,602 downwards.
ACTTTTGGAAAACAAAAGTTAGTTTTTAGTTGCTATTGGAAAAACTAAGCTTACCATATTTTTTTCCAAATTTTTACTAACTTAAAAACTTACCTTTTCTTCCATTTTGTTTTCTGCAAAAAAAAAAAACAAACAGAAAAAGAAAAAGGATTTTACCTGCGCAGGGGGGGGAACCATTTTGGCCCAGCCCACTTACCACGCGCAGCGGCCCGGTACCCCTTCGATCGCCGCCCCTGTCGTCTGTTCCATGTACGACGTCCATCCGAGCACGCCACGGCGGCAGTGGACACTCGCCGACGGCCACCAGTCACCCTGAGCCCCTATAAGTACCCCCCTAGCCCCGCAGCAGCCCTAGACCTAGCCTGCTCCCTCTCTCCCCTCGAGGCCGTCGCCATTCTTCCCTCTCCTCGCCGCGATCTCCACCTCCTGAACCTCACCGGAGAAGCACGTTGTCTGAACTCCGATGACCACCTCCACAGCGCTACTCCTCCACCCTACCTAAACCCCGAAACCAACCCACCACTACCTCCTCTTCCTTTTGGACACCCTAGCTAGCCCGGAGGCACACGGATTCGCCGCCGCCATCTGCGACATCGCCGCCGGCCGCGAACCCCCTCGACCATCTGCTTCCCCGACAATCGCCGGTGAGCCTCCGCTGTTCTCCTCCTTCTCCCAGTCGACTCTCTGTCCACACCGCAACATTTCCGTGCGTGCACCCCCGCCCCGCATCGAGCACAACCACGGCAGCATCCACGATCACCTCGCCGCCGACGAGCATCTGTTCTCTGTCAGAGATTCAGCCATGTTTCGTCAGTTACAGTTTCAGATAAGCGAGCAACACCTTACCTTGTCCGTGTTGCGTTAACTGACAACGAACGCGAAACAGCAGCACTGGTTACAGTCTAACGAGCGCGCAGCGAGGGCGCGTGTTCGATCCCTGGCTCTCCCCGGGAGAAATCCCACCCTTTTTTTTCGACCAAGTGCTGACAGGGAGGGCCCCCTGTCAGCCACACAGTGGCCACGCCAGCGCACAGTGGCCCTGGGCCCCCCTGGCAGTGCCTGGGGTAGGCTGCTGTGCGGTAACAATTGTTTTTTTTAACTTTCTGTTTTAAAGTCTAGTCCTTTAAAATTACAGATTGGCCCCTAGAACCAAAATGCAAATAAATTTTGTTTTATAACTCCAAATAATGAAAATAAAATATGTGCACTGGTCTAAATTTAAATCTCTACCTATTGGTAACATTTGTTTCCTGTTTTGAATTTTCAAATTGCAATTCAAATTTGAATTCAAATAATTCAATTGCAATTTGCTAAAATTCATAACTAATTCATTCTTAATCCAATAAATGCAAATAAAATATGTTTTCCATGCTATTTCAAATAACCTTTTCAAATATAAATTTTGTTTCATGGTTTGAATAATTTAAATTGCCTAAATAATTTAGTCCTTGTTTAATTCATTTAAATTTTGCTAAAATCATAACTTGCTCAAAATAAATTATTTTTGAACATGCAAAATATGTTTTCAAACTAGAAAAGTATGAACTTTTCACATGTGAGTTTGAATTTCTGTTTTGAATAAATAAAATTCAAATAATATTCAAACTTGTTTTAAATTCATTTAAAACTTGTTTAATATTGTTTAAGTCATAATAAATTCATCCTAATTCCTTTTTCAATATTTGAAACATGTAATCCAACTAAAATTTGGTATTCCTTTCAAATATGAATTTTGTTATTTGTTTTGAACATGTTAAATGGATGAAAACAACAAATACTTGTGTGACATGTTTAAGTAACCCAAAATTTCCAAATTTAATAAATGATTTACAAACTTGTTAAATTCCTTTACCCCTTGCATCTTTTGTTGTTATTTTGTTGTGATCATCATGCATGCATCATGCTAAGCAAACTTTCACCTGGCAGTCAATTATAGATCATTTGTTTCCACTTAATTCTTGGACCTTTTCCATATGCAATCTCATTGAATATGGGTCCATTTAAATTGTGTTACCATGTCACTTAGTTTATTTTTATGCATCTACTAAATTGACATGCATCATCCCATGATTGTGCACTATGCCATGATATTGATTGTTTATATTTCTGTCTTGTTTGTTTGCTTCTTCTCGAATAGACGACGACGTTGAGACAGACGATCTTTACAGCACCCCTTCTGAGGATCTAGCTCAGTACCCGTCTGCTGAGTTTGGAGGCAAGTTATCACTCACATGAACCACTGTGTTCCTTTCAACATTGGTTACCGATACTTTCCGTTGTCTATTTCTGCTAGCCTTAGTAGTAGTTGTTTCTGTTACGAACCTATCACAAGAATCCCTTAACCCTGATATTGCCTCACCACCACTCCTACAACCCCATTGATTGAGCCAGTGTCTTACTAGCATGCTTAGGTTGTTTTGCTCGAGTCTGTTACCCGTTACTTTATGTTACTATTTCTTTATGTTCTGGGGGCTCGATGTTTAATCAATCAATCATGTTAATGTTATTGTTAAATAATAATTTGATGATAAGGCACCGGCAGGAGGCCCTGTGTGGTTTTGAGGCCTGCTAGTGTCGACCCTAATAGGAAAAGGGTCTTGTCTACTGATCCATGATGAGCGCACTACCCGCATGTGGGAAGCGAGTATGGGCGCCCCCCTCAATTTGATTCGATTCGCATCTCGTCCAAATCGCCTCATTTAGTTCGTGTTTTCCATTTGCCGCATGCATGTTTTTGCGAGCCCAACGCAGGGTGGAACTTTTGTAGTCGGCATATAGGGGGACACGGTCTTAGAGTGCTATGAGGGTCCCTTTTCTTCGGGGCTTGATTAGCCGTGCGCCCAAGGTGCTTTGGGCTTGATGCGAAGAAGAGTTGAGTTGTGTTGAGTGCCACGCTTGGTGGGAGGCATCCCATCTGGCGGGGTATTCTTACGTGTACGGCCAAATTGGTGCAACCCTGCAGGGATAATCTTCTCGAGAAGCCGTGTTTTCCGCGGTTATGGTTAACTTGGTGAAAGTACTGGCTAACAAGTACTCAGGACAACTTAAACCTAATGATTCACAATCTCACACCCAATGATTAACAACTTGACTAGTAATAGGATTATTGACACAATAATTTGATTCATCTTTAATCCAACTGTGTGAGTTATCCTCGGATTGCTTCTTTGGATAAGGGGCGAGATCCAGGATGGGTTTGTTTGAAGTTATCTTTCAGTTGGTTACAATACTCGATCTTACCTTCTTTCTGTTAGCCGGAAGTGGTAGAATCTCTGTAGTTGGTTAGCACAGCCAGTTGTAGCATCTTCATATTCCCTTTCTTCCATTGAACCCAAGGCATCTGTGCTTGGTGTTGACGGGCTACACTTTGGTGAACTGTGAGTCTTGCTTGCCAGTACGTCTATGTACTGACCCCTTTGGGGTTGTGGTTTCCGCAGACTACGCTTACGAGGATCCAGGTGACGGCTACTACGTGGAGTTTGACGAGGCTGCTGACGAGAAGGTAGCGGACCCGGGCAGGATCCGAGACTACGTGGATGGGCTCCGTCTTTATTTCAGTTTCCGGCTTCTTAAGCCTATTTGGATTTGTCTGTACTCAGACCCTTTGAATGCTTCCGCTGAGATGTAATGATGTTATGTTGGGGCATGTGTCCTCTGGATGATTGTATTTGCTATCTCTGCTCTAGTGAGAGCTATTTGCAACTTATTTCAATCTTTTGTGTCTTAGAGATATGTTGTGCTATCATTCTGTTACAAACCGTTGACGTACCATGTGTGTATGGTATGAAGTACGTCAATGGTAGTGTCCTGATTTCTATGGGATAGTTTACGTCGACGCTGAACAGATAGGGGTTGGTTGTCACACATACGTGTGTTGGCCTACTCGTAAGAGGACGCGGGTGCCGGTAAGCCCCGTAATCCAATCTACTACTGTTCAACGGAACGGCGAGTATCCTTTAGAAGTCCGGGTGCGACACCAGGCTACTGAGTTTGCAGGCAAGTATTCACTCACCTGAACCATTGTGTCCTTTCCACACTGGATACCGATACTTTCCGTTGTCTATTCTGCTAGCCTTAAGATTCGTTGCTTGTGTTCCGATCCTATCACATGTTATCCTGTAACCCTGATATAGCCTCACCTCCACACCTATTACCCTGTTGCCTGTTGCCTGTGTCGTACTAGCATGCTTAGCGGTTGTTGTGCTCGAGTCTGATGTCCGTTATTTCTTTTACCATATTTATTATGTTCTGGGGCTCGATATTTAAACAACCACCTGTTAATGTTTGAGGTAATGCTAATTTGATGATAAGGCACCGGCAGAGGGCCGGGTATGGTTTTGAGGCCTGCTAGTGTCGAACTCAGGAAAAGTTCTTGTCCTCTAGATCCATGATGAGCGCGCCAACCGCATGTGGGAAGCGTGTATGGGCGCCCCCCGCAACTTTGATTCGATTCGCATCTCGTCCAAATCGCCTCATTTAGTTCGGGTTTTCCATTTGCCGCATGCATATGCAGGTGCGAACCCTTGGCGCCAGGGTGGTAACTTTTGTAGTCGGCATTTAGGGAGACACGTTCTTAGAGTGCTATGAGGGTCCCCTTTTCTTCGTGGGGCTTGATTAGCCGTGCGCTCAATTGCACGGGGTTCTTTGGGCTTGATGCGAAGAAGAGTTGGGTTGTGTTGAGTGGCCTGCTTGGTGGGTTTGATCCCCGCCTGGCGGGTTATTCTTACGTGTACGGCCAAATTGGTGCATCCCTGCAGGGTTAAATCTTCTCGAGAAGCCGTGTTGTCCGCGGTTATGGATGACTTGGTGATAGGGCTGGCTAACAAGGATTCGACAACTTACACCTAATTAATAATAATTTGACTAGTACTAGGCATATTGTCACAATAACCTGAACTTTCATTAATCCAACGGTGTGAGTTATCCTCAGATTGCTTCTTTGGATAAGGGGCGAGATCCAGGATGGATTTGTTTGAGGTTAGTGGTAGTTGGTTCCGATGCGTTATCTTATCCCTTTCTTTTAGCCGGATATTGTAGTGTGTCTCTGTAGTTGGTTAGGGCAGCCCGCTGCCGCACCTTTGTATCACCTATCTTCCGTTGAACACAAAGCATCTGTACTTGGTGTTGTAGGGTACCCTTTGGTATCTTGTGCGTCTTGCTTGCCAGTACTCGTTTGTACTGACCCCTTTGGGGCTGCGTGTTCTGCAGACTACGTTTCCGAGGATCCCCATGGTGGCTACTACGTGGAGTATGACGAGGCTGCTGACGAGTAGATAGCGGACCCGGGCAGGATCCGAGACTTCGTGGATGGGCTCCGTTCTTTCGTTTCCGGCCTCTTAGGCCTATTTGGATCTTGTCTGTACTCAGACACTTTGGATGCTTCTGCTGTGATGTAATGATGACTCGTTGGGACATGTGTCCTCTGCATGACTGTATTTGCTATCTCTGCTCTAGTGGGAGCTTTTGTCACTTATTTCTATTTCTTTGTGTCTTAGAGATTTGTTATGATATCACTTGTTCAAATGCCGTTGATGTACCATGTGTGTATGTTATGAAGTACGTCAATGGAAGTATTCGGATTTCTATTGGATGGTTTCACAGACGATGAATAGTAGAGGATGGTTGTCACACGTTTACGTGTTGGCCTACTCATATTGAGATGCGGGTGCAGGTAGGCCCCGTAAGCCATTTATCTACTGTTTAGCGGGCTGTGAGTATCCTCTAAAAGTCCGGGTGCGACAAATGGTATCAGAGCCTGTCTGCCTGTAGGACCCCTTTTACTGGTCGCAGTTGAGTCTAGAAACTATTTTGTAGCTATATAGGAAAAATGAAACGTGAGAGTAGGAATTCTGTTCTTTTATTTCTTTCCCCACCCACCCTCCCTTTTCTGGTAAGGAAGTGCAACGTTGTTTTCTCTTCTCATCTAAACTTTCAAGTTAGGATTTCACGTATCCTGGTTTCTCTAGGATGGTTATATCTACTAGACCATAGGAATGGAGGTGGTTGTGACATGATTATCATGTTGCCTACTCATGATTGAGAACGGAGGCACATAAGCCCCGGAAGCAGATCCTCTATTCCTTAAGCAGTAGATATTGATCCTTTAGAAGCCCGGATGGGTTTTCCGTAGTACCTCAGGAGTGTTTGGTCTCATGTTTCCCGAATGTTGCTTCGATATCCTGTTCTTCTCAAGATCCTTTTCGTCCGTTGGAACCTTGTTGTTGCTTGCCACTTCAGTTTTTCTACCGGCGTCTAATCAAAGCTTCCCCGATCATCTGCAGATGGATCTCAGGTTCTACCCGCAGGTGGTTCGTATGACTCGTTGCGAGAGCACTGCCGGTTATCCGGAGATGCTGAGAGACATGGTCACTTTTCTGGGATTCCATTGGGCACCAGAGTACCAGGTCTACGAGCAGCAGCGAGAGTTTGAGAAGACCTACTACCAGGCTATCGTCTACATTCTGTCAGATGATGGCATGAGCGTAGTCCACCGCTACGAGGCAGTGGGTTCCACGGTGGATATGGCTGTGCAGCAGGCAGCTTATGTGAGCCTCACCGTCCTTCGTGCTGACTACTGGGGATTTGACGATTCTATCTATCGCCACATCCCCCGTGGTTAAATCACTTCGGAGGGAGCTCACTTCACTCTCTACGACAACTTGGATGTTTACGAGCATGATAACTCCAGGCTGCACACCACCGCTCAGTTTGTGAGACACAGTGACGCAGTTGCCCGCACACTATCTCAGGAGTTGGCTTCAGTCAGAGAGCAGCTTTACCTTGCTTTGACTCGTCTGGCGACTTACACCACAGACTTTGTTGGAGACAAGCGCTTTGCACGTTTCGATCAGCCAGTTGGGCGTCGTCTGCCAGATGCTGGAGGTTACGAGCCGATCAGAGGTCCACTCCTTAACCTTGGTGCTGGTTACACTGGGATTCCCGCTTTAGAGCACAGGGAGTCGACGCTATGTACTTCACCACGCCTAGAGTCGGTCTCAGACCACGTCAGATCTACGTAGATCGTCGTTCCACCTACTTTCGTGGGCGTGCTCCTCACCGTACCTCTCGCCGTACACCTCGCCGCCGTCCTGCGTGATGAGCATGGGAGTACCGATGTATCCATTCTTAGCTATGTTTAGTTATCCTTTGGTATTCGAACCATTTATGGTGTGTTGGATATTCTGATGTAATTGAACATGTGATGGTGTACCTTTTGGTTATCTATTCATGCGTCAGAGTAATCTATCTTTCAGTTTCCAAGTCTATCATTATATATTGTTGTGCTAAATGCATTTCCATTCAGGATGCCGCCAACAAGGAACAACACACCTGAGCCACCGCCAATCACGGAGCTGTTGACTCAGATGACCCAAGTCATGACGCAGATGGCCCAGTTTCAGGCTAATCAGCACATCAACCAGACAACTCCACGAGTCAGCATCAAGGAGTTTCTCAGTCTGGGCCCAAGAGCTTTCGTGGCCACACGCGAGCCTCTGGACGCTGATGACTGGGTCCGTGAGATAGCCAAGGCTCTGGAGATTGCACACGTAGCTGAAGAAGACAAGGTCAAGTATGCCTCCTATCTGCTGAAGGGTCAAGCAGCTTCTTGGTGGGAAAACTTCCAGGCCATGAGAACTGGGATGCCAGTCACCTGGGATCGTTTCAAGGAAGCCTTCCTGAAACACCACATTCCATATGGTCTCATGGAAAGAATGCGTGAAGAGTTTTGCTCACTCAAGCAGGGCAAGTTGGACGTCATCGGGTATCAGAGTGAGTTCAATCGCCTCGCTCGATACACTGGAGATGAGGTGTCCACTGAAGCTAAAAAGATGGCAAGGTTCCGCAGAGGCTTTAACCCGGAACTCAAGTATGCCCTCACCAATGTCAAGGCCGACAGCTTCGAGGATCTCGTTAACACCGCGCTCAATGAAGAAAATGGGCGCAAGGCGTTCGAGGAGTCTCGCAAGCACTCGCGTGAGGGTGGTTCCTCCTCCAACATGACCAACCCTCCGCAGAAGCGCCGCATCTGGGTGCCAAATGGTGCTGTCACTCGGGCTCCATACGCCCAAACTTCCCCAGGCTTCGCTCCCCGCCCACCCAACCCTGCTCAGCTGCATGATCCAAGGGCTTCGATGGGGCAGCCAAGGCCAGGGCCCCCTCGTGTCGTCACATGCTACAAGTGCAAGCAGACGGGACACTACGCCGACAAGTGCACGCAGAGGCAGCTACCACCACCACCTCGTCCTAACACAAACCAGGCAATGGTGCGCGCTCCCCCGCCTAAGGCCTTCAACTCCAACAACAGGACTATCGGGAGGACCGCAAGGGTGAATCATGTCAAGATCGACAAAGCTGAGGAAGCTCCTGACGTCGTTCTCGGTACATTTCCCGTAAACTCTATTCCAGCTAAAGTGTTGTTTGATACCGGAGCATCACATTCTTTTGTGTCAAAGACCTTTGCCACAACAAACAACCTAATTGTGGTTCCACTAAGTAATCAGATCACTGTTCACTCCCCGGGATCTCAAATGTTGACTTCCAAGATAAGTAAGGACAATCAAATCCTAATTGGAGGCCACATATTCCTTGCTTCTCTCATGTTGCTGGGAAATTCTGACATTGATGTCATTCTTGGTATGGATTGGCTGAAGGCCAAAAAAGCAAGAATTGACTGTGCTCAAAAGTCAATAACTCTGTCCCACCCTTCTGGCCAGATAATCTATTCTCCACATGAATCAAGTTACATTCAGCTATACACCCTCAATGCAAAACCTCTACCTTCACTTGAAAATGTTCCGGTGGTTTGCGAATTCCCTGACGTCTTTCCAGAAGAGTTGCCAGGAATGCCTCCGGACAGAGCTGTCGAGTTCGTGATCGAAATTGAACCAGGTACTGCTCCAATCTCTAAGCATCCCTACAAGATAGGAACTCCCGAGCTGAAGTTGTTGAAGGAACAAATTGATATGTACATGGAAAAAGGTTACATTCAACCTAGTTCCTCGGCTTGGGGATGCCCAACTCTGTTCGTTGTGAAGAAGGATCAAACAAATAGACTCGTTGTTGACTATCGTCCTCTTAACGAGAAGACCATCAAAAACAAGTATCCAATTCCTCGTATTGATGATCTTTTTGATCAACTTGCTGGAGCCTCAATATTCTCCAAGTTGGACTTGAGAATGGGTTACCATCAAATAAAGATCAGAAAAGAGGATATTCCAAAGACAACCTTCACCACTCGCTACGGTCTATATGAATTCACCGTCATGTCCTTTGGTCTCACCAATGCACCGGCGACTTTCTCTCGACTCATGAATTCTGTCTTCCATGAATACCTAGACAAGTTCGTTGTGGTATATCTTGATGACATTCTTGTCTACTCCAAACCCGTGGAAGAGCATGAAGAACATCTTCGTCTCACTCGCATGAAGCTTCGCGAGCATCGTCTCTATGCCAAATTCTCCAAATGTGAGTTCTGGATTTCTGAAGTCGTTTATCTTGGTCATGTCATCTCTGCCAAGGGCATAGCCATTGATCCAGAAAAGTTTAAGGCAATTGTTGATTGGAAACCTCCAAAGACGGTGAAGCAAGTAAGAAGTTTTCTTGGCTTGGCTAGCTATTGCCGTCGCTTCGTCCCAAACTTCTCCAAGATTGCAAAACCTCTCACTGACCTCACAAAGAAGGACAAGAAGTTCGTCTGGTCTTCACAATGTGATGAAAGCTTCAATCTCCTGAAGACTAAATTCACTTCTACACCAGTTCTGGTTGGCCCAGATCCTTCCAAACCTTTCCAAAATTCTGTGATGCTTCTCTCCAAGGTCTAGGTGGAGTTATTATGCAAGAACGTCAAGTTGTGGCTTATGCTTCACGTCAGTTGAACACACATGAGCTCAATTATCCAACTCATGACCTTGAACTTGCAGCAGTTGTGTTTGCCCTCAAGAAATGGAGACAATACTTGTTGGGTAATCGCACTGAAATCTTTTCCGATCATAAGAGTCTGAAGTACATCTTCACTCAACCAGATCTAAACCTCAGACAAAGGATATGGATTGAAAAGATTAAAGACTTTGATCTTACCATTTCTTACACTCCAGGCAAGGCTAATGTTATGGCCGATGCTCTCAGTCGCAAGTCGTATTGCAATAATCTCATGATCATGGAAAGCCAACCTCCTCTTCATGAAGAATTCCAGAAGCTCAACCTTGGTCTTGTTCCTCATGGCTATCTTGCAAACTTGAAAGCCAGTCCAACCCTCGAGGACAAGATTCGTTCTGAACAACTTCGTGATGTTGATATCAAGAAGATGGTAGAGCACATCAAAGAAGGCAAGGAGAAATTTAAGTCCTTCTCAATCGATGACAAGGGAACTGTGTTCTTCGAAGGACGCATTGCAGTTCCTCAAATTCAAAGTCTCAAAGATGTCATTCTCAAGGAGGCTCATGAAACTCCTCTCTCCATACACCCTGGAAGTACAAAGATGTACCAGGATCTCAAGACACTGTATTGGTGGCCTAGCATGAAACGTGAAATTGCTCAATACGTTTCTGAATGCGACGTTTGTCAACGTGTTAAGGCAGTTCATCAGAAAACAGCCGGTCTTCTCCAACCTCTGAAAATCCTTGAATGGAAGTGGGACATGATTGAAATGGACTTCGTCACTGGTTTTCCAAAGTCCAAGAGGGGCAACGATGAAATCTTCGTTGTCATTGATCGACTCACTAAAGTAGCTCACTTCTTTCCTGTCAAAGAGACAATCTCAGCTAGTCAGTTAGCAGAGCTCTACACAGCAAATATTGTTCCTCTTCATGGTATTCCATTGGAAATAAGCTCAGACCGTGGAAGCATCTTCACTTCTCATTTCTGGAAAAGCTTTCAAGAAGCCTTGGGAACCAAGCTTCTGTTCAGCACAACCTATCACCCTCAGTCTCAAGGGCAAGTCGAAAGAGTCAATCAGATTCTCGAGGATATGCTCAGAGCATGTGGTCTCTCTTTTGGCATGAAATGGGAGGAATGTCTTCCATATGCTGAATTCTCCTACAACAAAAGCTTCCAGGCAAGCCTAGGCATGGCACCATTTGAGGCTCTCTATGGCCGCAGATGCAGGAGTCCAATCAATTGGTCTGGAGCTGGTGAACGTTCACTCTTAGGCCCTGACATTGTTAACGAGGCCGAAGAGAAAGTTCGCATCATTTGTGACAATCTGAGGATTGCTCAATCTCGTCAGAAAAGCTACTATGACAGCAAACACATGGACATGGTCTATGCAGCTGGAGACAAAGCATATCTCCGTGTAACTCCCCTCAGAGGCACTCATTGTTTTGGTGTCAAAGGAAAGCTTGCAGCAAGATATATTGGTCCTTTCAACATTCTCTCAAGGCGTGCAGAAAATGCCTATCGTCTTGAACTTCCAGAAAAGCTATCCAAGGTGCACGATGTGTTTCACGTGTCACAGCTCAAGAGGTGCTTCAAAGATCCAGGTCGTGCAGTTGATCATGATTCCATTGATCTGCAAGAAGACCTCTCTTATGAAGAGCATCCTGTTCGCATTCTCGATGAGACCGAGCGCAAAACTCGCAACAAGAGCACTAAGTTCTTAAAAGTGCAGTGGTCTCATCATTCCGATAAAGAGGCAACGTGGGAGACCGAAGAGGATCTTCGCAAGAAGTATCCGAACCTTTTCTCTTCTCAGTAGGAATCTCGGGGCGTGATTCCTTCAAGGGGGGGGGGGGCGTTTTGTAACATCCCAAGTATGAAAACAACCTTAGAATGCTTGCTTCTTTTTTAATTTTAGTTTGCGTCATTCCATCATGAGCATTGCATTTGTTCTCAATTGTTTTCACTTGTTTTCTATTTGAAATTCAAACCAATTTTCAAAATTTGGTTCATACTTGGTATGTTCCAATGTTTTCAAAATAGTTTCCAAACAGCAACAATTCAATTGTTTCCAATAAACTTGAATTTTCATATAATTAACTTGCTTAATTTTCAATATTTCAATTATTGCAAAATTCACTCAAATTCATTTAAATTTCAAACAGCAGCAAAATTTAAAATTTTGAAAAACAAAAGTTTGTACAACTGGGCTTTTGCAATAAAGAACCTATAAAAAATTATCACAAAATTTTTTGAAGCCACAAAACCGTTCTAATTTCTCTCCTTATTTCTTTTCTTTTTTTTTCTTCTCAGCAAAAAAATAAAAAGAGAAAAGGGGAGGCAACCAGGCCAGCCAAGTGGGCCGGCCCATTCGCCACAGCCAGCGCACGCAGCGCGGCCCGCCTCCCTCGTCTCCTTTCTCCGTGCGATGACGACACCCCTGACAGCAGCGCACCACCGCACCTCCCCCTCTCCACCTGCTCCCTTCCCTCCTCCTTTTCTACCCCCGAGAGCACCCAAACCCTAGCCATCCCTCCTCTCCTTCCTCCCTGCGCCGCCACCTCCATTTCTCCCTCTCGATTTCCCCTCCTTTTCTCCTATTTCTTTTTTCTGAATTTTTCTGAACCCTGCAAACACCTCCATGGCCGGAGCTTGGTGCGTCTAGGGCGGCTGCGGTGGTCGTCCCCTCGACCTCCAGGGCACGGGAAAGAAACCGTGGAGGTACCCGCTCCATCCTCGCTTCCTCGACCAGGCCTGGGAGGCGCTCGAACTGCCACCACCGCGTCGTCGACACCGCCGGTCACCGCCACCTCACCGAGCCGTCCTCCTCCTCCTCTACTCCCCCACGTTGAGCTTCACCTTCTTCTTCCTCCCTCTGTTCCCTCCTGTTACCCGCACGCACACCCTGCACCTCCCTGTACTCGACCACGCACACGGCAGCGGCTGCAGCGCGGCTCGTCGCCGGCGTCTCCCCTGTTCCCTAAAAGTTCAGTTAACTGAACTTTCAGTTTCAGTTAACGACCTCACCTCACCTCAAAACCCCCTCGCCCTCTTCCCTAGCACGATCCAGCAGCCCAGTCCAGTGGCCACAGGCCCGTGCGTGCAAGCCCATGTCGCGAGTTCGATCCCCCCGCGCGCGATTAAAACCCCACTTTTTGCCCGCTTTGCCACGCGCGCAAGCAGGCCCCACCTGTCAGCGACAGTGGTGGCCACGCGCGCGCACACCCGCGTCCACGCAGGCGCCAGCTGGGCGCTGGCCCACTGCCAGTGACCCAGGGCTGCTCTGCCTTGCGTAACAAAGTCCCAGGGTCCTTTCCGAAAAATTCTCTTTTTGCACTCAAGCCCCTAGAATAAAATTAAGACTTTTAAAATTGCAGAATAGCCCCCAGATTTCAAATTCAAATATCTTTGGAATTTCAAATCCAAATTGGGTAAATAAAATATGTTTTCCATACAAAATTTCCTGAACTTTTCAAATATGCAATCTGTTTACTGTTTTGAATAATTAAAAATTATATTATTTTCTATACCTTATTTAATTCATTTAAAATTGTTCAAAACATAACTAGTTCAAATCAAATCCAAATTTAATTTGTAAAATATGTTTTCAAACCAGAAAAATGTAATCTTTTTAAATATGAATTTCATTTCATGTCTGGAACAAATAAAATTCAAATAATTTTAATACTTGAATTAAATTCATTTAAATCTTGTTTAAACTTGTTTAAATCATAATTAATTCATTTTAATTTCAAATTCAGAAAGTAATACATGCTTTCCAATCAGAATTACACGCTCTATCCAATTATGCCATAATAACAACATTTTTAGAAACTAAATTTTGCACTAATTTCAATTCTGATTTTTTTATTCAATTAAAATGCCAAAAGCCACAATTAAATATTTACAACTCCAAATTTGGCAAATAAAATATCTAGTTGAAGCTAATTTCATTTCCTAGCTGTTTCTATTATCTCTCATGCATTTAATCCACTTTAGCCAATGTTTAGTTGTAGTTCATTAAATTCTCAATTAATGCACATGGGCTTTACCATATGCAATTCAATTGCATATGGGCCCATTTAATTATGTTACCATGTCAACTAGCTTATCTTTGATGCATCAATTAAATTGTCATGCATCATCCCATGTTTGTGCATTATGCCATGTTATTGATTGTTTGTCTCTCTTCGTTGTTTGTTTGCTTCTTCTCGAATAGACGACGACGTTGAGACAGACGAGGTTTACGACACTACTTCAGAGGAGTTAGCCCAGTACCAGGCTACTGAGTTTGCAGGCATGTATTCACTCACCTGAACCATTGTGTCCTTTCCACACTGGATACCGATACTTTCCGTTGTCTATTCTGCTAGCCTTAAGATTCGTTGCTTGTGTTCCGATCCTATCACATGTTATCCTGTAATCCTGATATAGCCTCACCTCCACACCTATTACCCTGTTGCCTGTTGCCTGTGTCGTACTAGCATGCTTAGCGGTTGTTGTGCTCGAGTCTGATGTCCGTTATTTCTTTTACCATATTTATTATGTTCTGGGGGCTCGATATTTAAACAACCACCTGTTAATGTTTGAGGTAATGCTAATTTGATGATAAGGCACCGGCAGGAGGCCGGGTATGGTTTTGAGGCCTGCTAGTGTCAAACTCAGGAAAAGTTCTTGTCCTCTAGATCCATGATGAGCGCGCCAACCTCATGTGGGAAGCGTGTATGGGCGCCCCCCGCAACTTTGATTCGATTCGCATCTCGTCCAAATCGCCTCATTTAGTTCGGGTTTTCCATTTGCCGCATGCATATACAGGTGCGAACCCTTGGCGCCACGGTGGTAACTTTTGTAGTCGGCATTTAGGGAGACATGTTCTTAGAGTGCTATGAGGGTCCCCTTTTCTTCGTGGGGCTTGATTAGCCGTGCGCTCAATTGCACGGGGTTCTTTGGGCTTGATGCGAAGAAGAGTTGGGTTGTGTTGAGTGGCCTGCTTGGTGGGTTTGATCCCCGCCTGGCGGGTTATTCTTACGTGTACGGCCAAATTGGTGCATCCCTGCAGGGTTAAATCTTCTCGAGAAGCCGTGTTGTCCGCGGTTATGGATGACTTGGTGATAGGGCTGGCTAACAAGGATTAGACAACTTACACCTAATTAATAATAATTTGACTAGTACTAGGCATATTGTCACAATAACCTGAACTTTCATTAATCCAACGGTGTGAGTACTCCTCGGATTGCTTCTTTGGATAAGGGGCGAGATCCAGGATGGGTTTGTTTGAAGTTAGTGGTAGTTGGTTCCGATGCGCTATCTTATCCCTTTCTTTTAGGCGGATGTTGTAGCGTGTCTCTGTAGTTGGTTAGGGCAGCCCGCTGCCGCACCTTTGTATCACCTATCTTTCGTTGAACCCAAAGCATCTGTACTTGGTGTTGTCGGGTACCCTTTGGTATCTTGTGCGTCTTGCTTGCCAGTACTCGTCTGTACTGACCCCTTTGGGGCTGCGTGTTCTGCAGACTACGTTTCCGAGGATCCCCATGGTGGCTACTACGTGGAGTATGACGAGGCTGCTGACGAGTAGATAGCGGACCCGGGCAGGATCCGAGACTTCGTGGATGGGCTCCGTTCTTTCGTTTCCGGCCTCTTAGGCCTATTTGGATCTTGTCTGTACTCAGACACTTTGGATGCTTCCGCTGTGATGTAATGATGACTCGTTGGGACATGTGTCCTCTGCATGACTGTATTTGCTATCTCTGCTCTAGTGAGAGCTTTTGCCACTTATTTCTATTTCTTTGTGTCTTAGAGATTTGTTATGATATCACTTGTTCAAATGCCATTGACGTACCATGTGTGTATGTTATGAAGTACGTCAATGGAAGTATTCGGATTTCTATTGGATGGTTTCACAGACGATGAATAGTAGAGGATGGTTGTCACACGTTTACGTGTTGGCCTACTCATATTGAGATGCAGGTGCAGGTAGGCCCCGTAAGCCATTTATCTACTGTTTAGCGGGCTGTGAGTATCCTCTAAAAGTCTGGGTGCGACACAAAACATTCCTTGTGGCCAAAATATCAGTCCAATCTTAGATCTACAAATTTTATGTGGTGAAGAAAACATACTCTTAGGTTCATGATTTTTGGTAGATTTTATTTTGCACTTTTAGTATTTTTCATAGGTCACAAGCAATCATGCAAGTTTCTATTAGTTTAAAAAGGAAAAACAAAAACGCAGCACAGGCTGGCTTCCAGTGGGCGCGGCCCAGCTAGGTGCACAACGCGGCCCAGCGCAGGCCAGGCGTGCGCAGGGGCGCAGGAAAGGTGGTCTTTCAAGCGTGGCCGTGGATCAAAGATCCAACGGCGCACCGCACGGTCGTCTTCCTTCGTCTCTCTCTCCCGCGTAGACCAGCGACAAGGAAGGCATTTTGGCTCACCGTGGGGGCTCGGGGAGGGATAGCGCTGGCTCGGTGAGGTTCCAGAGGTCACGGGGCGTCGAGGGGCGTAGAGTTTGGCGACGGGCGCGGGACAGGGTGTCCCCGGCGGCGAGGTCGACAGCGACGGCGTCCCTGCAAGCGAGAGGCCACGGGGGCTAGCCAGGGTGGGTCAGTGGAACACGGGGAGTTGATCCAGGACAGTGGGGAGGGAGGAGAAGGCTCGGGTCGAGCAGAACTATCTCGAGGCCGTGGTGGTCACCGGCGGCGAGTTCACGGCTCGTGCATGCTTCCAGGGCTAGGCAGGGCCAGATCTCGACTAGGGAGTGGTGTGAGAGTGTGAGGAGGGCAGAGGCGAAGGGGTGAGGCTTGGGAGCACTTGTACAAGTGGTGAAAAGGCAAGGACAAAAATGGGGGGCTCGGGTACATGTCATGCCATGGCATGAGTGAGCCCAAGGGGGCTTTTGGTCTTTCTCCTTCTTGCACTGGCTGTCCAAGGCCAAGACCATATGGGGGACAAGTCACTGCTGGCTCTTGGAGGCAAATGGAGGCAAGAGCTAGGTCAAGGTGTCAAAGTTATGGGCTCCCATACCAATCCACATCACCCTCTTCTCTCTCTTGTTTTCCTTCATCTACAAGGCTTCTAGAAGCATAGCCATGCATCCTGGTTCGAGTTCAAGGCTTAGTCAACATGTTAGACCATGTTACTTCTCAAAACTTGCAAAGAAACACAGAGAAATCAATTTTCCAAAAGCATATCCCACACTGTTCACAAAATTCAGAAAATCCAGTTTAGACTTGGAAAAATTTCTAAGTGTTGGAAACAGAATAAATGATCAAAAAGTTGAGATTGTTTTCAAGGCTCAAATGGTTTCCAAAATTTGTTTTCAAAGTGGGAGCTTGTTAACCATGTTATAAAATTTCAGAAACATCTTTTGAAATCACATTTGAAATAGTTTAAGGCCATGAAAACAATGTAGAAAAGGGTGTACTTGGTGTTTTTCTCTGTTTTTCAAAAAATGTCTTTTTCTGTCTTAATTTTATACCAAAAAAAAACAAGAAAAAGATAACTTTTATTAATCCAGAAATAAAAATAAGCTTATGGATTTGTAGTACATATATCAAGTAACAAATAAAAGTCAAGAAAACATAAAATAACATTTTATAGCCTAGTGAAAATCAAGGTAGAAAACATCTACTTGGCTATATTTTCAGGGATTGTTTTCTATAGAAAACTTAAAAGAAAACTTTCATATATCATTTTGGAAATTTATTTTCTTGGATCCCACAAACGTAAAAGTTTATTTTAAGATGCAAACAAGCATGATGCAAGTCTTGGAATAAAAATCCACTCAAGTCATATTAGGAAATCAATAGGGGAAATATCAGGAAAAAATAATAGAATTGTTTTCAGAAAAAAATATTTGGTATTGGTTTTATCAAGAAAAAAACTTGTATTGAAAATTTGATTAAGATCATAAACACATGTTAGTTCAAACAATCATGTTGTTAGAAAAAAAAATTGTTGGCCCTAATTTTTGTCTTCTTGAGCACAGTACAAGATTCCAAAAATGTGGGGTGTGACATTCAAGCTACTCCAAGTCCAGGGACACAAAGAGATTTAAGGCAAGCCATCCTGATGCTTGCTGTTACTATACTTTTCATAATCTATCATGCATGTTTTACTCCTGGAAAGTTTTACAAAAACTTTGAGTTCCAAAAACTATTTTTGAGTGACTATTAATACTATTAATATTATACTATTATTATGCCAGTAGTTGATACTTGGTGTTACCAAGCCCATAGCCACCATATGGTATTTATTACCACCGAAGTATAAGTCCCTAAGTGGACACCCTAAAAATATGTTTATGCAAAACAAAGGCTTTTATGGAAATCCCGGAGGAAAGGCCGAGCCTTATCCACCGAAGGAATGCTGAAGTGGTCATTTTTGGAAAAATGGTGTTTTACAAAAATGGCACATAACCTAGTCTTCGTTGGACAACCTTTACCGTACTGCCACTCTACCCCAACATGGGTACGGGGCCTACCTAGATAATTGTTCTTGTTAGTGTGTGTCTATCCCAAAAATCTATAGAGAGGATGATACTTTGAACCGAAGTGTCGCTAGGAGGGAGAAACGGGACATACACAGTGTGGGATTAATTTTCCCTCCGGATGGACAATTGGGTCTCCTTCTGTGGCGATGTGTGACATGGTGCCGGGGAGAACAAAACCAATTGAAGGGATAGTCATGTACTAGCTTGATCAGAGTGGATAGTTAGGGTCAATTGTCTGATGCTTGCATATCGCTGTCTCGATCCATGGGTAGTTCATGGAAGATGATTGGATTTGGTGGATTGTGTACACCTCTGCAGAGTAAAACTATTCGGAATAGCCGCGTCCTCGGATATGGACAGTTGATTGGACATGTAGCTAGCATTCTTCAATGTTTTCAAAAAGGAGTTGAATTTATGAATTGCTGAAAGAAGGAACTTTGTACCATGGAGGTACCATTGAAGAAAAGCCAGAAGTTGCTTTACAAGAAGTTTTGCAAAGAGAAAATATTTCTTTTCTAAACAAAATCTGGAAGTTGATTCCAACAAGTTTTCCGAAGAGAAAAATTTCTTTTAGCAAAGTTTTACAAAACCTCTTGTACATGTGATATCCACAAGAGAAAGAAAAATTTATTATTTTCTTTTGAAGTATGTTATTCAACAAAGATACAGAGATTTTCAAAATCAACTATGCTATATATTTCATATATCATGGATAGTGAACCCTATGTATAGCCTACCTACTACACCATATAAGCATACTTGAATTCTGTAATCTACATGATGGTTGTCTTGCTGAGCACATTCAAATGTACTCATATTGGTTTCGTCCCTTGTATTTACTTGCCAGACATCGAGAAGGAATCTCAGGAGGAGATCTACGAGGAGGAGTACTGCGCTGATGGACTTGCGAACTAGGATCATCTCCCAGTCAGCAGCCTGTAGGTCAAGGCATGACTTGTGATGCACTACGTTGTTTGTGTTTTGCCTTCCGTTGTGTGTGTTGTGTGCTTGCCCTGCGAGCAGCTGTGTTAGAATTGGTTATGTGACCATGTCTCTTTTGTAAGACCTTTGTGTAAACGTGTGATGGATGTTGTATCTGAAAGCCAACTTGATATGTTGTTCACGACTGGTGTGATCTGGGATCGTGAATGTATGCATATCAGACGTCCTTGAACAGTGGTTCGGGGGTCCTTACATTGTTGGTATCAGAGCTATCCTGACTTTAGGAGACCTTAGTTAGCATGGACGTCAGATAGGGAATAAAAATATTTGGGTTATAACTATATCACTACCTAAATTGTTTTATCCAAATAAACCCTAAGCATAGCTTCTACTCTCCCCTTACTCCCAAAATTATTGCCTAGTTTATAACACCGAGAGTTGGGAACCATAGAAAATAGTACACATGTCCTTTTTCTCCTTTGTTTTCATGGCTGAGAACATTTTGAAAAAAATTTATAACCATGAGTTTAATAAATCTTTGGTTTGTATTTAAAGGTTTGCCAAAAGTGTTTTTCTTCTATCAACTTTCAAAATTACCTACTTGACGATGCCCAAGGAGACCTTAGCAATTAACAACCTGAAGGATCCCAAGTTTCCTTCTAGAAACCTCATCATCCAAGTGATTTCAATGCAAGGAATGAAGATGTGCCACAACCTCTTACACAGAAGTGATCTTACCATCAAGTCTCTCTAGAACCTGAACAAGTTGAAGAAAATCCTCGAGATCAGAAGAAGTGGCAAGAGATTTTCAAACAACCCTGGTTGACTCAGACCCATAGGATGCATAGGTTTTGCTCAGTTGTTTCACCTAAGCTACCCCTTTTCCTCCGCGTTTTTTAGACGTCTGCTGGTGTTTAAAGTACCTGTTTTGCTTGTTGTTGAGTGCTGATTGTTAGGAATTGTGTGTGATGGTGTTTCCTTGGTTTGTTTTGGTGGAGTAGTTTCCCCTTCTCTGCTTATCAGTGTGAACAACTTTCCAATTTAAACTTTTGCACTAGTGTTTTATCATCTTAACAAACTAGTACAACCACATCGCTCTGTTTCCCCAAGCAACATAGGAGGCTTTGAGCTATCTCTGACTAACCTTCCCTTAGAATAGTACTCTGAAGTACTACTGGAAGTAAAACCCTTCCATGCCCGCCCTGGTGTGACTACACTCTGCACTTTGCTTTGCCACAAAACCCCACAAGCAGAAGAAGGATCATGAAGAACTACAAATCTCGCAGGAACTTCAAAGGGATACATTATTCAGGAAATAACATTACACCTAACATATAAAAGTTTCAAAAAAGTAAGATACAAGTCTGTTTTCCAATACATACCACTACACCTACTCTGGTGAAGACCCTGACATTGCCTAGCTCTCACTGATGGGAGCCTAGTATGAAGGTGAGCCAGCCTCACCTAATGCAGAACCCCGAGTCAGTCGATGACAAAGCCTGTCTAGTCCTCCAGGCCTAGTGCCACCGCGTGAGTCTCCACCGGCGTAGCCACCGACGCCACCGCTCGTCCTTCTTCCACCATGGTCTTGCTCCTGGCACCATACCACCAGTCATGGATGCCCCAGAAAGCGTAGACCACAGCCACCAAGATCACGGTGACCCATCCCACCAGGCCACAGCTGAAGAACAACACGATGAAGAAATGCTCCAAGGGATTTGCTCGCTCCAGCAGGGTGACGTACTCCTTGAAGAAGTCATCAATTAACTGGGAAATGAAGCTCAGCGTGTGGTTCGATTTAGGGAACCTCGGCGACCCTTCTTATAGCAGCGAAAGCAGAGCCCTATCCTTCATCGAGCACTACGCGGGAAAAGCCAAGGAATCCAGCTGCAGTGCTTGCAAATGGCGCGAAACCACCGACGCATCTCTCCCCAGGTGGCCAAATAATCAACATGTCGCACTCGCAGCAGTCCCAGAGCAAGGTGTCATCCCACCATGAACTCACAATGGGCGGGACATCCTGATGCCGAGGGTGTGGGCACCAGAGAGAAGGAAAGGCAAGAAGGAGAAGAAGAAGAGAGGAGGACATCGATTTCCAAGTGGGACCGGCCCCACACGTCAGCGGAACACTCAAGAAAACTCTGGGTGCACCTAGCTCCTGGGTTTTCTTTCAAATCGTGGAAAGATCACTGGCTGTTTAAAGCCTCTACCCCTTTAAAACTAGGCTTCTGTGACCACTTATGGGTGGCCAGAATTATTCTATAAAAATTAGAGTGGAATTTTATTTTACAGTACCAGAGAAAATCTTTCTGGATCAAGTTGGCCTGCTGACCCTTTTTATGAAAAATTGTTTTGTTTTTCTTGGGTAAAGAAAATTTTACCTCCTAAGTGTTTTGTGTTGCTGTGTGTTGAGAAAACACACTCCCTTGTTTCCCTTACGAATCTCGAGGATGAGATTCATTTTAGGGGGGGGGGGGAGATCTATCACACCCCACTTTTTGAAAACCAACAAAATACAGTTGTTGGAGAGTCAAAAATTAGGGCCAACAAAAACTTTTTGAAATGCTTGACTATTAATCTTGTTTCACCCCTCTTTGCCTTGTTTGACCTTGAGTGTTTGTGTTTGAACAAAACCAAAATAAAATGGTTACCTAAATAACAAGAATTGAGCTGAACCTCTTGTATAAAATCCTCCTGAAATGGTTTGGCTTGATCACTAACTTTCTTTAAGCACTTGAGGGAAACCTCCAAGAATTTAAATTGCAGAACTCTCTTGCTTGAGTGAACTTGTTAGGTCTTGTTATTATCTGCTTATGATGTGACCTTATCATTTTCATTGCCTCAAAGTCTTTATAACTGTTGTGGATGATTGTGAGTTGTTTTAAATGAATGAGATCTACAAATAACAAGCCCAAACATCATTAGTATGTATATCCTATTTCCATCTCATCTTGTGTTCTGTTTAACTTCTCTATTTTGGCCTCCTGACATAATGGAGAGATCTTGATCTTTTACCAATGCACCATCATGGGTATAATGGTACATATTTATGAGTCCTATCCTAATGGTTGGATTGAAGTTAAACCCATTCACATTTTCTTCCAAAGCCCTCTTGAGGTCATCCCAACAAATATGATCATGTCCTTGTTATCATGATGCCTTTTGTTAGTCTTCCTAAAAATCACTCCTATATATTTTTAGCTCCACCAAATTTCCCTTGTCATCCTCATGACTTATACATCATATCCATGTGGTCCATTTATCTTCCCATGACCATGTGATTATTCTTCTCTCAGGGTTTTGGCCTATTAAATAAACTCCTGTTATCACCCTTTTACACTTGGTATATCAAATATTTTCCATAGGAGTTGCTTATTAAAAATCACCTTTGTGACCTATATTATATACCCTCCCACCCCAACTCAAACATACTAGATTTATAAACTATTTCCTATTTATTAAATGTTATTTTCCAAAACGCCAGAAATGGACTTTTAATGTTTTTGTTAATAAAAGTATTTCTAAATTTTTGGGGGAAGCTCCCCAACATTCCTAGGGTCATATGTGACCTAGTTATCCAAAAACATTTGCTTCTCATTTTCAAAATTTTGAAGAAAACCTCCAAAAACAGTTTCATCACTTTTTGAATTTTCAAATTTTTGTAAAACAAATATTTTCAGAAATTTTGGGGACCACCACCCCTAGACTCAATTTTTGATTCTCTACCCATTAAACATGTTTTCAAACATATCTTCTATTCAAAATTTGGGAGAAAACATCCAAAAACAGAGACAACAGTTTTTGGAAATTTGAATGTTTTCAAAGAAAAAAATTTAAGAGAAGTGGGAGACCACCACTACCATACTCCAATTTTCATTTCCTACCTCCTAGACATATTTTATTGCATGTGTTGTGTTCAATATTTTGAAGAAAACAATCACAAACACCTTCTGGCCAAATTCTAAAGAGATCCTTAGGTGGATGTCTTTCACTCCTTTTTTACCCATCTTGGATGCCTAGTCACCTGGTCCCACCACTTTGACTTCATTGGACATTCTTGCACTGCTCCCATACTTTTCCACATCACCCACATGGCTTGGACATCAAGCATGGCATGGGCTGACATGCCACACCCCCTCCCCATACCTTGTTTCCCCAATCCATATCTTCTAGAGTCACTGACTCCCCACGAGCTCACCATGCCATTCATCCCTCCCTGGTCCCTTCCCTTCCCTCTCTATTTCATGTAAAACACCTTCGGGTCCAGAGGGAGAAAGCCCACACCCCCACCTCCATGGATCTTCTCTCCCTCGGCCCTTCTGGCATTCTCACCCCCTCATCACCACAAACCTCCTAGATAAGGTCCCCTCGGACCTCGTTTCCCCGAGCTTGCTCGCCATGGTCGCCATGGACCTTGTCCGTCGGGCTCCAACGCGAGGCAGATCAGAGCCACCCCCGTGCACAACAACGTGTCTACCAGCCTCCTCTGCTCTCTAATCGATCCTCTGGCTTTAAAACCATCTCCCTCATGTCTTGTTCGTCGACATCAATCATGGCATGGCCGCCAGAGGACCTCCTCGCCGACCCACCTCCTCCGGTCAATTTGGCCCTCACCGTTGCCTCCTCTCGCACCCCCTTGGACAAAAAACACTCAAGACCATATCAATTTGAAACTTCATTCCTCGAAACAGCGACCCCGACAGTGACCGAGGTCAACCTCCGCTCGGCCCCCTTGAGCTCCATGTCTCGGGCCTTCCCCTCGAAATCCAGCGGTGGCACTAAACCGACGACGCGATTTGGATCCTCCAGGGCCTAATCGTGCATCCGGGGAGCTCCGGAATCGCACCACGGCGAGGCTCCAGCGAGATCATGCCTCGGCCGCCGCGTTCTCTGTTTTTTGTTGCCACTTCTTGATCAACGCCGGCGCGCGTCGACGTGGCTCCATCTGTGGCGTCCGTTTCCGATCGTGCGGCACCGCACCCTTTCGGCGTCGCTGGGTTACGAACGGCTGGGCCCAACTGTGGCCCACTTCAACCTTTTTGAATCTCCATCGGCGTAGGAACGCTCCGCTAGGCCGGCCCATCGCTGTGCTGGCGGATCTGGCCCGTTAACCCTTTTTCCCTGCAGGTTGTTGTGCTTTTTTTTCTTGCAGATCTACTCATGGCTTCTTACTTTAAATCAAAATGAAAATGCAAACAACTATAACTTGTCAAACCAAAAATCACAGAGGTGGCTATACTATTTCTTGACCACCTCCAACATGTAGATCTGTGTTTTGTACTATACTCTAGGAGAAATGACATTAATGGCAGAGACACTCTATTTCATCATTTGGATCATAACTTGTGTTTTAAGTAGCCAAATCTTGCAAACCAAATTGTTTTGAGTAGACCTTGGATAGATCTATCAGTGAGACGTGACCTTGCATCAAGGGAAGCTACCATTTGGAAATGCCATCCATTTTGGTAAAAGACCAGTAGGCATTTCTAGGATTTTAGAGGAAGTTTAAAAATGATTTTTGATCTGTATCCAATTGGATGAGCTTGTGTGTGATTAGATATATGTAATCCTAGCTTGGCATAATTTTTAGAGCTCTAGATTATTTTTGGTGTGCATTTCTAGAAACATCATATTTTCTGTTTATTTTAAATCTTGTGTGTTTGTTTGTGAATAAATGATTGTTTGTTAGAAACTTGTTTCCAAGCATGAGTAGATGTGTTGATCTCTGTTATTAGGTTGTTTTCTTTCATTACTAGTATGTTAGGAAGCTTGTGCACGATTGGAAAACAAATAGAAATAGAAATAGTCTCTTATTGTTTTCTAGCATTTTTGTGGAATAGATTTTGTGATCTAGTCTTGCTATGTTTAAGTACATAGGTTTTTGTTATGGTTATGTTGAGTCCAGTACCATTTTGGTACTGATGTGGTGATGGTATCACCTCTGTTAGCTTGCACATTAGTTTATAGGAGAGCTTGTGTAACTTTGTTTGATTTATTTAACTATGTTGTTTTCACTAGTATGAGTAGTTGTTTTCATAGAATTATTTTAGTATTTTTGCTTACTAGCATGTGTAAGGTGTATGTGCTGTTAGTAGGTATTTTTTTATTCATGTATTTATGGTTTAGGAAAATGCATCCTTATAGTGTTGATTGCTCCTCTAGTGTTGCATTAGTGTCCCACTAGATTTTGTTGCTCCATTATTGTTGTCCTCCTATTTTCATGAGTGTATGATTGTCCTAGCAGGTTTAGGATATTTTAAATTCTGTTATTGTGGCATAGATATTGTAGTTGCTGTTTGTTGATGGGTTGTAGAATGCAATTATTTTCTTATAGCATGCTTGTGTAGATTTTTCATACTAGTATGCTAATAGTTAGCTCCTGTTATTATGTTATTTTGCTGGGTGTAATGTCTCTTGTTGTTATTCTGTTTTAGAGTGTGTATTATGGTTTGTTATAATTGATTGAACCACTGGTTCATTTGGTTACTTTCATGATTGAGTGATTCCTTAGCTTTTGTGTAGACATAAGCTTAATCAGTAACTAGCTGATTCATCTATGTTTTGTTTGCTTTGTTGTTTGGAATTGTCTGAGTGTTTACCTTAGCATAAGTTTGGTACTAGTGTTATTATTGTGTTTAGTAGTACCTTGTTATCTATGCTTAAGGTTAGTGGTAAACTGGTTTGGGTTGATTGCTTGTGTGTTGTTGATACCCACTGCCATGGGTATTGCCTTGATGATTGGTATGAGTACCTTCGTAGCCTCACCCTTGTGACCACAAGCTATATTTGTAGATTCTCAAATATCTTGGTATAAGAATGATACACCCACTCAACCTATGATATTTGAGATGTCGAATATGGTTTCTCAACCATATGTTTTTCTGACGATAGCTTTGTACCCTGAGAGTTTTTGAGGTAGTTTTCTCTTTAACTTTTTGAGTGATTGCATTAGTATAAGTTTGCTTGCTGTATGTGTTTCTTTGATTACTTGATTGTCCTTCTGGTTATGAGTGTGTGTCTTTTATTTCTTTTACGGCGGTAGAAAACAAAGAAGAAGAAGGAGTTGTAGAGTTATGTGTCAAGTTCAAGCTACTCCAAGCCCAGGGACACAAAGAGATTTAAGGAAAGACATCCTGATGCTTGCTGTTACTATACTTATCATTATCTATCATGCATGTTTTACTCCTGGAAAGTTATACAAAAACTTTGAGTTCCAAGAACTATTTTTGAGTGACTATTACTACTATTAATATTATAATACTATTATGCCAGTAGTTGATACTTGGTGTTACCAAGCCCATAGCCACCATATGGTAGTTATTACCACCAAAGTATAAGTCCCTAAGTGGACACCCTAAAAATATGTTTTTTTTAAAAAAACAAAGGCTTTTATGGAAAACCCGGAAGAAAGGCTGAGCCTTATCCACCGGATGAATGCTGAAGTGGTCATTTTTGGAAAAATGGTGTTTTACAAAAATGGCACATAACCTAGTCTTCGCCGGACAACCTTTACTGTAGTGCCACTCTACCCCAACATGGGTACGGGGCCTACCTAGATAATTGTTCTTGTTAGTGTGTGTCTATCCCAAAAATCTACAGAGAGGATGATACTCTGAACCGAAGTGTCGCTAGGAGGGAGAAACGGGACATACACAGTGTGGGATTAATTTTCCCTCCGGATGCGACAATTGGGTCTCGTGCTGTGGCGATGTGTGACATGGTGCCGGGGAGAAAAAACCCAATTGAAGGGATAGTCATGTACTAGCTTGATCAGAGTGGATAGTTAGGGTCAATTGTCTGATGCTTGCATATCGCTGTGTCGATCCATGGGTAGTTCATGGCAGATGATTGGATGTGGTGGATTATGTACACCTCTGCAGAGTAAAAATATTCGGAATAGCCGCGTCCTCCGATATGGACAGTTGAATGGACATGTAGCTAGCATTGTGTCAATGTTTTCAAAAAGGAGTATAATTTATGAAGTGCTAAAAGAAGGATTTTTGTACCGTGGAGGTACCATTGAAGAAAAGCCAGAAGTTGCTTTACAAGAAGTTTTGCAAAGAGAAAATCTTTCTTTTCTAAACAAAATCTGGAAGTTGATTCCAAGAAGTTTTGCAAAGAGAAAACTTTCTTTTAACAAAGTTTTACAAAACCTCTTGTACATGTGATATCCACAAGAGAAAGAAAACTATATTATTTTCTTTTGAAGTATCTTCTTCAACAAATATACAGGGATTTTCAAAATCAACTATGGTATATCTTTCATATATCATGGATAGTGAACCCTATGTATAGCCTACCTACTACACCATATAAGCATGATGGTTGTCTGGCTGAGTACGTTGAAATGTACTCATATTGGTTTCGTCCCTGGTATTTATTTGCCAGACATCAAGAAGGAATCTGAGGAGGAGATCTACGAGGAGGAGTACTGCGCTGATGGACTTGCGAACTAGGATCGTCTCCCAGTCAGCAGCCTGTAGGTTAAGGCGTGACTTGGGATCCACTACGTTGTTTGTGTTTTGCCTTCCGCCGTGTGTGTTGTGTGCTTGTCCTGCGTGGCAGTTGTGTTAGACTTGGTTATGTGACCATGTCTCTTTTGTAAGACCTTTGTGTAAATGTGTAATGGATGTTGTATCTGAATGCCAACTTGATATGTTGTTCACGACTGGTGTGATCTAGGATCGTGAATGTATGTATATCGGAGATCCTTGAACAGTGGTTCGGGGGTCCGTACACAAGTAATCTTGGCCGAATCCTTCACCTATTCTTTGCCCTTCTTTTTATCAAGCTTAGACTTGTTTTTGATATTGGAGTTGAATCCAAGTCCACTTTTGTCATTTGTAACTCTTTGCACTCTCGACATATTGTAAAGGGCGGACCTCCCTTCATGAAAATTTTCCAAGTCTTTCTTCAAAGAAGTAACGTGTGCCTTGAGATCTTTTATTTCCTCTAAATGGTTAGTGAAAACAAAAGTACTAGAGGAAGTGGATGCTTCATTGTTATAGCAACAAGGCATGGAAAGTAATTCATCACAAGATTTAGCAATATTATGAGATGATGAATTACTAGGACTATCACATGGCATTATAGCATTTTTAGTAGGGATTGTGCTAGTGACCACATGAGGCTCACAAGATGTTACCTTTGTAGTGATAGCCTCAAGATCTAACTTTGGCCTAGTATGGGATGTTAGAAGATCCTCATTAGAGCTAGATATTTTCATGATTTTCTTCTAATTTCCCATACTTGCTAGTCATTAACTCAAGCTGAGCCCTTAGCTCAACATTATCCTTCAAAATAGATGCTTCAAATGAAGTGGAGTTAGTAGTACAAGCATCATTAATCTTAGAAATAGAAGAAGATAACTTGGCAAGCTAATTATTCAACCTATCATTTTACTCAATATTTGCATGATCACAAGAGGAAGTAGAGGTACTAGGAATATTAAGTTTAGATAGTTGAGTTTGATCATGGGACTTGACAAGGAGAGATTGTTCACTTTCCAAAGCTTTGTGATCTTTGTCAAGTCTCTATATGTCCTCAATTAGTTTAGCATGGCCAACACCAATTTCAACCTTTTCCTTTTAAGAACTTTATTTTTAGCCCTAGCATGGTCACGTTCTTTAGTGTGAAAAGCAATTTTTCATTATAAAACTCCTTAATAGAATCAAGTTTCTCCTCAAGAGTAAATCGGAGCTCTTGGTCTTCTTCAAGGGTAACATTAAGAGAAGCTATTTCAAGTGAATCTTGTCTTTCCATTACTCCCTTCTTCTCAATGATTTTCGCGCTCTCAATAGCAAAAGTCAAAATTTCGCAAAAAAGGATAGATAGCTTTACTACATTTAGGGAGAGAATCAAAAACCATATCACCCTTCTTCTTTAAAGAGTAAACATTATTATTCTCTCCATAATAATAATCCTCATCATCACAAGATGTATAGGGTTCCAAAGTTAGAGATACATTTGAATCCCTAGCCATAAGGAATAAGTGAGAACCGGAAGGTGATGATGAGAGAATACTTAAAGCTCTATTGAGGTCCAGGTCTTGTTCACACAAACGTTGGGATTCCTCTACATTGTTATCCACACAAGTACTAGAGGATATGGAAGCATTGTTTTCATGACAACAAGACATAGGAAACATATCATCATGAGATTTAGTTAAACAACTATTATATGATATGCAATGACTACCAACACTAGCATGTAAGATATATTGAGTGCTAGAAGAGTTTAAGTCCAAAGATAGAACATTGCAATGGGATAGATAAGAAGTATAGTCA
This sequence comes from Alopecurus myosuroides, assembly GCA_028641055.1. Classification (NCBI taxonomy): domain Eukaryota; kingdom Viridiplantae; phylum Streptophyta; class Magnoliopsida; order Poales; family Poaceae; genus Alopecurus; species Alopecurus myosuroides. The sequence continues at coordinate 448,618,017 of CM054058.1, read as the reverse complement.
ATAGTAGATTCACTATCAACAATGAAATGTCTACCTACACCTACCATATCATTACCTTATGACAAATCACATGTGTGTGGAGTGTAATAAGATGTGAAATCATCATGGCCGGAAGTGGAAGGAGAACAATCATCCTCAATAATGTTGTACACATCATATATATCTTGAAGTTTTGTCCATAACTCATGAGCTTTCGAAAAGGCATGATTGACCCAAGAACTACATCGCTCAAAACACAAATGAGACCATTAGATACTATATTATCGAGATAAGAGTTTTCATCATCCTCTAAAGATAGCTTTTGGGAATCCTTTGGAGGAGGAAAATACATATATACAATTCTCTTTACATAATTTGGACCCATGTCCGTAAAAACATTAAGCATGCGAATTTTCCAAACATCATAATCTGTGCCATCGAATTTAAAAGAGGGATCATGCACTAATTCCTTAAACAACATCGTACCCTACAGAATGTAAATCATAATAACGAGAGCCCAGGCTCTGATACCAATTGAAGGAACAAACTATGTCGCCTAGAGTGGGGTGAATAGGAGATTAATTTTTTTCGGTTAAGGCTTGCTAAATGCAGAAATAAACTAGGTGTTTTAAATAACAAGCACACAACCTAAATAAGCTAGGATCAGTAAAGTGCACCAACAACTTATGCTAAGCAAGACAAGTAACAAGGTGACAACAAGATATATTACTTCAAGATATCACAATGTAAAGTGCATAAGTAAATAGCTCGGGTATGGAAATAACCGAGGCACACGGAGATGATGATGTATTCCTGAGTTCCTCCTTTTGAGGGGAGTACATCTGATACCCGATGACGTAGTTAATGATGGTGTAGGTCTTGCACTCGTTGAGAAAACCCAAGAGGAAGGTATGATGAGCACAGCAGTAGTTTTCCTTCAGAAAGAAACCAAGGTTTAATCGACCAGTAGGAGGAAGGAGTAACTTCGGAAGGTTGATGCAGCTGAGATGGCAGGGCACACTACCGGTTCAGCAGCAACGTGGAACCTACACAACATAAACAATTCACTTTGCCCCAACGAAGCAGTGAGGTTGTCAATCTCACCGGTTTTGCTGATAACAAAGAGGTTTAAATGTATGGTGTGGAAAACAATATGAGAACATTATGTGTCGAGACATCGTAGTAGAATTCATAGACGGGGGTGCCATGAGACTACTGATAGAGATGTGGGGGGACGTGATTGTGTGAAGGACAATGACACAGGGTTTTTACCCAGGTTTGGTACGGCGCAGTAATGCGACGTTCCTACTCCTGCAATCTCACTATTCAGGACTAAAGCCTGTAAATACAGAGTACAACGTGAGGTTCTATTAACTTCTTGTCAAGATCAATCTCTCGGCGAGTTAGCCTTTAGCTTCTTGTCTATCCATCATATCTCCCGTCCAGCTTTATATAATAGCCGGAGTAGGGCATACAGAATAGGAAACCTAGAAGACTACGGTAACCATTAACTTGGAAAGTAAGGAATCCGACTTCTACTCCAAGCCAGATCACGTGGGCCGCGATCCGGGTTCTTCTAGAATCCGGCTTCTGTGCATCATCTTACTGGGCTGCCCAATGGACCGTAATCCACTACCACTTGGGCCACCCGGGTAATCCGGCACTTTAGACTGCCACCTTATATGCCCCTATTCGGTATATATCCGACAGTAGCCCCCAAGAAGGATTAAGACTCTGATTCGCCGTCTTTCGCCAAATGCATATTTTCCGAGAAATATCGGCCTGCAGTCTTGATTCTTCTTTTTCTCCTCAAAGGATGTTATAACGCAAAACTCGGAATCCAGAAAATCCGGCTTTTCTTACACGATCCTTCGTGAAGAAGGAACTTCCTACGTCAGCGCTTTAATCATGCTGACGTAAGGGACGTTTGGGTTTCCGGCGGGAAACCCAGAAACATATCTCTGACAGATTCTCGCGGGAAACGAGGCGATAGCAACAATCACCCGTCGTTTCATTTCCCGGAATTTCCGGCGAGTGACACGCGTTGATCATCCAACGGTCAAAAGAGCCTTTAGCACGCATCGTGACGGGATTCCGGCTATAAATAGCCGCCTCCGTCCTCCGAGGAAACCTTCCTCTCTCACTTCGCAGCACCATTCCCAGCGCCCAAGTTCTCACAGAGCAACTCCCGAGCGCACGAACGCCACCCGAGACCTCACCGGAGCAACCGCGCGACGCCCATCGATGGCATCCCCAAGCTCCTCACCGGCCTGTTCCGTCGCAACGGACATCGACGAAATCATCAATACGATGGATCCACAACTGGATTCACCGGTGCACGCTTCCGGCGACGAGCCGGCGAAGGCCACTGGCGGTGCGGCGGGCGAGGAAATTCCTCCCGCCGCCACGGATCTTGCTAGGTCTTCTTCCGCGCCTCCCCCGCCATTCGCGCCCGAGACGGTGGAAGAGAAAATCGCTCTCGTCGGAGACGAGCTCGCGGCCGCGGAGGCCGTAGCGTCCGCCGCCGCTGGAGCAGAAGACGAGGCGGAAACTGCCGGCAACTGGAGCGCAAGCAGTATTCCGCCATCCCTCCTTCCAACAATGGAGAAGGAGGGGCTCGTGCTGAAGGGGAAATGGCGGATCCCGGAGGACGAATCCGAGCCCATGCCAAAAGACGGAGAACGCGTTCTCCTTACCTCTCATATTGCGAGAGGTATGGGTTTGCCGCCTTTCGCCTTTTTCTTACAAGTCCTCAACCATTACGGTGTTCAGCCTCATAACCTTCCCCCAAATTCCATTCTTTATCTAGCCGGCTTCCAAGCCCTTTTCGAAGGGTATTTAGGAATAGCTCCTAGACAAGATTTTTGGCAATACTGCTTCGGAGTGAAGCGTAACACCACAGTGGGTGTTCTTCCCATGTGCGGGACCATTTCTTTCACTCTTCAGAGGTTTAGGGAAGATTGGTACCCAAAGATAAAAACATCAAAATCCGTCAAATTTTGGACGGGTTCTTTCTTTTATCATCCTCACGTCCCGTTTCCTGAGAAAGAAAACGGGCTTCCTCCATTTGTCAACTCCGCCACCATCCCGCAAGAGAGTTGGGCAATTGAGGCGGTGCAAACCTTGCCGTAAGATCTGATGAAGATAAAGCGGAGTATTGCCAAACTTACCTCTTCTAAGCCTCCCCTAACCGGAACTGATACTGTTCTGTGTTGGTTCGGCCGCCGTATTCAACCTCTCGCTTTCCGCTCCCGACTCCTTTGTGAATACGAAGGGCCAGTGGACGAAATGAGAGGGACGGAAAAAGCCTTCTCCAAAAAGGACTTCAAGAAACGAGTCAACCAATTGGTCGCTACTCGCGATCAATACGAAGAAAGTTTGGAAATATATCATGAGGAGAACCCAGTCCCTAAGATATTTTTATTTTCCTTGATTTGGGTTTCTCTCGGATTGCTTCTTTTTCCTGACTTAATCGAGTATTTTGCCTTCTCCATAATTCGACGAACTTAAGGAAGCTGATCTTGCATCCGACGCCGAACTCGACGAATTACACGCCAGTGTTTACGGCGGCCGGAACCGCAAGAGGCCAGTGATCCCTGAGGAAGTAATAAATCTTGACGGAATTCCCATCGTCGCATCCGGGTATTTTACTGGAGATCTTTACTTATCATTCCCTTCCGGTTCTTCGAGATATTTACTTCTCGTATTTTTCCTTTTCAGCCTTGCTCCAGTTCCTTTGAAGTCAAAGAAATTGAAGAAACATAAAGCTGCTACTAGCAAAGGAGAGCCGTTTTCTGCTGCAGCTTATCCCGTTCCAACTACATTTGGTAGGGAGGAAAAGACTACGAACCCGGACATACAATTCCAGCAATCCAGCCAGCCTATTGCATCTAACATGGATGCGAGGGAAAGCGCGGGACCAGAAATGGGTAGACATCCTCGAGCATCTAGAGAGGATGAACCCATTCCCACTTTTGACAAGAACTTCCCGGTAAAGGAAGAACCGTTTGACGATCTCGGATATATTCGTCCGGAAGCTAAGAAGTTCTTCGCTCCTGCTCCTTTGATCCGTCCTTGGCCACAAGGCGGGCTAATTGTCCGAAATAACTTCGTATTTTCACCTCGTCAGGTCATGCAAGACGACCTGCATCATATTGGAATTCTCTTTTCTGAATACTTAAGGGAATTCAACGAAAACTTGTCAGGTTTGGAGCAAATGAGCCAGGTAATATCTCTAGCCCCCAAGCAATAAGTCGAATGCATGCTATCAACTTAATGCTTCTTATCACGCTTGTTCTAACTTAAGCGTCTTGCTTTCATTTCCGTGTTTCAGCAAACTGCTGATACAATAAACTTGGAAGTTTGTAACAAGCTTAACATCAAAAATAAGGAGGTTAAAACCCTCCTATCTATTCTTGATGTTAAAGAAACAGAGCTGGCATCGTCTCAGCTACGGCTGGAGGAAACAACAGGTATACTTTTAATTCTCTGAAGTTCCTTGTCCATAATTTTTTTAAGTACTTTTCCGAGTTTTCTCAACCCAGAATTTTTTTCCTTGCTTTCCAGCTGCTTTGGCGAAAGCCAAGCAAATAGCTGAAGATGCCGGCAACACCGAGAATCTCCGTCGGGAGAACTTGGACCTTCACAAGGATCTTATGAAGGTTCAGAAGGATCTGGAGGCCATCAATCTGGCTCTTGGTATTGCTCAATCCAAGCCCTACCAACAAGCTGACAAGGACAAGGCCACTATCCAAGATTTGGAGAACGCCTTGACCCTGCGCCTGGAGGAAGACTCCTAAATGGACAAGATCCTCGGTAAGTTATCAACTTTTACCGGATTTTCCATGTTTTGATTCCTTTCTCTGCTTTTTCACTTACCCTTCGGTTGTTTGTCTGAAAAAACAGGAGATAACCCAGATCTTACTCAGATTGAAAAGATCTGAGCTTTTGGGAAGGTATTCACCGCAATCAAGGCTGCGGGAATGTTGCTCATCAACATATACCTTCCCGCAAAGTTTGGGGAACTCTCCAAAGTTGAAAAACTTCCGGGAGCCATCATAGAAATTGCGGATGCCAAGGAGTCCACCTTGCGCTCCGCGGCCCGGGGTGGTGCACGCATGGCTTTAGGGCTTATGCGTATGCATTACCCCAGTGCCAAATCTTGGCACGCGGCGTCCGGTATCCCTCTTGGATATTCGGAGACCCAGCGGACCACCATCTTTGATGAAATCAAGGGTCACGCCACCAAGATCGCCTCTATGGTGAATATCTCCATCACCTATCCGGAAGAAGAGATTCCAGAAGCCCCCGAGGATGACAGCAGTGAAGAAGACTCGGATGCTTGAAGAATTCTCCCTGCCCTGGATAGGAGAAATAGGAAATAGGAGCATTACTGCACTTTACAATGTAATTTTTATTGTAATGCTTCTATTCTTTTGTATGAACAAGTGCTCCGCCTTTTGCAGTTAATTTTTATGAAATCCTTTGCAAGTTTTCCGGGTTTTATATTCCTTTATCTTCTAAGTTCTCTGGTTTATGTGGTTTAACTGTCCTTAGTGTTTGAAATGGCTCGGTAGTACTTTAATCTTCATGCCAAGTTACTGGGTAAAACCAATCAGTTTAAACTCGGAAACATGGATCATACTAAAGGCATTTTTACTTACTAGCTCCAGTGACCCAGCACATAGACAATTAGATAATGCTTAGAGAATAATAAGGAATTTTTTGAATGAAGCTCGGGCACGCAGGCACAATCCAACTTTCCTTTAACCTTTAGTAGGCTGAAAATTATTCAGCTTTTAAACGCCGAGCACGCAGGCACAATTCGGGTTAACATTGAGTATTTTGTAAGATCATTGGGAAATAGATAAGGCGGAATCATGCTTTATACTATAATAAACTTGTAAAAACATGGATGTAAGAATTCCGACAACTTTATTTCATGATCTCAAAGATGTTTACATAGAAATTGAACTAAGTATAGAAGGGACGTAACTGCTGGATACTCCAGGGCCTCTTTGTCTCTCCTAGCTCAGCATCTATCTTCCTCTTTATTTTGCGATTTGGCTTGTCGGGGTGGTCTTCTGTATCCCGAATATCTACAAGATAGTATGATCCATTTTTCATAGCTTTGCTGATGACGAATGGTCCTTCCCATACTGGGGCCAATTTGTGCTTTCTTTGCTGCACCAATCTTAGCACGAGGTCACCTTCTTTAAAAGAACGGTGCCTGATTTTCCGACTATGGTAACGTCGTAAACCTTGCTGGTAAATGGCGGATCTTTGAAGCACAAGCTCTCGTTCCTCTTCTAAGAGATCGACGACATCCTGTCGTGCTTTTTGGCATCCGAGTCGTCGAAATCCTGCACTCTTGGGCTATCATGGATCATGTCCGTTGGAAGAATTGCTTCTACACTATAAACTAGGAAAAAAGGGGTTTGCCCAGTTGACCTGTTTGGTGTTGTTCGAATACTCCAAAGCACGGAAGGTAGCTCTTCTACCCATGCTACAGCTGCTCTATGAAGAGGAGATTCGAGTCTTGGGCGTATTCCTTGTAAAATTGAGCTATTCATTCTTTCAACATGTCCGTTGGATTGCGGGTGTGCCACAGATGCGAGATCCAGGCGAATTCCCGTTTGTCGGCAATATTTTGCCAACTCTCCAATGGAGAAATTTGTCCCGTTGTCGGTTACTATGTCAATGATGAAGTTTCTGGCAGTTACACCGTCAAGCTTTTTGATGGGTTTAGCCTCCACCCACTTGGTATATTTATCCACAGCTACTAGTAGGTGTGTGAGTCTGCCTCGTGCAGTTTTGAATGGTCCCATCATATCTAGCCCCCAGACCGCAAATGGACATGTAATGGGGATAATTTTGAGTGCTTGGGCTGGCATATTAGTCTGCTTGGCCTAATACTGACATCCTGCACACGTATTTACTATGTGCTCGGCGTCTGTCTTGGCTGTTAGCCAGAAAAACCCGGCGCGGAATGCCTTTTTCACTATGCTTTTTGATTGAGCATGATGTCCGCAATCTCCGGCATGGATTTCTTGCAGGATTTCTTGTCCTTCTTCTGGTGAAATACATCGCAGAAAAATTCCGGTAGTACTGCGTTTATACAGGCAATTGTTAATTACCATGTATCCTTTTCATCGACGCTGAATCTGTCTTTGCAAGACTTCGTCTGCTCCATCCGGGTACTTCTGATCAACTAAGAAGTTTAAATATGGGATTGTCCAATCCGGGTTAACGAGCATGACTTCAGTTGACTCGGAAGCCAGAGGATAATCAACATCTCCACCTTTTATCGATGGTTCGTACAAATGTTGGACGAATACACCTGGTGGTAGGATTTTTACCCTTTCTGATCCCATGCGGGCTAATGCATCCGCGTTCGAATTTTCCTCCCTTTTAACATGGAGCACTTCGAATCCGAAGAAACATCTGGCAAATTCGTCAACCGTTCTCCGGTATTCGGCCATTATAGGGCTTTTGGCATCCCAAGTTTGGTTGAGCTGGTGCTGTACCAAATCTGAGTCGCCATAGCATAAAATGCGTTTGACACCTATTTCCTTTGCGATATGCAAGCCGTGAAGAAAAGCTTCGTATTCTGCCACGTTATTACTGGCGTTGAAGTGTATTTGTAATACATACTCCATTGTATCTCCCTTAGGGTATTTTAGGACTACACCAGCTCCAGCGCCCTCTTTCATCTTGGATCCGTCAAAGTGCATGATCCAGTACTCGGACTCCGGCATTGGTGTTTTTTTCCATTGCTTCCGTCCAGTCGGCAACAAAAATCTGCCAGAACCACGGATTTTATTGCCGTCCTAGGCTGATACTTAATGTCGAATGCTTCTAGCTCGATGCCCCATTTGGCTACTCGGCCTGTCGCCTCCGCATTGTTTATTATATCCCCTAGTGGTTCTTTGAATACCACTGTTATGGAATGTCCTTGGAAATAATGGCGAAGTTTTCTAGATGCGAAAAATACGCCATATGCCAGTTTTTGGTAGTGTGGATATCTTTGTTTGGAATCGGAAAAAACTTCCCTTACATAATATACCGGATGCTGATCGGGTATGCTCTGTTCGTCTTTCTTCCTTTCCACAACAATTACTGCACTAATAACCCGGTTTGTAGCCGTTAGGTACAATAGCATAGGTTCTTCGTCTTTTGGGGATGCCAAAATCGGAGCTTTCATCAAAGTTTCTTTCAACTGGGTTAACGCTGCATCTGCCTCCTCTGTCCACTCGAATTTGTCGGACTTTTTCAATAACTTATACAGTGGCAAAGCTTTATCCCCCAGCCGGCTAATAAACCTGCTGACGACTGAAGCGGAACCCGTCAATCTTTGCACATCTTTTACGCACGTAGGCTTGGAGATGTTTAAGATTGCTTTGATCTTTTCTGGGTTTACTTCTATTCCTCTGTGAGAAACGATGAAATCCAGAACTTTTCCTGAGGGAACCCCAACACACTTTAATGGATTTAACTTCATTTTATAAGTGCGCAAATTTTCGAAGGTTTCTCGCAAATCCTCAAGGAGTGTTTCTTTTTCCTTGGTGACGACAGCAATGTCGTCCACGTAAACGTGGACATTTTTGCCAATCTGACTATGCAAACACCGTTGCATGCAACGCTGGTAGGTTGCACTTGCGTTCTTCAGGCCAAATGGCATGGTTATGTAATAGTACGTCCCATAGGGGGTTATGAAAGAGGTGTTGATTTGATCTTCCTTTTTCATACGTATTTGATGATACCCAGAATATGCATCCAAAAAGCATAAAAGCACAGAGCCTGCAGTGGCATCTATTATTTGATCGATTTGCGGTAACGCAAACCTATCTTTTGGACACAGTTTGTTCAGGCTGGTGTAATCTATACACATCCTAAGGGTATTAGTATCTTTCTTCGGGACTAATACTGGATTTGCTGACCATTCAGTATGTATAACTTCCCGGATAAAATCTGCTGCCAAAAGCCGGATAATCTCCTTGCCAATAGCCTTCCGTCTTCTTCCGTCAAATCGACGGAGACCTTGCTTGACGGGTTTGGATCCTGGAATCACCTTAAGTTGATGCTCAGCAAGTTCCCTGGGTACGCCTGGCATGTCCGCTGGACAGCAAGCAAAAATATCCTAGTTCTCACGGAGGAACTTGATGAGCTCTCTTTCCTATTTGTCGGTCATCCCGGTTCCCACTACGACAAATTTTGTCGGATCTTTGGGGTCTAGGATTACCTGTCTTGTATTCTCGGAAGCCTTGAAGCTATCTGCTGGCTTCCATCTTTCTTTTCCTGCCGGCATTTCTGTCGGCGATACCTCTTCGGCCAGCTCTTTCAACTCTTCCTTTGCTATGACTTTCTCAGTGCAAAGGGCGTTTTCTTTTTCCAGCTCGTTTGCCAACTTGAAGTCTCCAGATATGGTGATTACTCCTCCTCTGGGTCCTGGCATCTTCAGCTTGTTATATATAGCATGATCTTGCCATGAATTTGGCGAAATGTAACATCCCTGATTTTTGGAAAACTCAAATATCACAAAAATTTGAAACTTTTTGTTTTCATGTTATGCAAGTCACCAATATCCAAATGAGATGTAAGAAACAAAAGAAAACAATACATGTTCTAATGTTTTGGAAATGAAAATCCAATATACCTCTATTCCATAAACCCTAAAGTCATTTCAAAATAAATACTTCTACATAAAGAAAATATTTCTTCTTAAGCAAACCATTACACCAAACATGTTTTGAACCCAATTATGATCTTGAAAATATTTCTGATATATAAAAACTAGAGAATTGTTATCTCTAATATTTTCTTCTTGTCTCTAAAAAGGGTTTCACTATTATTGATAACCCCAAAATAGATATAAGTTGGATCCTTGTTTTCCAAGTGTTATGTCAATCAACAAAATAATATAGTGCTATAGAAATAAATTGTTTATGAAAACAAGTAAGATACTTTGAAAAAAACAATGTTTTCATTTGGGAAAACCTTTCTGCTTTTACTAAACCCCATTTCCAAATTTATTAAATAATTCTCTATGTTTGAAATATAACAAAAAGGATACTAATTGTGGTTTCACTAATATGTTGAAATTATACAATATGAAAGTTCCTAAAAGGGTATTAGAAAACAATAGTTGAATCATAGAAAATATTTCTAAAAATTGTTTTAATCATATAAAAATTAATGTTTTCTATTAAGTGACTATCATTGTTTCTTCATATTTTTAAAATCATAAAATATGAAAACCATTAAATATGATTTTGTAAAATGATATTATATCACATTGATGTCTCTGATATTTTATTCAACCAATAATTTTCATTTATATAATTGATATTTTTAAAATGGCATTAATTTCTATTAGTAAATCACTCATATCTTTAAAATATAAAATATAAAAATGATGTGAAATGACTTTCAAAAATTGTATTTGACATGGTTATTGTCTCTGAAATTTTATTTAATCAAAAACATCATTTTATTATTTTTCCAATTTTAAATAACATTAAGTACTATTGAGGAGTTAATCATATTTTCAAATTTTAAAATTTGATATGTGTCCAAAGTTGCCCACAAACATTCTTAGTTTAAAGGTATTTTTATTTTAAGAATTTAGAATTTTATTTGACCTTAATTGGATAAAGAAAACAGAAATTATTAAGGAATTAAGAAAACAGGAAAAAAAAGGGAGCTGACGTCAGCATGACGTCATCATGTTCTTCAATGGAGAGAAAATCTCGTTGCAGTTTCCTGCATTTCCTCCTCGCATCGATTCCGCGCATTGAAGCACATCAATGCGGGAACCAACCCCTCCACGTTAAAGACCCCTCTCTCATTACCCTCTGGTCATGCCCCGAATTACACCCCGAGGCGAGAGAAATTCCTCGCCGGAGATACCTCTGCCCGCAGCCATGGATCTTCCATTCCGGCGAAACCCGAGGGCCCCTCTACCTCTCCTTGGTCTTCTCTTGTTCCCCTCGAGCAGGCGCACCTCCTTATGCCCTTTGTCGATTTTTTTGTGCAGCCAATTGACCGCGTCGTGAGCTTCCGAAGGTCGCCGCCGCCGTCGAGCCTCCATCCGCTTGGCGCCAGCGCTCCAGGAAGTGAGCAACCGCGATGTGGCCACCCGCGAGTCCGCTGTGACTCGGCGATTCCCGTGGTGGATTTTCCGAGCCCGGAGACCCCCTCAATCTCCACGGCCGTCCTCTCCCGTGCAACGCGCCGCCGTCACGCCATTTTCCGGCCACCCCACCCCGGTAATCCTCCTCCTCTCTCCTGTGACCTTTAGATCTAGGTGAACGGCCCAGATTAGATCATCCCCGAAGGGGTACGCTGTCGTTGGATTTAGATCCAACGATCCAGATCAAATCACTTAACCCAGTCAGCTGCCACATCAGCACACCCAGTCAGCATACAGTCAACAGAGCCAACCAATCACAGGAAGCCACGTGGCCTAGTAATTTCTGGATTATTTCTCCCGGTAGAATTTTTGGCAGAGTTGCAGAAAAGCCCCTGCAACTTCAAATCATCATATCTTTTCAACCACTTAGCCAAATTTACCAATCTTGGACTTTTTGAAAAGCCCTTGACATCTAGAAACTTTTGGCACTGGCCAAATTCAAATTTGACAAACTTAGATTTGTTCAAATTCAAATATGCTTGTTTGATGAAATTTGGCATAATTCAAATTCTACAAATCCAAAAATTGCAAATAAAATATATTTGGAAACCTTAGGATGTGTACTTTCATATCCTCTGTCCCAAAATAATAATTGAACAAATTAAAATTGAATTTAGAATTAAGTTGTCTATTTGAGTATTTTTGGCATAGATTAATTTCTATAAATATTTTCAATATAATTGCTTTTGCAAAAGTGCTCCATTTGATAACCCTGGACCAGAAACAACCTTGCCCAACCATTTTGGACACCCTTGGACCATGACCATGTAATTTTAGCCAACTTCCATCATAGTAGTCCATCTAGTTATTATGTCTTAGATTTTGTTTCTATTTCTTTCTACCATTGTTTGTTGTGGCCATTTTTGGATCCAAGACCAAGTACCTAAAACTACCAAGTAGTGAACCTCAAACACTAGCACCCTAGTATTCTATCTACTTATCCATTCCCCTATTCTTGCTTCAAGAATTCACCAAGTCAGCAAAATGGAGATCAAGACTCAAGCCCAAGAATGAAACTTCAATATCAACTTGGTGGCAACATGAAGAGCTACAAGGAAGATCAATGAAGAAGTTTTGGACTCCACACCTAGAAGAAACTCAAGGAAGTACAAGTGTGAAGAAATTCAGAAGAAAGCATCCCCCTCTCTCTTCCTATCCTTCTTCTTATTTTCTTTCCAATTTGACTTAGTGGTATTTGTGCCCATCCCATACCCAAACCAATTAGTGAAGTGAAAGCCCTGAAGAATTTATCAAGACCAAGAGAAGAATCCATCCAAGGAACAAGACTACAATAGAAGCATGAAGATGATCTTCAAGAAGGCAATCACATGAGGTCTAGAAGCAATCCATACAAGTTGAAGAATAACAAGTTATTTTTGTCCAACCATTGACCCAAATGGAAAATCCAAGACTTAGTAATATTTTCCATTTGATGATGAAGTTAGTAGACCTACCCTAACCACAATGGAAAATACTAACATAGTCACTCAAATATTTTTGAAGGTGAATATGACCAAGTGTTTGCATGTATTACTTTAGTTGAAGAAGTAATATGTTTATTCTAAGTGAACTCTTGGAACTTCCTCGACAAGTATGATTATAATAAAGTTAGTTTTCTACAAACTCAACCTAGCCCTTCCCAAGTAAACCATTGGAATTTCCTTAACAAGAATGAGACCACTAGAGAATGAATCTTTCAACTCAAACCCAAACCTTGTCCTAACCAACTTGGTTAAGCCCCATTTGATATGTTAGTTGTTTTTCTACACTTGTATGTTTGTTTGTTAGGATGCTCGTTTATTTGGTTTTGTGTTGTCAATGAATAGATTGTACGGAGAGCAACGATCTTTTGTGAAGAGAGTGTGATATCTTCACCAATTTCAACAAGGCAAGTAACACACCATCAACTACCCATTATTTTCTATATGCATTAGTTGATTTTGAGTAGTATGCATGATAGGAAATTTTACTAAGTTACTATGCTATGCTATTATCCTAGTAGTGTGTAGCAATCCCTTTTACTTTGTTATTTTGATAGCCTTAGAATTTACTAGGTGCTATGCAATGTTACAAATTGTTTTACTAGATGTTGAGGAAAAATCCTAAGTATAACTAATGAATGAACCACCTGGGTGGAAGTGGTAAGACTGGGTTATGTTGAGTGTTTCCTCAGGGCCCTTATCTAAGGGTTATTCCACTTGAGGTTGTCACTTGCGGATGGCCACCCAGGAACAAAGAGATTACTATGTCCTTCTAAGTTTAGTAGCTTCCCGTGCAGCCTTTAGTCATATGGGCTCTGTCTTGATCAACTAAGTTGAATGAACTCACTAGGCTTACAAGCAGATGTAGCATAATTATAGGTGGAACGGGTAAGCCAAACGGTGGTGGAATTTCTTCTGAAAGATCTCGTATCAATCTTCTCCTTTCCTTAATGCACTCAGGGTGTATAGGATGTTTGGGCTGATTTGAGTCTAAAGGTGAAAGTGCACAAGCTCTGCAGAGTCAACAAACTAAGATCTTAGCCGTGTCCCCGGTTATGGACAACTATGAGAAGCTGGACAAGGACTGACAGAAGAATCTCATCATCAATTTCAATAAGTAAAATTTTGACCAAGTGAAGAGTATTGTGGTGCTTGGATCTAAATCCAATGTTGCCACCCCTTTGAAAAGAAAAGTTTGTTTTACAAAAGAGATAGGACAAAACTGGCTTTATGCAAACTTAGCCTAAACTCCACTCAGCCAAATAAGCATGTAGTTTTAGCCTTGCCATTTATATCCATCATAGTGTTACTTGCCAATACATTAAATTGTATTGACTCCCTTGTGGCTGCATATTCCATATTGCAGATATCTCTGAAGACGAGTGAGGATTTCGTTTAGGATCTCGAGACTATCGCCAACATGTTTTGCCTGTGGCACATGAAGAAGATGGGCTCAATGTTGTACTATGTTTTCCGCTGTATTTCTTTGTTTCGTGCTAGTTTTCTAAGACTATGCAAGTTGTAATCCTATTTTGTAAAGACTGGATCATGCGATGTAATAGAATTTGATGCATTTGCACGATATTTCATTTTGTACTGTGGTGCTAGCAATTGATCTAGGGACTAGCACAATAACACATGTATTCCATCTTTATTTAAAAGTTGGGATGCTACAAAATGGTATCAGAGCATTGTGTTGCCTGTAGGATTCGAGACCCTAAGTTTGGAAAAGGCCCTAGGATTGAAAATTTTCTAAGTTCAAACTTTCTAGAGAAAAACAATCATCTTAATCTTTCTCATATCCTCTCATCTATTGTTCACCTTCAAAATTTCCTAGATGACCTACCTCTTCAATACCATCAAGACATGAATGTTGATGATCATACCAAAAGGTGCAAGAAGTATTTTCACCACATGAAGACCTACACTCAAGATTATTGAAGAACTTCATGAAAAACATAGACTTCACAACAAATCAAGAACACCTCAAGACATGGAGAGAAGAATTTGAAGAAAACTAAAGAAGATATAGATGAGACCACCAATCTAGTTACCTTAACGTGTTAGTATATTGATCATACCAATGAGTGTGGTATGACAATATTAGTTTGTTTTCTAAAACCTTGATGTTTGGTGTCATGAAGGTGTTGCTATGTGTTTGTTATGTGTTGTTTGCAAGATGAGTTTCCTTGATCTGCTATTTTGGATAAAAACCCTCCTTTAACTATCTTTCTAACCTCTACTCATCCTTCCTAAAAACCCCAAAACAGATGCCTAGCCATAATGCCAACAACCCGGAGAACTCAATAGCAATGCAGATGCTACTAGAAGCTCAAACTCAGCTGATACAACTGATGACCCACAACCAAGCAAGCAACCCCAATATGGAGTTAACACCAGGAATGCAACAAGTGTTGGATACTCAATCTCAGATAGTGAAGATGATGTCCCAAAACTTGGCCAATAGTGAAAACAATAAGCCTCTGATAGCTAGAGATAACCAGGAGATAGAAGAACAAATGTTGTCAACACTCAAAGCCTGCAAAGCTTGTGGAGAGATAGGACACTATTCCAAAGATTGTCCAGATGAGTGGCCCCATGGTGATGCAAACAACTCAACTGAAGGATACTTCACTCAAGTTACTTGTTTTCTGTGTGAAGGAACAACACATGTTCCAACACAATGTCCACTTTACCCCATGGTACAACAAGTTGGACAACAAGCCAAAATGGAAATGCTTAGTGAAATCCAAGAGAACTTAGGAAAACCAGATGTGAAGGGAAAACACAAGCTGGATACTTTTCAGATGGACCATATCAAGATAGATACTGGAGCCAAGGCTACACCACATCCATATTCATCCAGACACTCCACCAAGAATTGCTATTCTTGTGAAGAAGATGGACATTTGTCTAGAAATTGTCCCAACAAGAAACCCAGACCTTCAACCAACATAGTTGAGTATACTGGGCAGCAGTATGAAGATATGATGGCCAATTTAACTCCACCAAGGAAGAAGAAGAAACTTCAGAAGAACCCCAATCCTGTCTATAGAGACATCAGCCAAGTGATTTGCTTCAAATGTAGAGATAAATGACACTATGCAAATGGATGCCCTCAAAGGGAGAAGGAAGGAAACATGACTTTCTGAAAGAAGGAATCTTAGGCAAAGTTTCATGTTGAAAATAAATTTATTTTCCCTAGGAGTTCTTCCAGTGTAATAAACCACAATGAATGTCTGAGAAATGTGTTCCCATTATAATGAGATGATGTTGTGAAATCCTCTCAACTTGATCTTTTGATTGACCCAAAGAGTGACCCCTCAGTGTCAAAGGTAGTTCAACAGACCTATGTTGGTCTACACCTCTACCACAGAGGAAAGATCTACTCAAGCTAATTTAGAATCAATCTACACTCCAATCTAATGAAAATAGACTACCCAGAAAAGTTTCTTTTAAGGGTGGTAGCCCACCCAGTTGTTTTGGAATCCAATTACCCAAATCTTTCTTTCTAACCTTCCCAAATCTCGGGACGAGATTTCTTTTAAGGGTGGTAGTCTGTAACATCCCTGATTTTTGGAAAACTCAAAAATCACAAAAATTTGAAACTTTTTGTTTTCATGTTATGCAAGTCACCAATATCCAAATGAGATGTAAGAAACAAAAGAAAACAATACATGTTCTAATGTTTTGGAAATGAAAATCCAATATACCTCTATTCCATAAACCCTAAAGTCATTTCAAAATAAATATTTCTACATAAAAAAATATTTCTTCTTAAGCAAACCCTTACACCAAACATGTTTTGAACCCAATTATGATCTTGAAAATATTTCTGATATATAAAAACTAGAGAATTGTTATCTCTAATATTTTCTTCTAGTCTCTAAAAAGGGTTTCACTATTATTGATAACCCCAAAATAGATATAAGTTGGATCCTTGTTTTCCAAGTGTTATGTCAATCAACAAAATAATATAGTGCTATAGAAATAAATTGTTTATGAAAACAAGTAAGATACTTTGAAAAAAACAATGTTTTCATTTGGGAAAACCTTTCTGCTTTTACTAAACCCCATTTCCAAATTTATTAAATAATTCTCTATGTTTGAAATATAACAAAAAAGATACTAATTGTGGTTTCACTAATATGTTGAAATTATACAATATGAAAGTTCCTAAAAGGGTATTAGAAAACAATAGTTGAATCATAGAAAATATTTCTAAAAATTGTTTTAATCATATAAAAATTAATGTTTTCTATTAAGTGACTATCATTGTTTCTTCATATTTTTAAAATCATAAAATATGAAAACCATTAAATATGATTTTGTAAAATGATATTATATCACATTGATGTCTCTGATATTTTATTCAACCAATAATTTTCATTTATATAATTGATATTTTTAAAATGGCATTAATTTCTATTAGTAAATCACTCATATCTTTAAAATATAAAATATAAAAATGATGTGAAATGACTTTCAAAAATTGTATTTGACATGGTTATTGTCTCTGAAATTTTATTTAATAAAAAACATCATTTTATTATTTTTCCAATTTTAAATAACATTAAGTACTATTGAGGAGTTAATCATATTTTCAAATTTTAAAATTTGATATGTGTCCAAAGTTGCCCACAAACATTCTTAGTTTAAAGGTATTTTTATTTTAAGAATTTAGAATTTTATTTGACCTTAATTGGATAAAGAAAACAGAAATTATTAAGGAATTAAGAAAACAGGAAAAAAAAGGGAGCTGACGTCAGCATGACGTCATCATGTTCTTCAATGGAGAGAAAATCTCGTTGCCGTTTCCTGCATTTCCTCCTCGCATCGATTCCGCGCATTGAAGCACATCAATGCGGGAACCAACCCCTCCACGTTAAAGACCCCTCTCTCATTACCCTCTGGTCATGCCCCGAATTACACCCCGAGGCGAGAGAAATTCCTCGCCGGAGATACCTCTGCCCGCAGCCATGGATCTTCCATTCCGGCGAAACCCGAGGGCCCCTCTACCTCTCCTTGGTCTTCTCTTGTTCCCCTCGAGCAGGCGCACCTCCTTATGCCCTTTGTCGATTTTTTTTGTGCAGCCAATTGACCGCGTCGTGAGCTTCCGAAGGTCGCCGCCGCCGTCGAGCCTCCATCCGCTTGGCGCCAGCGCTCCAGGAAGTGAGCAACCGCGATGTGGCCACCCGCGAGTCCGCTGTGACTCGGCGATTCCCGTGGTGGATTTTCCGAGCCCGAAGACCCCCTCAATCTCCACCGCCGTCCTCTCCCGTGCAACGCGCCGCCGTCACGCCATTTTCCGGCCACCCCACCCCGGTAATCCTCCTCCTCTCTCCTGTGACCTTTAGATCTAGGTGAACGGCCCAGATTAGATCATCCCCGAAGGGGTATGCTGTCGTTGGATTTAGATCCAACGATCCAGATCAAATCACTTAACCCAGTCAGCTGCCACATCAGCACACCCAGTCAGCATACAGTCAACAGAGCCAACCAATCACAGGAAGCCACGTGGCCTAGTAATTTCTGGATTATTTCTCCCGGTAGAATTTTTGGCAGATTTGCAGAAAAGCCCCTGCAACTTCAAATCATCATATCTTTTCAACCACTTAGCCAAATTTACCAATCTTGGACTTTTTGAAAAGCCCTTCACATCTAGAAACTTTTGGCACTGGCCAAATTCAAATTTGACAAACTTAGATTTGTTCAAATTCAAATATGCTTGTTTGATGAAATTTGGCATAATTCAAATTCTACAAATCCAAAAATTGCAAATAAAATATATTTGGAAACCTTAGGATGTGTACTTTCATATCCTCTGTCCCAAAATAATAATTGAACAAATTAAAATTGAATTTAGAATTAAGTTGTCTATTTGAGTATTTTTGGCATAGATTAATTTCTATAAATATTTTCAATATAATTGCTTTTGCAAAAGTGCTCCATTTGATAACCCTGGACCAGAAACAACCTTGCCCAACCATTTTGGACACCCTTGGACCATGACCATGTAATTTTAGCCAACTTCCATCATAGTAGTCCATCTAGTTATTATGTCTTAGATTTTGTTTCTATTTCTTTCTACCATTGTTTGTTGTGGCCATTTTTGGATCCAAGACCAAGTACCTAAAACTACCAAGTAGTGAACCTCAAACACTAGCACCCTAGTATTCTATCTACTTATCCATTCCCCTATTCTTGCTTCAAGAATTCACCAAGTCAGCAAAATGGAGATCAAGACTCAAGCCCAAGAATGAAACTTCAATATCAACTTGGTGGCAACATGAAGAGCTACAAGGAAGATCAATGAAGAAGTTTTGGACTCCACACCTAGAAGAAACTCAAGGAAGTACAAGTGTGAAGAAATTCATAAGAAAGCATCCCCCTCTCTCTTCCTATCCTTCTTCTTATTTTCTTTCCAATTTGACTTAGTGGTATTTGTGCCCATCCCATACCCAAACCAATTAGTGAAGTGAAAGCCCTGAAGAATTTATCAAGACCAAGAGAAGAATCCATCCAAGGAACAAGACTACAATAGAAGCATGAAGATGATCTTCAAGAAGGCAATCACATGAGGTCTAGAAGCAATCCATACAAGTTGAAGAATAACAAGTTATTTTTGTCCAACCATTGACCCAAATGGAAAATCCAAGACTTAGTAATATTTTCCATTTGATGATGAAGTTAGTAGACCTACCCTAACCACAATGGAAAATACTAACATAGTCACTCAAATATTTTTGAAGGTGAATATGACCAAGTGTTTGCATGTATTACTTTAGTTGAAGAAGTAATATGTTTATTCTAAGTGAACTCTTGGAACTTCCTCGACAAGTATGATTATAATAAAGTTAGTTTTCTACAAACTCAACCTAGCCCTTCCCAAGTAAACCATTGGAATTTCCTTAACAAGAATGAGACCACTAGAGAATGAATCTTTCAACTCAAACCCAAACCTTGTCCTAACCAACTTGGTTAAGCCCCATTTGATATGTTAGTTGTTTTTCTACACTTGTATGTTTGTTTGTTAGGATGCTCGTTTATTTGGTTTTGTGTTGTCAATGAATAGATTGTACGGAGAGCAACGATCTTTTGTGAAGAGAGTGTGATATCTTCACCAATTTCAACAAGGCAAGTAACACACCATCAACTACCCATTATTTTCTATATGCATTAGTTGATTTTGAGTAGTATGCATGATAGGAAATTTTACTAAGTTACTATGCTATGCTATTATCCTAGTAGTGTGTAGCAATCCCTTTTACTTTGTTATTTTGATAGCCTTAGAATTTACTAGGTGCTATGCAATGTTACAAATTGTTTTACTAGATGTTGAGGAAAAATCCTAAGTATAACTAATGAATGAACCACCTGGGTGGAAGTGGTAAGACTGGGTTATGTTGAGTGTTTCCTCAGGGCCCTTATCTAAGGGTTATTCCACTTGAGGTTGTCACTTGCGGATGGCCACCCAGGAACAAAGAGATTACTATGTCCTTCTAAGTTTAGTAGCTTCCCGTGCAGCCTTTAGTCATATGGGCTCTGTCTTGATCAACTAAGTTGAATGAACTCACTAGGCTTACAAGCAGATGTAGCATAATTATAGGTGGAACGGGTAAGCCAAACGGTGGTGGAATTTCTTCTGAAAGATCTCGTCTCAATCTTCTCCTTTCCTTAATGCACTCAGGGTTTATAGGATGTTTGGGCTGATTTGAGTCTGAAGGTGAAAGTGCACAAGCTCTGCAGAGTCAACAAACTAAGATCTTAGCCGTGTCCCCGGTTATGGACAACTATGAGCAGCTGGACAAGGACTGACAGAAGAATCTCATCATCAATTTCAATAAGTAAAATTTTTACCAAGTGAAGAGTATTGTGGTGCTTGGATCTAAATCCAATGTTGCCACCCCTTTGAAAAGAAAAGTTTGTTTTACAAAAGAGATAGGACAAAACTGGCTTTATGCAAACTTAGCCTAAACTCCACTCAGCCAAATAAGCATGTAGTTTTAGCCTTGCCATTTATATCCATCATAGTGTTACTTGCCAATACATTAAATTGTATTGACTCCCTTGTGGCTGCATATTCCATATTGCAGATATCTCTGAAGACGAGTGAGGATTTCGTTTAGGATCTCGAGACTATCGCCAACATGTTTTGCCTGTGGCACATGAAGAAGATGGGCTCAATGTTGTACTATGTTTTCCGCTGTATTTCTTTGTTTCCTGCTAGTTTTCTAAGACTATGCAAGTTGTAATCCTATTTTGTAAAGACTGGATCATGTGATGTAATAGAATTTGATGCATTTGCACGATATTTCATTTTGTACTATGGTGCTAGCAATTGATCCAGGGACTAGCACAATAACACAGGTATTCCATCTTTATTTAAAAGTTGGGATGCTACACGAAAGCTGGACGTCCGAGTATCGCGTGATACACGCTTTCGAACGGCACCACTTCGAAGGATACTTTTTCCTGACGGAAGTGATCTTTTTCTCCAAAAGTGACATCTAGGGAAATTTATCCTAGGGAACGTGCTTGTCTGCCAGGAACGATGCCGTGAAAACGTATGTTGCTGTGGTTGAGCTGGATCTCGGAAATTTTCAGATGCTTTAGTGTATCCAGGTACATTATGTTGATACTGGATCCTCCATCCATCAGCACTCTTTTTAGCCTAGTGTTTTGGACAATAGGACTTACAACCAGAGCTTGCGTGCCGGGTTCAGGGATGTTTCCGGGATGATCAGACTGATCCCAGGTGATTGGTGTGTTTGAATACTTCAAGAATTTCGGGGTTGCCGGAACAACCGCGTTTATTTCTCCATCAACTCTCGGAAATTTCGGGGTTGCCGGAACAACCACATTTGCTGAGGGAGTTGCCAGGAAAGTTAGGTTACATTCTCCATCAACTCTCGGAAATTTGGGCTCGCCTTTTCGCTGCTGTTCCTGGATTTTTTTGTCAGTGTCCAATTCACTGTCTTCTTTCTCAGCTTCTGGCTTTTGCTTGGAAAATTTCCTCTTGGAATTCTTCCCTTTGTTTCCGGATCCTGCACTGCCTTTCATATGCTTGTTCGGCCGGCGTTGTGCATTAGTGTGGGTGGGTTTCCCGAATTGCGAGTGGTGGACGCAGTTTTCCGACTTAATCTTTTCCCACTCTTCCTTTGTGTAATTGATCGGTTCCGTGCTGCGTCCTTTCCACCTATTCCCATTTTCCCTTCCAAAGGCTATGTTGACCTCTTTGGGCTTTTGTGTTGCATCTGGAGTTCCTTTTTTTCTCAGGGCGAGGGTTCTTTTTGGCCTGTATCAGTGTATCGATATTGCCTCCTCTTGCCCTAATGTCGTCCTCGGCTGCAGCGTGTTCATTGGCGGTTGTAAGCATAGATCCGAGATCTTTGTGCTTTTTGGAACCAATCATGAACGGTACAAGTCCGGGTTTTAGGCCATTGACAAAATCATGCATTGCTTGGACGTCAGTTACTCCAGAGCAACTATTCTTCATTGCCGTCCATCTTGAGATGAAATCCACGTATGGTTCGTCCTCAAATTGGGTGCAACGGTTCAACTGGTTGATGCTATTCGGGCGTTTGTAAGTTCCCCGGAAATGCTGAGTAAATACTCGAGCAATATCATCCCAGTTGTCGATAGTTCCAGAGGTTAATCCATTGATCCAGTCTCTGGCTCCATCCAGTAACATTAGGGGAAGAAACTTTACTGCTTCCAAGTCTGTCCCGTTGTTGATCTGGACGGCTGTATAGTAGTCTGAGAGCCAGGTATCCGGGTTTGTACTAATGGTATATTTTTGGTATGTTGGACCAACTTTGGCAAAGCCAGAATGTAGGGTTATCCTTCGGATCCTATCTATGAAGCACTTAGGTCCAAAGTATAAATCGTCTCTTTCCGCTCTTTCCATGTGTGCGGAGTACCTGCCGCCTGAATGGATAGAAGGGGACCTTCTCCTTTGTTTTCCATTGTGGCGCGAACGCGCTTTTTCGGGATTCTCTATGTTTCTTCCGAGATCTTGCCCCTTTGGATAAGGTGGAGTTCTACTCCTATTTCTTTCCTTATTTCTGGGGGGGTGTCCGGGATCTCTCACGCCTGTGAGGTATATCCTGTCTTCTAGCTTTTTCAGCTGGGCGTCTTGGAGGCGGCATTGCTTTTCCGTCATTCCGGTGCTTTTCTTTCCGATCACGAGGATTAAGTACATCTTTCGGGAGATGGGATCCGGTTCTAGACACTTCATCCTTGTTGTCGGGATTTTTCTTGTTTTTTCTCGGATCCGCTTTCCTCTCTTTTGGATTGCTTGAATCTCCAGGTTCTTCCGGTCCAGGTGCTCTAGCGGCGCATGTAGCTGTTTTACATAGGGCTGAGTCGTCGTGCAACTTCCCTGATCGTTGCTGCCCCCGCTGTTGTTGTTGCAATGCTTTTCCTAAGAAAGCATACACCACTTGAAGTTTTTCACCATTGGAGTACATATCATTGTTGAGGATGGCGAAAGCTGCTTCCGCATTTTCTGCTGCGGTTTTGTATATAGGTTCGCCTCTGACATCTTTGCCGTTTACTTGCTTTTGCCAAGATGGGTTGTGAAACCTTTCTTTTGGCGGCGGTACTTCCGGTCTTACAATTCCGGGTAACCTTGTAGGCTTAATTCCAGATCTATTCTTTCTCTCGTATTCCTCGATTTCTTCCTTCATGAGTTTGATGTCATCCTGGGTTTCTTGGAGGTGTTCACGAGTTCTGAATAGATGTTGTTGCTGCCTCTGGAGAGATTGTCTCCTGGCTTCTAGCACTTCAGGGGGTTCGTGCAATCCCACTGGTTTTTGCAGTAACTCCTGTTCTTCTTGTTCTGTCATTGGCGGAACAAGGATTTCTTTTGTTTTCTTCTACGCGGGATTTATTCCGCTTGCATGTCACATCCTCTTTTTGGAGACAAGGTTGTAAGGAGAAAAAAACATAGAATTAGGGACCAACAAAAACTTTCAGTTGATCCTGTTGTTTTTCTGAGTTTTTAAACTCCTTATGTAAACATGATGTCTCCTTTGAGAAATAAAGAGAGGAAGGTTATCTTATTGTTCTTGTAACTTTTCAAACTTGTTGAACTTGGTATTTGATCACCCAAGAAAGAAAACAAGATTTGAATTTGAAATCCCTAAGGAAAAACATGATTTTTCCTTTTCTTTTTCTAGCTATCACATACACTTTTTGACACCTTTTCTATCCTTGAATCCAAATTCTTTTTGGATATTTCTTTGGTTGTCATACATGCTTATGATATGCAGTTGCTCAACATGTTCAAAGAAATATTTTTGAACCAGTGGAAATTATGTTTTCATGATTGTTTTTCTATCTAGTTGAAAAACAGGAAAAAGGAAATCAGAGAAAACAGGAAACTACCCCTGTTTCAGCCCTGTTTTCATCCACTTCCACATTTTCTAAATTCAGAGAAAAATGTGTTTCTGAAACTAGATCATGTGCTCTTCACATCCGTACCTCCATCTTTCCATTTGAAATTTGTTTGCTTCTCCAAAACAGCACCAACATTCTCTATCTCCTGTCTGTTTTCAGACTTGAAAAAATTCAGAATTTCCTTAACTGAATTTTTTCTGAAACTGAACCCAAACCTGACAGTGTTTGCACCCGATTCGATTCAGCTCAAATTCGTGTTTTTGATCATCGTGGTACCTAGCACTGGTGCAAAACCATCTCTCCACACTCTCCTCTCTCGATTCCAGCCCGTGGTTTTGCTCTGGACACGGCAGAAGGGAAGTTTGGCTTCGAGACAAGGATTGTGCCCCGCCGGGCCGCCCTGTCATCAGAGAACAGTGGCACCCGTTCCCTGCTCCGTTTCCTCCACGGCCTAGGGCCAGAACCAGCACGGCAGGGACGCCACCAAGCGCTTGCATGCTTGCACACGTGCTGTCCGTGGCCTGGCGCTCGAGCAAGGTGGCAATCGCCATTGTAGCCGTGGCGAGCTCCCGAGCACAATTCCTCCCGTGAACCCCCTCTGTATAAGTACCCCTCCCTCCTCTCTGCTTGCCACACACCTCCTCTCATCCACCGCACTCGCCTCAACTCGCTCCTCTCTCTGATTGCTCTCTCTGTGAGAGCCAGAGAGCTCGCTCTCGCCGTTCTGTCCGCGGAAGAAGATCCAGACGACCTGCCCTCATCTCTCCCTCTCCTACCTCCATTTATGTTTCCTTTGCTTCCCCTACTCAAGGCATACGTGCCTGACACCTCCTATTTCTCAATGCCTTGCAGATCTGCCGCCGCCGTGCTCGACGCCGCCAGGAACCACTCGGTGCGCACGGGCACTACGGGGGGATCCAGGCTCTGCTGCTGCCTCTAATCGACCGCGACGTCTTCACTGCATTGCCTCGTCCCCACCCATCGATTCCAAACGATCCCAAGGTGAGCCTCTTCTCGTACGGGTTTTCCCCGAGCTCGCCGTGGTTCTGTTTTGGGCGTGAGGAGGAAGAAACAGTGGGCGCCGTTCGATCTTCGATCAACGCCCCCGTTTGAATCCCTCTGGGATGTGATCTTAGCCTCTAGATCTCGATCCCACGGCAGCTTAACGGTTCGCTCGCGCGTGCAAGCAAACTGGGCCGGCCCAGCGCAACGCGCTCTGGCGCGCAGAGGCCAAAGGCCCGCCAGGCCTGCGCTGTCCGTTTTATTTCATTTTTGAATTTCCAGAAATCTACCTAATCACTTTAATCATTCTAAAAATACTTAAAATCCAAATCTGGCCACTCCAATTTTCTCCAATTTACTTGCATGTTTTTCCAACCACATGCAAGTGGCAGATCCACATTTGCATCCCTGGTTTGACTTTGAAAAATCCTACAAAC
Organism: Alopecurus myosuroides; assembly: GCA_028641055.1. Taxonomy (NCBI): domain Eukaryota; kingdom Viridiplantae; phylum Streptophyta; class Magnoliopsida; order Poales; family Poaceae; genus Alopecurus; species Alopecurus myosuroides. The sequence continues at coordinate 448,592,524 of CM054058.1, read as the reverse complement.
CAGCCTATCTGAAAACATAAACATGCAATAACTTTTGTTTTAGGAATCCAATGGAAGTGAGGTTGAGCTCTCTGGATAGATATTGTTTAACACTAACTAGAGCAGTTGGCCTCACATGCACTTGAGTTTTCTATTTTAAATTACATGAAAAATGGTAAACAACCAGAGAGCCACTAAATAAATTTTATGAATTTTTCTAAAATGCTTTTTGAGATAAATCCTTTTGGATGTGCTTCTGTATGCTTAGATCAATCATATCCTAGATTTGTGTGATGTTTTGAGTTGTAGAATAATTTTGGCATGCATTACAAGTTTTATAGTATTCTTCCATGTTTTGAATCTCATATTTATTTATTTTGATAAATGTGTGTATGCCTTGTGTGATATTACTAGCATGTGTAGGAGTTGTTTTCACTGCCATATGATTGTTATATTATGGATATACCATTTTAGACTGAATCTTGTTCATGAAAATGCCATGGTTTGTCATGCATGTCAATATCTATGCTTGTTTTCTATTTTCCTTGATTACTAGAATTGTTTTCCTTATGTACCTTCATGCCAAGATTGTTTTCATGCCTTGCATGTCATGATATGCCTCTGTTATTTACTTGTTTAGCTTCTGGTTGCATGCTTAGATATCTTTTACAACTAGATTATGGCTTGCATGTTCATAGAAATGCATGTTTTCACATCTCATGCTTGTTATTTGTTTCCTAGATTATTTTCCATGCTATGTACTCATTTTGGTGAATGACCAGAAGGTCATATCACTCTTTATGTCCATGTATGAGAGTGATACACCCACTGGACTCGTGCCATAAGCTTGATGCTTGTCTTGTAAAAGACTATGCCATGTTATGCTTGTTTCTGATGATTGTTTGAGTGTTATAGCATTAGGTAGCATTGTTATTTTGGGTGATTCTTTTTAGGTAAATGCTTGATGTATGTGTGCTGTACTAGCTTGTGCTTGTCTTTGTCTTGTTCTGATTGAGTGTTTTTCTTTTTACCTTTTTACGACGTTAGATAACGAAGAGACTATTGCTCCTGAAGAGGTTTTCTGTAACTCTTGTTTATTTCAAGAGTGTGATCAAGACCAGGGCCAAGGCAAGCCATCCTAAATGCTTGCTTCTGTTTTACTTACCATGCATGTTTTACTTCTGAAGTTTTACTTAAGTGTTTTCAAGTTACTCCTTTCAAAGAAAGTCATGGTTTTGTTGCTCTTATAAATTGTCGTAGCTACACTATAATCTTGGTGTTACCAAGCCCTTAGGAAATCTTGGAGCCATCACTTAATTAATTTAAGTCCCCTGTGGACATGTTAACTTGATGTTTTTGGAAAACAAGGGATTGGAAAAACCCCGAGGAAAGGTGGGACCTTGTCCGAGGGAGGTTTGTGAAGGAGGAAGTGTTTTCTAAATGTTTTCCAAAAATGACACATAACCTAGTCTTCGCCGGACAACCAACCCGTACTGCCACATTACCTCAATATGGGTACGGGGTCTAGCTAATTTCTTGTCGGTGTTAGTCCGTGTCTACCTCAAAGTGCTATAGGGGTTAGAGTCCCCCGAACCGAATTGTCGCCATGAGGGAGAAACGGGACATTCACGGTGTGGGATTAAGTTCACTACCGGTTGCAGCAATTGGGTCTCCTGCCATGGCGGTGTGTTGTCAGGGGAAACCGGATCGATACGGCTGACTCACTCGGTGCCGGGGAGAACAAACCCAGTTGAAGAGCTAGTCATTTACTAGCACGGACATAGTGGATGGTTAGGACCAGTTATCCGATGTTTGCATACTGTCTCGGACAGTCCGTGGTTGTTCACGGCGGATGTACTGGATCTTGTGGATTGTGTACACCTCTGCAGAGTAAAACTATTCTGAATAGCCGTGTCCTCGGATATGGACAGTTGAATGGCCATGTAGTTAGCATTGTGTCAATGTTTTCAAAAAGCTGGAACTTGTTCATGTTGTCATACCTGGGAGGTACATGAAAGGGAATGATCGTACCTTTGAGGTACCGGAGAAATGTTGGTCCAGGAAATGATGTTTTCCAAAAAGGTGTTTTCTTTAAAGAAATAAAATTTGTTCCACCATGATGAGTCTTATACTCACCATGGATAGTATAGCCCTTAACTAAATAGCCTTCCTACCACCACTTGCCATACTTGCATTTTTGGGCTTTCATTTAGGGTGATTTGCAGGAGTACATTCAAATGTACTCAGGTTTGGTTTCGTCCCTGGCTATTGTCTTGGTCAGATTTCGAGGAGCCGTCTCAGGAGGATACCTTTGAGGAGGAGTACTTTGACGATCCCGCGTACTAGGCACGTCTCCCAGTCAGCAGCCTGTGGTGTTAAGGCGTTGACATGGGTTCTACTCGTTGTGTTTGCTTCCGCTAAAATAAAGCAGTTATGCTATGTGTTTGCCTCTGTCCTGCGCGACAGTTGTCTCAGACTTGGTCGATAGACCATTTGTGTAAGACTATGTTATTCGTGTAATGGATGTGAACTCTGTTGTACCATCTCTAAATATGTTGCTCATGACTGTCGATCTGGGATCATGAGTGTATGCATATTGGCGGTCTCGGACATCTAGTCTGGGGTCCCCACATTGCACCTCCTACTTCCGGGCTTTCATTGGCTGGATCAGCCGATTTCTTCTTCCGGAATTTGTACTAGAGCTTTTTAGCGGCCTTGTGCTTTTTCTTGGAAGAGGGAGGTTTTTTGGTTGGTTCTTCCTCTGTCAGTTCTTTGACATCGGGATATCTTGGAGAAGTTTCTCCGTCTTCTCTCCTTCCTCTGGCGGAGGAGTTCTAGGGCTTTCCTGGCTGTCGGCGTCCGTATTTTCAGCCGGCTTTGCCATCAGCACTTCATGGAATCCCTCTTGAAGAGATTTAACCTTTCTTTCGAAGGCGTCCTTGTCTTCATCTTCGGAATAAAAATTGTCTGATCCGGTTTCTGACTCTAATCTCGCCTCGATGGCGGCTAACACGGAGTCAGCTTCTGAGTTCGTCGTTGTGTTGACGGATGTCGGATCTTCCACCTCAGTTGTGGGTTTGCTGTTTTCTGCCTCCTGCACAGGATTACCTTCATCCGTGTTTTCGCCGATCTCGGATTGTACCATACCGACAAAGTGTGATTCACTTGTATGTCGGTGATCTGAGCAAAACCCGGTATCATAGTCATCTTCGACTGGGTATAGGGCGGGTGCGATAAATCTACTTCCACCGCAAAACCCCATGGCCTCTGCAGTTAATCCGATAAAGATGTTTGCAAATCCAACCGGTAACACGCAGACACTTACCAGATGATTTTGCGCCGGTATGTAAGATCCATTGTCGAGGAAGAGTCCAACGTCGTTGTCGAATTCCAACAATTTTGGGACTGCCGATTCCGCCGAGTATCCCAGATCCAAACTTAACGCCTGACGTCGCTGGCCCCACAGTGGGCGCCAACTGTCGAGACATCGTAGTAGAATTCATAGACGGGGGTGCCATGAGACTACTGATAGAGATGTGGGGGGACGTGATTGTGCGAAGGACAATGACACAGGGTTTTTACCCAGGTTCGGTACGGCGCAGTAATGCGACGTTCCTACTCCTGCAATCCCACTATTCAGGACTAAAGCCTGTAAATACATAGTACAACGTGAGGTTCTATTAGCTTCTCGTCAAGGATCAACCTCTCGGCGAGTTAGCCTTTAGCTTCTTGTCTATCCATCATATCTCCCGTCCGGCTTTATATAATAGCCGGATTAGGGCATACAGAATAGGAAACCTAGAAGACTACGGTAACTATTAACTTGGAAAGTAAGGAATCCGCCTTCTACTCCAAGCCTGATCACGTGGGCCGCGATCCGGGTTCTTCTAGAATCCGTCTTCTGTGCATCAGCTTACTGGGCCGCCCAATGGACCGTAATCCACTACCACTTGGGCCACCCGGGTAATCCGACACTTTAAACTGCCACCTGATATGCCCCTATTCGGTATATATCCGACATTATGAAAAAAGGAGCAGTAGTGTGAAAATAGTGGAAGAATGTGAAAGCAGTGGAAGCAGTGTGTGTATTATCAGAATGAGAAAATGGACCGGGGTCCACAGCTCACTAGAGGTGTCTCTCCATAAAATATAAATAACATGTGTGGTGAAAAAATTACAGTTGGGCTATTGACAGAAATGAAGGTTGCACCGTAGTGCATATGCAAGACATAAAGATTACTATGTAATTCATGCGGCATTAGAACAAAATACATAGAACGTCATCCAACTGCATCTATGACTAATAATCCACCCTCCGAATATCATCTGAACAAACATCGGGTATTAACTTGCAAGCAACAGATTATCGCAGCAAGCAAAGTGTGTAATATAAACATTGTAAACTAAGTAAACATCATTGTTTTCTCCCTAATGGCAACTACACATCCTCCATCCGTCACGTTTCAGTCACTCGAGCACAGATGCAAAGGAGGCATGAACCCACTATCGAGCATAAATACTCCCTCTTGGAGTTACTAGCATCTACTTGGCCAGAGCATCTACTAATAACGGAGAGCATCCAAGATCATAAATAACATATGCATGAAGATAACATGATAGATTGATAATCAGAAGACATAGCATTCAAAATTCATCAGATCCCGTCAAACACAACATGTAGCATTACATAAAGATGATCTCGATCATGTAGGGCAGCTCACGAGATCTAAACATGAGGTAAAAAGTGGAGAAGACAACCATCTAGCTACTGCTATGGAACCGTACTCCAGGGATGAACTACTCACGCATCACTTTAGAGGAGGGCATGGTGGTGTAGACCCCTCCGGTGACGAATTCCCCTCCCGGCAGGGTGCCCGGGAGAGCTCCAGAACCCTCTCGATCTCGGGATGACGATGACGGTGGCCTTGGGTGTTTCTCGGGAAAAATAGGTATATCTTTAGGGTTCACGTATCGGGGGGATTATATAGGCAAAAGGGCGATGGTGGTGGACGCCCGGGGGGCCCACACCACCCACAGGTGCCGCCAGGGGGCGCCCCCCCTATGGTGAGCCCCCGTGTGGCCCCCCTCCGGGCCTCTTCGGGACTCCGTGGAACATTCAGGAATTCTAAGACTTCCGGGATTCGAATTTTCCAATTCCGAGAATATTTCCAGAATAACTTTTCGGAAACTAAAAACAATAGAAAACATGGAACTGGCTTGTCAATAGGTTAGTCCGGAAAATCGATAAAAATAAAGTAAAGTGTATAGAAAACATGTAGGAAACAACATGAAAACAACATGGAACATCAGAAATTAAGGATATGTTTATGATGTATCAACATCCCCAAGCTTAGTTCCTACTCGTCCTCGAGTATGTAAACGATAAAAACACATAACTTCTGAGGTGACATGCTACCAACATAAACTTGATCATCAATAATGTAAAAGCATATGTAAGCTGAGATCATAGAACTTCAACACAAGCATGATAAATAAAATTTAAAAAATAAAGCATAGCAATCACCTTGCATCATGAGAAGTAACGCAAATAAAAGATCATGAATAATAATGCACTGAAAGATATACGTTTGTTTCAAGCATAGAGATAAGATGGCAAAGTGATATTTCGCTAGTCCTTAAGAGTGGGGCAAAACATAAATGCCATGACACCTTCAAAGTTTATGAGGAAGACTAGAACAAATAATTAGAGAACAAACAATAACACATCATGAATCAATTAATAGTGTTTCTGGGACAAATGCACATTAAACTCAGAATGGCAACTATGCTCTCTCAACAATCACATACCGTGGAGGAGTGTCTTTATTTTTTAGAGAGTTGTATGCTTATGTCAACGAATGGTAAACAGAAAATACAGTACGTCACAAGCCAACTAGACTTCACAAGAGCGGCTCCCATAGAAGGACGCATCTGGGTAGAAGGTCATCCCTATTTCTCTTTTGTTTACACAATTATGCTTTGACTGATAAATCATGGGGAAAATAGTGAAGAGAATTTGTTGTTATTAATTTGAGTCTGGGCACCCCGCTGCCAGCTCTTCTATCATTTGGATAAGCGGATGAAGCCACTAGTCCAGGGTGTGAAAGTCCAATCAACAAGTGAGATAAATATTCTCTATTTATATCCTCATGAGCTAAAATAGGAGCACAAAACAGGAGTAATTTTGAATGTTTTAAAGGTAACACATGAGAACTTTACTTTGGAGTGACGGTTAAATACCACATGTAGGTAGGTATGGTGGACACATTTGGCAAACTTTGGTTTTTGGTAGTTGGATGCACGAGTAGAGCTCATACTCAGTACAGGTGGAGGCTAGCAAAAGACTGGGAGAGACAAATCAAGAGAGCATAAGAGCCATAATCATGCATAGCGACATAAACATCATTAATCAAAGCATAAGTGGTACCACAAGTTTAAAAACTAAATTATCACAGAGTCTATAAGTGACTGGTTCATAGTCATAAACATGGTGTGAGCATGCGCCAAGTCAACCAAATAAAACATTCAAAGAAGAACACCGCAAATTTATGCCTCAATATGACAAGAACAACTCATGATTCTTTCAATGGCACATTAAACACTCTCAGCTATTTGAGACTAATCATGCTACTAAATAACCACTACTCTTTAGAATTAAAATAACATCTAGCATGATACGAAAAATTCTAGTCACGGTCTATACAAGCTTCTACTTGCACCGTTAAAAAATCTACTTCAAGCAGTAATTTCTTTTCCCAACAAGCACCATACAAAGAATGTTTAAAAAAACTCTATAAATGATACAGCAAGCAAACATGAGAGTACTCACACAACTCTACTAAAACTATCAACTCTGAATAAGAGATGCAATGAAAACAAGAGCTAAACAGGAATTTTGCAGCAGCTAGAAGAAAAACTAAGAATACTAGCATAACAAGTATTCAAACGAAAAATCAGAGCGTGTATCTCTCCCAAACAAGGAATTCTAGGGTCCAACTATATTATTTCAGCAAGGAAAACAAAATAAAACAAGATAAAACAAAACAAAACAAACAGACACTCCAAGTAAACTTCATATGATGTGACCGAATAAAAATATAGTTTCACTAGAAGTGACATGATAGATTGTTGATGAAGAAGGGGATGCCTTGGGAATCCCCAATTTTAGATGCTTGAGTCTTCTTAGAATTTGCTGGGATGAACCACGGGGGCATCCCCAAGCTTTGAACTTGCACTCTTCTTGATCACATATATGACCCTCTTCTATTGACCCTTGAAAACTTCCTTCACACCAGACTCAAAGAGTAATTCGCATTAGAGGGTTAGTGAAACAATAAAAAATCCATGGGTTCTATAAGGGAACAAGTTCTATTGATACTTTTCAATATTAGCTACATCCACTGATGTTTCGCGAAGCAAAGAATTCCACTTGACATCGTAAAAGACCAAATGTAAGAAAAATGGCAGAATCTGCCAAAACCAGAACAGCCTGTAAAGAAGAATTTTTTTGGGGCACTTACGTTGCTCAGATCGAAAAACTTAAAGAACTAAAAAATTGCGGAATTAGATGAGGAATAAGCACACAAAAATTCAGTTCATTATGATTTTTGTGTGAATTATACGATTTTTTACGGTGGACAGCAAAAATCGGCTTCCTGCGGAGAAATCCAAAACCAACTCCAACTCTCGTCAGAAACTTTACTTGGCAGAACTAAAACATGAAAAAAAATTATACAAAGGAGTTGCTATAGAAGTATACAGCCCCTTGAATCAAATAAAACAGAGAAAAACAAAGCAAAAATAAAACCATGTGTTATCTCCCAAGAAGTGCTTTTCTTTAACGCCTTTTAGCTCGGCCGAGAAAAGTGGAATCAAGTGTTTTCAAGTGAAGAAGCATACAAATCAATAATTTCCTCCAAAACTCCAATTGTAGCAGTGGGTACCCTAGACACCCCTGAAGATGATTCAACATGCAAATCACTTTTAGTTTTACTAAAACTGTTATTAATTTTAAGCACATTAGGGGATTTTGGTTTAGGCACCTTGGGGACATACATAATTTTTTCTAACTTTTCCCATAGAAGCTTAAATTTTCCATAGACTCCTATAATTTACCAATCCTCATATTTTGACTATCATGTATATTGCTATCTTCTAAAACAATAACTCTCTTGTTGATACATACTATTGATTTTATTAGCTTTGCTAGCATTATCAAAGAAATTTGGCAAATTTTTCTCCATAGAGTTTAGCTTTTTAATAACATCATATAAAGTGACTTAAGTTTTAACAACCTTAGTAGGTGGTGTTTCAGCTAAACTTTCAATTAAATTACAGGTTTCCAAAGAAGGTGTTCCCATAAAATTACCGTGTGTAAGAGTGTCTAGAACATACCTATACCAGCTTGTAATACCAACATAAAAATTCCTAAGAAGGATTAAAGTGGAATATTTCTTAGTGCATATATGATGAGCATCACTTATCCTATACCAAGCATCTTTCATACATTCTCCACCTTGTTGCTTAAAAGAACGAACTTCAACTTCAGGAGCACTCATTTTAGCAAGACTAAAAACAGGAATAAAACTACAGCTAGAATAAGAACTAATTTGTTGTGTGTGTTTTTGATAAAGAGAAGCAAAAAAGAAATAAAATAAAATAAACTAAGAAAAAACAAAAACAAAGAAAAGAGATTGGAAGTGAGAGACTCCCCTTGCAGAAATTCTCTTCCTCCCGGGCAACAACGCCAGAAAATAGCTTGATGGTGCAGGTCTTGCACTCGTTGGGAAATCCCAAGAGGAAGGTATGATAAGCATAGCAGCAGTTTTCCCTCAGAAAGAAACAAAGGTTTAATCGACCAGTAGGAGGAAGAAGTAACTTCATAAGGTTGATGCAGCTCAGATGGCAGGGCGCACTACCGGTTCAGCAGCAATATGGAGCCAACTGTGGTGACCCAACACACCACTCCATGTGTAGTGCGCAAGTCGGTGACATAATACTCACAGAAGGACTTATCTGTGAATATTACATCTCTCAGAGTGGTACAACAGAAACACAGCGGGTCCAAGCAAAGCTATAGGATACAACCTTCATTACAAAATCTTGAGAATCTCTTTGATGTATCAAGAAGATCTCCTGCAAATGGAACATCAGAAGAAGCAACTCGAAGCTCCAAGCTGGAGAAGAACTCAAGCTCAGAACTAATCTATTACGGTTGATGCCAGCCCTAATCTATGGCTTATAACAACAAATCCTAAGAATGGTCTTCACCTACATCTCGATAGCTTCTCCTCCACCAGCGTTGTTGATGACGATGCTTTACTGGCTAAGTAAGAGACGACTCCACCTGGCTTTATGAGGTAGCGATGGCTTCACGATGACGACTTCCATAGGCTTCAACTCTAAGCAGGGGGTCATACGGGAACGAACGAGTAACGAGCGTTACTCGGCAAGCTCATGATATGTAGTGGGTAGTTTGATGCACTAACTACAGCTTTAGACTCGAAAGAGTCATAAGCTAATGCAAGGTTTTTGTAAATCTTTCTTCAAGAGGTTGCTTTTAATTCTGAAGACTATGCCCACCAGAACTTCAAAGGACTAGAACTTCATGGAGATTCCTTTCCTGTAGCGTTCGCAGCTCCTTCCCGGAACAGGGGGTAACATGCCACATCCTTTTACACTCTGCAGACGTGCGTTACTTTACCCATGGGCGACCAAGACGATGTTGCACAACCAGGCGTACGTTCCTGTCCACTCCCACTTAGGTGTGGGGCCCGATTGTTGGTCCAAGCCAAACCGTTCTTCTCCGCAGAACGCATGCCCACCTATTTCTGCCAGCAGGTTGAACGCCTGATTCCACCCCTCACGATGGAGATCTACGCGCCCCTGGCAGACACTCATAGACCCCAGAGTCCGTGGGACGTAAGGGATCCAACCCATGTGCATGTAGTCTCGCAAGACCTACATCGTACATCTCTGGCAGTCCGTTGACATGCAAACGAGAGAAGATCACAGCTGACTTACTCCCCTCATAGAAGACCCATGGTTAACGCGAATTTACGGCGCAAGAATCCTGATGGCAGTTGTGATTAATCCTAGGTAATACTTTCCCATGCAGATGGAACCTTCCTTTGACCTATTCATCTTACCATGGTTCCATCCGCCCACCAAACAGAACATTACCACTCGGGTAGTCATTCCATTAGTCATATTATTATAAAAATAGGATCATGCATTCTTTTGAGACTAGGTGGTAATACGATAGAGTTTTTGCAATTAGTTTGTTATGAAGTACTGCAAAGGATATGAGCAAGTGATTAACTTGCCTGAGATTGAAATAACAGTAATTAACCATGTCTTCGGGTTCGAGGCTGCGTAGAGAAATTCCGAGATCTGAAAACAGCAAAGTAATCCCGATAAGGGCTACTGGAAAATTGGCAAGATGCTATTATGCATAGTAATGAGATGCATCGTGATTTCTCCCGAAAATACCTAAGCTTGAATAATTAATCTACGTCTTTCGATACTTAGGTTTTATTAGTTTTACTTGACTTTGAGTTGTTACATTAGTTCTTATAGTGATGTCTTGCATCACTTAAGGTTTTGATCAAAAGTTGGTTAATTGCTTCATTAGTTATTCAGGTTTTTAGTTCATATGCTTGGTTAGTAAACATTTTAAAATGTATGCATTAATGGATTAAGTATTATTCACTTTTATGCAAGTAGGAAGTTGATATCTTGATAAGGATAATTATTTAAGGAAAACAAACATAATTGGTTATGATTTGGCAAAATTGTTCATGTAGAAGTATTACTTAAGTAAAATGGAATTCTTGAAATACCCACTTAAATCACATGCTAATGTTTTAAGTTTAACAAGTGATTATATTCTATTAAGTAAGATTTGCATTTATGAATTTAAATTATTTTGAAGATATTAATTAAAATCCTAAAATAGTAAAATGAGGTCATATTCATTTCTCTAGACAATGTATTAAACATCAAAAAGAATAATTACATGATATGCTTAAGTTTTAGAATAAGGACACTTTAAATTTTAAGATTTAAATATTAAGTACTAAAATGATTTGAATATTTTGGATTTAAAGACTTAAAGAATATATTACTTTCCATTCTTTTATTAATTTGACTTGTGTTAATTATCTTATTTTTCTTTGATAAATCAGGAAATAAAGAATTAGCAAATTTTATAAAAATAAGGCATTAAAATTTTATAAGTTGGTATCTATAAACAAAGAATTAAGGATAACATTAATCTTATATTTAGTAGTTTTATTTATTTTATCAAAATTATTTTAATATCATAAGTTTAAGGTAAAACAAATATTATATAATTTAATTTAAACTGTTAAAGTATGAGAGTATTTGTATTGGTGAATTTATTTAAGATTTTATTTATTCAATTCTAATTTCTCTAAATTTTAGATGATTTTTTTAATAATATAATTTTTTTCTTTAATGAAAATGGTCAAAAGACCATTTAGCCCTCTGGGCTGACTGGTGGGCCAACCCACTAGTGGGTTGGGTCAAACCCACTCGGGTGAACCCGAGCAGGCGACCACCCCCCACTCGCATCCGCTCCCGCACCCCTGTCTCCTCCCTTCCCCTCTCTCCTGCGACCCCTAGTCGTCGCCGTTTTCCATGGATTCTTCCGGCCGGTACAGTTGGTCTCCGCCGCCACCTCTGGCTGCATTCGATTCGCCGTTCGATGCTCTCCAAGCTCCTCCCCTTCAATCTGGAAGTGGTTCACTAGAACGGCCGCGCACAACCCTAGATCATTCTAGGGTTCCAGTGGGAACCCTCTGCCGCCACCTCGCGCTGCTCCTGAAGCCTTCCCTCGTGCTCCTGCACTATGCCATGGCTCACCGCCATCTTGTTTCCCCGTGATGATGTGGCTACGGCTCCGGAGATGTGGGTGTCGTTGGGACGACTCCCCGGGATGCAACCATGGTGCCACTCCACCGCCCTCGACCTTGCTACGCCACCAGGTTGTGTCCACCACGATGGTGGGCACCTGTAAGCATCTACTGCCCCTTCTCATCCTCTAACTCCTCTTTTCCCCTTCTCTCCTAGCTCTGAAACCAGGCCATTGTGCATGTGTTTATGCCTGATGGATTACTTGTCGTGGCCCCTCTATACCCATGGAAGTGTTGATGCTATAACTTGTTAGAAACTGGGAGTTTTTCCTAGTGTGTGAAATTTTGTGGATGTTATTTAGTTTTTTTTGGTGGTGATGGTCTACCAGAACCAGAGGTCTACCCTCTGTGTGAGTATCCAATTTTGTTAGTCATACCACATGATGCTTATGTTGATAAGCCTTCCTATGCGATGCTCATACAAAGTCCAGCAGAGTGTGCTACTCTAGGATTTTATTCAGAGTATGTGCCTCCCCACTGTGTCATCCTATCACCTAAAATTTACCCTGTTCTTCCTCTCTTTCTATTGACTTAATCTTGATGGAACTGTATGTGTAGCTGTTGTGTTGAGGTGCCTTTCCATGGATTTGTGCCCAGCAGCAGATTACTACATGCTTGTGAGATGGAGAACTTTGTTGGCCTATTTGCTTAGAATTTGTGCTCCTGGTAGCTATTTAAATTGATAAGAACATGATCTACTTGATCTTGGTGCCCCTAGCCTGTGATGCAATAGCCTGATGCCCTAATTTTATATAAGGACAGATACTGTGCTTGAGCTAAATGCAAATCTGAGATGTTGGTTTTAATTATTGGGCATCTATGTATGCCAACTGGTGGGTGCTACTCTGAACCTTAGGGTTCAGAGGATGTGCCACCATGCCCCTTTTGTATTTCTATGAAATATCTGAATTGGTGAGTTGTGTTTGAGGTACAAATTCTTATGGTTCTGGTGCCCAGCAACTGCACTATTAATTGTTTGCTTAATATATCTGATAAGAACATATTAATGCTTGTTGAATTGTCCCTAGGCCAATGATGTTGTTCTGAGGCAATTTTCTTAAGATAAGAACATATATTATACTTGTTTTTAAAGACATGTGATGTGTTGAGCATAGCAATTCTATGCCAGGTTGAGGGAAAAATATCCTAGCCCCTCTCTGTGCATAGCTTAGCAATTTCTTGCTATTTGTGTGTAGAGATCAACCTGTTAGGTGTGGATGCTGGGATGGTGTGTTGATCTTGTGGATCTACTGCTGGGTGGTGGTACTGGCTTGTTGGCCTTCCTCCCTGCAGTTCCTGCTCCCTTGATCCTCTGGCTCCAGGCTTGGCCTTGTTGTGATCTTGCTGGATCTTTTCTTTGTTAATCTCTCACAATAGATCTGGATGATGAGGTTTGTGGTTCTGTGATTTCCTGGTGGTGATGTGCTTGTGGTGGATGCTGGAGCTGTGTAGCTCGAGCAGTCCACTGTGCAGGAGAAGAAATGGGCTTTGCCCCCTTGCCCTCTACGACTGATGGTCTTTTATCCACCTCATGTAGTTGTGACAGCACATAGGTATACACCTATGTGTGTGTTGTGTGCTTGTGTACTGAAGCAAAGATCTTTTGGCTGAGTTGATGTACTCGGTTGGGCTTGGTATTATCCTGGTATGGCTTTATTTTGGACTGACACTTGTATTACCTGATACTTGGCCAATGAGGTTACACTGGGATATTTCTCTGATTTGAACAGATGCTTAACTTGATTAAGCCTAAACTCGATGATGCGAATAGCAGTGCACCTCACTGCCTAGCTGAGAGTACTAACCCCCACTAATCCTATTTTTTACTTTTCTTTGTTTTTCTTGTTTATTTTGCAGGATTAGAAGATTAATAGAAGACTTGGAGATTTGCAAGAATTAGATTAGGAATTTCTTTTTGTAATTGTTCATTTGTAATATTCATCTGTAATTTTACTTGTCTTTTCTATTTATTGTAATTTGTAATGACTTTGTAAAATTGTGTTATTATCAATAAAACTTACTCCCTCCGTCCACTTTTATAAGGCACACTTCTTACTATTGAATGTTCAGAAGTGTGCCTTATAAAAGTGGACAGACGGAGTATTGTTTTTCTATTTATAGCTTCTATTAATGAATTTGAATTGAATTAAGATTTAATTATTAAATGTTTCAAAATTATTTAATATCAAATTACTCCAATTATCAAACCATTCAATTTGAACTCAAATTCCAATTACAAACATTCTTTTGTTTCAAATGTTGAAGTGAATCCCTCGGATCCAATAACACCAGAGGTCATGTCGAAATTCCACTGTCTTCCAATATTGGTCTCTTCTCTCCCTCTATCAGCATATCGATGGAACCTCGATCACTCCAGCGTCTAGTACTTGTGAATACGTCTCCAGTTGCCACTTCTCTTCTGATGATGTCTCAGAGTCAAGTACCAGTTTGTTCCCGTATAATTAAACCTAGTGAAACTCCAGTGTCTAATTCCCTCAGAAATAATCTGCTTACAAGATTGATCAGGTCTTGTACTCAAATTATTCTTGTATGACACCAAACACCAGGATTTCACCCCCTCAGTTGATTTCTTCTTATCTTGGTTCCCTTCTGGTTTGCTTCCCTTGTAGACCTGGTCATGCAGAAACGTAGACAAGAGTTTGGAAACATCACAGACAGTGATCAGGGTTTAGTTTTGGTTTAAAAGGATGTTTGTTATAAAGATCACTCCAAGATGTACCCTCAACCAGATGATCTAGCCCTATTTAATCATGTCGAGATAAACATTGGTCACTTTACTTTGTTTAAACTTTTGCGCCAAAATTTCCCGTATTTTCATATGCATGCTTTGCAAATGCACATATTAAATTTAGATCCTTATAACCTCCCAAACACTGGGATGTTACACCAACATAAGACAAACAATTCACTTTGCCCCCAATGAAGCAGTGAGGTTGTCAATCTCACCGGTTTTGCTGATAACAAAGAGGTTAAATGTATGGTGTGGAAAACAGTATGAGAACAGTATGAAAATAGGAGCAGCAGTGTGAAAACAGTGGAAGCAATGTAAAAGCAGTGGAAGCAGTGTGTGTATTATCAGAATGAGAAAATGGACCGGGGTCCACAGTTCACTAGAGGTGTCTCTCCATAAAAGATAAATAACATGTGTGGTGAACAAATTACGGCTGGGCAATTGACAGAAATGAAGGCTGCACAGTAGTGCATATGCAAGACATAAATATTACTATGTGATTCATGCGGGCATTACAACAAAATACATAGACCGTCATCCAACTGCATCTATGACTAATAATCCACCCTTCGAATATCATCCGAACAAACATTGGATATTAAGTTGCAAGCAACAGATTATCGCAGTAAGAAAAGTGTGTAATGTAAACAATGTAAACTAAGTAAACACCATTGTTTTATCCCTAATGGCAACAGCACATCCTCCATCCGTCACGTTTCTGTCACTTGAGCACAGATGCAAAGGAGGCATGAACCCACTATCGAGCATAAATACCCCCTCTTGGAGTTACTAGCATCTACTTGGCCAGAGCATCTACTAATACCGGAGAGCATCCACGATCATAAATAACATATGCATGAATATAACATGATAGATTGATAATCTGAAGACGTAGCATTCAACATTCATCAGATCCTAGCAAACACAACATGTAGCATTACATAAAGATGACCTCGATCATGTAGGGCAGCTCACGAGATCTAAACATGACGTACAAAGTGGAGAAGACAACCATCTAGCTACTGCTATGGACCCATAGTCCAGGGATGAACTACTCACGCATCACTTCGGAGGAGGGCATGGTGGTGTAGACCCCTCCGGTGATGAATTCCCCTCCTGGAGGGTGCCGGGGAGAGCTCCAGAACCCTCCCGATCTCGGGATGACAATGATGGCAGCCTCGGGTGTTTCTCGGGAAAAGTGGTATATCTTTAGGGTTCACGTATTGGGGGATTATATAGGCGAAAGGGTGATGGTGGTGGACGCCCGAGGGGCCCACACCACCCCCAGGCGAGGCCAGGGGCGCCGCCCTATGGTGTGGCCCCCCTCCGGGCCTCTTTGGGACTCCGTGGAACCTTCGGGAATTCTAAGACTTCCGGGCTTTGAATTTTCCAATTCCGAGAATATTTCCATAACAACTTTTCTGGAACTAAAAACAGCAGAAAACAGGGAACTGACTCTTTGGCATCTTATCAATAGGTTAGTACGGAAAATTGTTAAAAATAACATAAAGTGTATAGAAAACATGTAGGAAAAAACATGGAACATCAGAAATTAAGGATATGTTTATGACGTATGAGTTACCTGCGTCAAAAGAATATGGGTTAGGTTGAGACTCCAAGTGCAGAGTGTATAGTATAGGAAAGATTGTTTTCCCCAGGAGGGATGACTCAAGGGTTTATATCGAACTCTCGAGGAACCAATAGTGAAAGATTTATCTCATCCTTCTCTTAAAAACCTACACAACAAAGGAAATTGTTTTGTGCCCTTGATACGTCAAAAACGTATATACTTTTCCGAACACTTTGCTGATGTTTTCCCTCTAAACTTGTGTGTTCTGAATGCAACTAACACGGACTAACGCTGTTTTCAGCAGAATTACTTTGGTGTCTCATTTTTGCGCAGAAAATCAACTTTTAGGAAAATACCCGGAAACGAAGGGAAAGTCCATATTTTACCCGAAGACTCCCGGAGCCAGAAGATGAGTCGGAGAGGGGCAAGGGGGTTCCCTCACCACCCCAGGCGCGGCCAAGGTGGGCTCGCGCCTGGGCATGGTGAGCCCACCTCGGGCACCCCCTCGGACCCCCCTTTCGACTATATATGCCCCAAAACCTAAAAACCCGAGGGGGTTCGATCGTTTTCCAAAAAGAAGTCCTTAGCTCCGCCGCCATCGCGAATCCTTTTTCGGGGTTCATAAACTCCGTTCTGGCACCCTGCCGGGACGGGGAATTGGAGGAGATCATCACCATCGTCATCACCAACGCCTCTCCATCGACCATCCATGTTTCCCCCATCCATGTGTGAGTAATTCCCCCGCTGTAGGCTAAAGGGGATGGTAGGGATTGGCTGAGATTGTTCATGTAATAATGTCGTGATTGTTAGGGCATAGTGCCTAGTATCCTCTGTTAGTGCTATTGACATTGTTGCAACTTGTTATGCTTAATGCTTGTCACTTTGGGCCCGGGTGCCACGATCTCAGATCTGAAAATTTTATTGAATCACGATGATAATTATTGTTTCTTGATCATACCTGCAAGTTGTTTACACATATCGTTGTACGGAACACGAGGCCCTAAAGTGACAGAAATCGGGACAACCGGAGGGGATGGCTGTGATGTGAGGATCACATGTGTTCATGGAGTGTTAATGCTTTGCTGCGGTGTTCTATTAAAAGGAACACCTTAATTACTAGTAGTTCCCTTGAGGCCCCGCTGAAAACGGTCTGGTAGGACAAAAGATGTTGTGCAAGTTCTCATTGCGAGCACGTACGACTATTTACGGAACACATGCCTATGGTTACATAGTGCTTGGATGCTTTATCTTATTTATCTACAATGCCCATGTATTGATTATTATATGAACTATCTTATCCATGCAATGCCATTCATCTATCCCTATGCCTAAAGTATTTAATCCAGCTGTTTTACTTCAAACACTACTGCTGCTGTTTTCATTTCACTGCTGCTATTATTTCACTACTGCAGCTACTATAAGGCTCACAAATATTCTTTGGCTTCCCTTGTGTCAAATCAATAAATTTGGGTTTTACTTCCCTCGAAGACTGTTGCGATCCCCTACACTTGTGGGTCATCAAGACTATTTTCTAGCGCCGTTGCCGGGGATGCATAGCTTTAATTGCGAGCTCACCGAAGAGTACTATTATCTACTGCCAATCATTCATCATGGGTAAGAATCGTGATGGAAAGTTTCCTATATTACCATCCACTACAAGAAGAGGTACAACTCTAAACACCTCTGTTGCTCTTGATTCACCGTCTGTTATGAGTAAGCTGCTTACACCACCACATACACATGCTACACGTTCTACTTCTGCTGAATCTGAAAATACTTCTATTACTTTTGCTGATGATTCTACTGTGCTTGATGAGAGTGGTTCTCTTGGTCCTTTCTTAGATGCTACTATTGCTAAAGCTAAAAATATTGCAAACACTGAAACTCCTGATAAAAATCCAGTTATTCCTGCTGTTTCACCTGAGCTTAGAGAGAATCCTAGTGATGATTTTGATGATTTCTATATTGAACTTAATGATGTTCTTATTGATGAAATACTGCTACGAAGGATAGATATGATGTTATAAGTCTTATGAAGGATAAATATGATGCTAAGTTTGCCACTTCTCCCATTAATATTAGGGATAAGTATTATGATTTCTCTCTTGATTTATCTTATATATCTATTGTTGAGAAAGAACCTTTTTGTGCTACTGAAAATGAAAGTGCTATGAAACATATGAATGAGCTCTCCTCTTTGAGTAGTTTATTCTCTGATGATCTTAAGAAACGTGGCTACTTTGTTGCTAAAATATTCCCTTTCTCATTAAAAGATGAAGCTAAAACTTGGTTTAATAATTTGTCTCCGATATCTATTGATTGTCCTATTGGTTTGGTTAATGCTTTCTTTCAGAAATATTTTCCTGCTAGTGCTCAACATGCTTCTTTACAAAATATATTTAATTTCAAGCAATTGGAAGGAGAGAAATTGCATGTATCTTGGGCAAGGTTCTGTTCTTTAGTTAGGGCTACACCTGGGCATAAGCTAGAAAATAATGAACTTCTTGATATATTCTATAATGAACTAACTGTTGAATCTAGGACATACCTAGATAGTTGTGCTGGTTGTGTTTTCAGGCAAAGAACTCCATATGAAGTTGAGGAATTAATGGCTAAAATAAGCCAAAATCATGATGATTGGACTATGGTTGAGCCTGAGCCGACCCCTACTCCAGTATCAACACCAACACTAACACCCAAGAAGAGGGGGATGATTGAGTTAAATGATGAAGTGATGAGAGAAGCAAAGAAATCTCTTAAAGAGAGGGGTATTAAATCTGAAGATGTGACGAATTTTCCACCTATAGAAGAATTATGTAAGCCAATCCCTCGCTCATCCACCATTGAGGTACACTCTCTCCAACATTTTGATAGTAGAGATATTCCCTATAATAAACCTCCTGGTCAATGTTTAGATGAATTTGATAATTATGTTATTAAGCAAGATAATTTTAATATGAGAGTGCAAAATCACATAACGGAAAACTCTAGAGCTATTGATAATTTGCATGGTATTATAGAAAGAACCTCTAATGATGTTAAAATGCTTGTTAAACATTTTCAAATGGTTCAAACTCAAATTGATCAACTTGCTAAAGTGCAAAAAGATTTGCTAGTTAATGCTTCTAAAGAAAAACATGCTTATGAAATAAGAACTAGAAGTGGTATTGCTACACAAGATCATTTATATCCAGAGGGTCATCCTAAAAGAATTGAACAAGATTCTCAGCAAACTAATAATAATATTATTCATACTAAAAAGAAAAAGAAGAAGAAACATAAAACTGCTGTAGAAACCTCTGAACTTGCTAAAGATTCTAATAGTATATCTATCTCTGATGCTGAAATTGAAAGTGGTAATGAAGAGAACGATGCTTCTGATAAAGAAGAAATTGAAGAGGAACCTGAAAAGCAAACTAAAAATACAAAGTACACTAAGGAAGATTTTGTTGCTAATAAACATGGTAATGAGAGAGAACCTTGGGTACAAAAATCAATGCCTTATCCTAATAAGAAACACAAATCAAAAGAAGAAGAACATTACAACAAGTTTTTTGAATGGATGAAACCTTTGTTCTTGCAAATTCCTTTAACTGATGCTATTAAATTGCCTCCTTATGCAAAATATATGAAATATATTGTCTCTAACAAAAGGAAGATTCCTAATGAGGAAATTTCCACTATCCTTGCTAACTAATCTCTTAATGGCAAGGTTCCTAAGAAGCTTGGAGATCCTGGTATACCAACTATTCCCTGTTCTATTAAAAATAATTATGTTAGAACTGCTTTGTGTGATTTGGGAGCTGGAGTTAGTGTCATGCCTTTTACTCTCTATAAAAGACTACTCCTAGAAAAATTGATACCAACTGATATATCTTTGCAAATGGATGATAAATCCACTGTTATTCCTGTGGGTATATGTGAGGATGTTCCTGTTCAAGTTGCTAATAATTGTCTGATATTAACTGACTTTGTTGTGCTGGAAATGCCCGAAGATGATAATATGTCTATTATTCTTGGAAGGCCTTTTCGGAATACCTAGGGGCTGTTATTGATTGCAATCAATGAAAAGTTACTTTTAATGTTAATGATAAAGAGCACAATGTTTATGTTCCCAAGAAGATTGATAAGAAATATGGTCTAAATTCAATTGAAAATATTGAGACCATCAAGATTGGATAATTTTATTGTCCTATTCCAAAGCCATCCAAAGAATATGAGACCGTCATGGTTGGGACTATATCAATCAAGGTTGAGGTAACATAAATATTTAGTGAGAAACAAAGTTTTATTCATATAAAATTATTTTGGTAGCAATACTTGATCAACCTTGTTAACAAAATGATTTTAATGAAGGAAATAATGTTATCACTACGTGTTCGTTACATTTTATTATTCATATGCTCATTTTTGCTGTGCTTCCATAAAGTATATCATGTTTTCATATTGTTTTCACCATATTTACTCATGCCCACGCACGTTTTCACCTCGTTTTCGCTCATTTTCCATAGTCTACTCATGTTATCGCTATCCACAATCACGTTTTCCATATGTTTTCTTCCATTTTTAGTGAGTATATGTTTAGTAGAGTGTCTTAGAACTGCTGTAGGTTTGGTTTTGCTGACGTTTTCCATCATTCCATCTTCGTTTTCCAGCGATATTATTATTTATTAAAATTCTAGAAAAGTCCGAAAAATAAAGTTTCTCGAAAAATCCCGAAAAGTTTATATTCGAAGTTTTTGCGTAAATAGGGGCAGAAAGCCACCTGGGGTGACCCCAGGGGGCACCCAGGCCAGCTCACCATGGCCAGGCGCGGCCTTCCCCTAGGGCGCGCCTACCTATGGTGAGGGGACCCCTGCCCCCCCACTTGCTCTCCCACCTACCACTCCTTCCTCTTTCTCGTAGAAACTCAACTAGTTCATCCAAACCCGAGTTCTTGCTGTTCTTCCTCGCGATTTTCGATCTCCTTGCTCAGCCCATCTTTTCTGCTGAGATTTGGGGCAGTTATTCTCCGAATATGAGGATGAAGAACCATACCTTTGGAGAGATGTTTGTAATGATGCACCAAGGGCATCTAGGCCCTCAAGATCAGCTGCGAGAGCAAGACTATAATATTACGAAAATCTTCTTGCCTCCGATATTGGGGAGAGGGATGATGGATAGGCTAATCCATCCACTTTTCCATGCTATGAATTTTTGCAGGAAGCGGGGATTCTAATTGATTTCAAGTTTCTTGTTAACAATGTTGGCTTAACTACTTATATGCAGGAGGAGCATGCTCAATACGCTATCCTCACAAAGACTTCATTGAAAGTTTTGAGCTCCAAAATCGTTCCTATGGGCCAACTGTTTCGTTTAAGATTTATGATAAGGGCTATACTTTTCCACTGATAAAATTTTGCAGGATAATAGGTGTTCCTTCGTCTGGGACAACAAAGAAGATTTCAGATCACCCAAGAGATTTACTGGAACTCTACCGGGCAATAAGCAACAACGATGACCGCCTAGCTCAGCGGGGCAAGATAAGAAACATACAACTCCCAGCTATTCGTTATTTTGCCTATTATCTTGCTACTAGTGGTCTAGGAAGAGAAAACACTAGCAACATTTCTCACTACCATCTAGCTTTCCTAGCTGCTGCTCTTACTGGTGTTACTAATTATCATCTTGGTGTTATTATTGCATGTCGTTTAGCGGCCAAAGGACCTATTTATGGAGGCATTATTGCTTCACGTATTGTAGATGATTTAGGTCTTGCTGTTAGTCCTAATGATGCGATATTACCCGTACAGAGGCTTGACCTTGCTGCCATGAAACTGCATCATTTTGTTACTTCTGATTCCCGCCAAGGAAAATTAATTTATAGGATTTTTTCGTTGATGGAGATGAGAGGGCAATCCCCATGCCACAACTTGGTTTGTTCAGTATTAACAAGGGATTATGGTCTCACACCAAGGAGGTGTTGGACGAGTAGCTGCAGTTGCTTGGTTTCCACGAGTAGCACGACCACGAGGAGAAGGAGGGCGACAAGGCTCCACATGAGAACTACACCGCGCATTATCCAGGCGCATCGAGCTCATATCAGGAGGATGGCCCATCCTCGACCCACTATGGGGGCGCCACTTCATGGCCCTCTTGGGATTGATCTTCACTTAGGACAAAAGCCTAAGCTTGGGGGAGGTATACCGACATCACACACTCATATATATATCGTATTCAGTCGGTTCTTTCTACATTCATATTTTCTGTTTCTTTTGTTATCGCTGTTTTGTTTTCGCTTTCCAAAACACAAAAATACCAAAAATATTTCTGTGGTTTCTCTCTATTTGTTTCTTTAGTTGGTTTGCTCCATCCTTTAGTTGCAGTTTAATATTCAAAAACACAAAAATATATTGTTTTATTTGTTTGCTTTCTTTTGTTCTTGTTTCATTTAAAAAAACAAAAAGATTTTGCTTTGTTTGCTTGTTCTCTTTTGCTCGTGCTTTAATTGAAAAAACCAAAAATATTTGTTGTTCTTCTTTTGTTTTGTAAAGTTTGCTGCAGAGTTCAACAGTCGTCCGTGACTCCATTGGAACTTGGTTTTCATTATATATTATTCGAGCCACAAGTGAAGAGCAATAATGACGATCTATGACAATTCAAGTTGTGGTGAGAGGCTGGTATGAACTCTATTTGTTTTCATTTTTGTACATATATCCATCTATGTGAGCATGCTTAGTTTGTTCGTATAAGATATATGTGATTTAATGGCTGCTTAATAGTTTGTGATCTCTCATGTTTTGTTCCAATTTATTAATAGTAAATGACCTGTCGTATAAATATTTGTTCGCATTGTTCTATTCGTACAAGCGTATGACATTGTGGTAGCCTCCTCTGACTGTTTCATTTGAATCGACTTGGCACATGATCACGCATGCTAAGACTGAAAACAAATAGTCAATAAGCCTCGATGATTTATTTCGCCTCAGAGTTCTAGTATCAATTTTATGCCTCAGTTAATTTTACTTTGTCGCAAACATAATTATGGTAATTTGTAATACCCCTGGATTTTATAAGACATATATCTAATATATGTTTGAGGTGTTGACCAGAGTTTGACCTTTTGATCAATAAGTCTAGTGGAAGATCTAAGACAGAGGTTGAGTTCGTCTCATCGCACTGATCGAAAACGAGTATAAACGTGTCTAAAACATAGGTTGGGTGTTTTGGTCCCTGAAATTCAGTTAATCCTAATCTTAGTCTCTGTATTTTTTTTCCCGGCTTAAGTTCTAAACCAACCATTTTGGGTAGGAAATAAAACAAATATCCCCGTTGAACTCTCCTAGGAACCTTACAATCAGACCCCCACCCAGTAGCCCATTCGCCGCCGCCTAGGGTTCGAGTAGATTGGCGCCGCCGTTGGAGTCGCTGCGGACTGCCGTCGTGCCACGCTGTCCTCAAGATTTTCTCGTACAGCAGAAATTCTCCAAGCATCGGTTCGTTTCCTGTAGCCCTTGTGCTTCCTTCATCTGTGGGGCTTTAATGAAAGATAGCCTGGGCATGTCAGATCGGTAGGACTGGAAGAGATTGATTAGAATTTGTGTTAGCGGGACTAGAACTAGTGCTATTCTTGGGCTTGGAAAGGCACGATCATGCCTACTAGTGAAAATCAATAACTCTGAAGCTAATTTTGTGGTCTCCTATGCTAGTGGTAGTGGAGCAGCTGGTGTATTTTCTTTGTTGTTTCCTTCCCAGATTAGTCGATTGATTCAGCGAGTCTGTATATATCCGCTAGTGACTCGTTCAAGTTCAGAGCAAACAGATTGGAAATCTTCTATTGTTGTTCTTGGTGCTAGCTAGTTAGATTAGAATTATGAGTTATCGGTAAAGGTGTAGAAAAAATATTCTACTATACCGAAGATGGACATTACGTGTTGGTAATGCTTATGGAAATAATTGGTTCAGGTGTCGGCGTACCACGGTCTGGGCTTTGAGCCGACGGCGCATCGCTCCGCTCCAGTGAGTTAGAGGCAAGTTCAAGTGCAAGTTGGACTCTTGTGTCAATTGGCGGTTTCCGTTGGTTCTTTTGGTGTTAAGTCTGTTCGGTTTTATTGCCCGACACAATATTATTTTCCGTTTATCTAAGTCATGAGTTCAGCGTTCAGTTTGGACATATGCCGTCATTTCCGGTGACAACCGTTATGAAGTTACTGCTATGTCTATTTCAGTCTCCAAAGCTGAGTGACACGGGATGTGTCCATTCCGGAGAGTCTCAAGTGTGCGAATACGTATTGTAACTGGATGTTCAGATTTTCTGTTTACTACTTAAATTTGTGTTAGTACTCGTCAAACCTTTGGCTCTTATTGTACTTGGCTGAGTAATGTTTACTCACTCTTGCTTCCTTCTTCTTGTTGGTTTATATTTGGTTTTCAGGTACTTCGAGTAGAGGCATGCATGGGCGGGAGTAGCACACCTACCTACACCACACTTCACATGCATTACTCAGATAGACAATCCTCATATTTGCATATTGGAGACTTAATGGATTATTAGTCTACCTAGTCTCATTTGGTCATTATGTCTAAGGCTAAGCCTGTGGTCGCTCCTTATTCCTTCGTATACATGGTGGATGGTTTTGAGAACATTAAACATTTATCTTTGGATTTTGTGAACCATATACTATCGATATTCGTTCATTGTTTCTAAATTAAATGTCGTGAATTGCCGAAAAATCAAGCGAGGTGCTGTCCGATTTAATGGTTTTTCCTACACTTTGTTTTTTTTTATTTAGCTAGCGTGGTGACATCGCCAGGTAGGTTAGATACCTGGGGTGTTACATTTGGTATCAGAGCCTAGGCTTTAGGTCTCGGGAATAGGTTGTTAACAAGTTGTGTTAAGTATAACTCAAAATTTTTATTCTAGAACTAATAAAAATAATTGACACACTGGTGCACAATAGGATGGGGTTCATGGGTAATGCATCTTATTTATTTTGCTTTGATCTTATTCTTATCGGTAAGGATGCATATGTCTTGATTTTTTTTCTCTGCTGATTATTGATAATGTGTTGTATAGTTATGCCGCCGAGAGCTAGGGGTCGGGCTCGGGGCCGCGCTCGTGGTCGTGGACGTCGTGGAGGCCATAGTGGCCATGTGGAGGAATCAGATGCCGAGGGTGAACATAGTAATAATGAGGGAACACATGGTAGTCAACCTACCAATGGGAGTGGACATGATGATCAGGGGATGAAGTTAAAAGATTGGTTATCACTGAATGCTGGTGACTTTCATGGGACTGGGACACCACTGGAAGCATCATCTTGGTTGAATACCATGGAGAAGTATATGGATGCGCTGGAGTTGGCGACGCGCAAGCGAGTTCTTTTTGTGGCCTTCCAACTTAAAGGCCTAGCAGATGCATGGTGGAGAGGGGTTCGTGCAGCCCGTGGTCCTGTTCTTGGAGAGCTTACTTGGGAGTTCTTTGTGGAACAGTTTACTAGTAGGTATTATCCAGAATCATTCAAGGAGGAAATGTTCATTGCGCTAACTCAAATTCAGCAGGGAGACAAAAGTGTGGATGAGTATGAGGCCGAGTTTAGTAAGATGGTGCTCTTCGTTGATAGGGTGCATGGAAATGAGGTACACAAGGCCCAGGCATTCTTCCGGGGCCTTCACTCTAAATATAGGGAAGTAATGGGAATAAAGCCGCAGACAAGCTATTCTGGAGTGATTGAGCAAGCTAGGAGGATGGAGTTGGAGTTTCGACTAACCGCATCTCGTGAGAGTCACACAGGAGGTGCTAGTGGTACAGGTGGGGACCACAAGAGGTTGCACCAGGATGGAAAGGGGTCTACACAGCAATCTGATTTCAAGAAATTCAAATCAAACCAGCGGCCTCCTCCGGCTACCAAACCGAAGCAACACGCAACCCATTCTTCTTCAACATCACGTTCTGCAGGGTCTACCATAATACGCCCTTTTCCAGGACAGGGAATGATATGCTTTAAATGCGGTGGTCACCACCGCGCTTCGGAGTGTGACTTCAAAGGACCGTGTCGTCATTGTGGAAAAGAGGGACACATGAGCAAAGTATGCAAGAGTAACCCAAACTCCATCATCAAGTGGCAGGTGACCACTCCTTCGTCAGCTCCTTCGTCGTCGGCTGGTTCTTCTCGTGGAGCACATTCAATGGCTAGTTCACATCACGGTTCAGTTCAGATGATGACGAGTCCCCCTGTTGTACATCCACAATACCCATACTCGTACCCGTTGTTTCCTTATCCCCAACCGGGCTACTTTATGCCCCCAACCTCACTTCCGACGCCATACGCGCCTCTTCAGTTACCTGCACCACCTACACCACCTACTGCTCCACCGCCGCATCAAACTTCTGGAGTCCCTTCTTCGGCACAGACACCACCTGGGATCTACACCATGCCTACATCTTCTTCTCTGGGTCATCCAGATGTCGTTACAGGTATACTTCCGGTTGATTCACATGATGCCTTAATTCTCTTTGATTCTGGCGCTACCTATTCGTTTGTATCACTTGATTTTGTCAAGAAAGCTGGCCTATCTAACCAAGAGATTTCTCAGTCGGTTCGAGTAAGTTCCCCTGGAGGTTTAATAAGTAGTTCGGTAGTATGCCCAGGTTGTGTGATCTCCATAGATGATGAAGATTTTGTGGCCAACTTGATGGTAATTCCTCTACCGGCCTTTGACGTTATCTTGGGTATGGACTGGCTACATCGATATCGGGCTATTATATCTTGTTTCTGGAAGACCATCACCTTGGAGGCTCCATCTGGTAGACAATTAATCTTTCAGTGCAGCGCTCCTCAACGCTCACTGTCAATGTTGACTAGCCTATTTCCGGGTCAGATGATAGCAAAGACCGGAGTACTTTGGGCTTTGGTAGATAAGCCGAATAAGGAGTTGCAAATAGAGGACATTCGTGTGGTAAGGGATTATTATGATGTTTTTTCTACAGAGTTACCAGGTATGCCTCCGGAGCGGGACGTGGTATTTCGTATTGACCTTATTCCTGGAGCCCGTCCAATTCAATAGCGCCATATCGTTTAGCCCAGCCTTTTCAAGCTGAATTGAAGAAACAAATTGATGATCTTCTATCCAAGGGTTTGATACGGCGTAGTGTGTCACCGTGAGAAGCTCCTGTCTTGTTTACCGAGAAGAAAGATTTGAGTTTACGGATGTGTATTGATTATCGGGCTCTTAATGCGGTGACTATCAAGAACAAATATCTGATGCCTCGCATTGAGGACTTATTTGATCAATTGAAGGGAGCCAAGGTATTTTCGAAGATTGATTTGCAGTCCGGCTATAATCAAATAAGAGTGCGAGAAGAGGATATCGAGAAGACGGCGTTCTCTACAAAGTATGGGCATTATGAGTTCAAGGTTATGTCATTTGGATTAACAAATGCTCCTGCCTATTTCATGGAGGCGATGAATAGTATGCTGCATAAATATGATGACTTTGTGGTGGTATTTATTGACGACATCCTAATCTTCTCCAAGACAGAGGAAGAACATGGGCGCCACTTGAGCATGGTACTTGGGACATTGCGTAAGAACAAGTTCTATGCCAAGTTGAAGAAATGCGAGTTTTGGATCTCGGAAGTCTCCTATTTGGGTCATGTTATCAATCGTGAAGGTATTTCAGTTGATCCCAACAAGGTTTCAGCCATTGTTGGCTGGGAACGCCCATCTACAGTAAAGGAGGTGAGCAGTTTCTTGCGAATGGCTGGCTATTACAGGCGTTGTCGGGGGGTTACCCCCGAGTAGGGGTAAGGCAAGTGCTAAAGGCAAGATCAGAAGAGCAGTTTTGACTAAGTTGGCTGGCTACCCTGTACCCGCTACCCGGTGGACAGCTATTCGGCCGTACCCACCAATGGCCAGGCGGAAGAATCAAGGAAGTTGTATTCTTCCGAGTAGAGGAAGTGGTCCGAGTAGAGGGAGTGGGTTCCTACTCGGGCCCGAAGTCAATGGAGCCGTTCTGACAAAGGATCACGCGCATCCTGCGTCCGTACGGCGTGCGGTTCAACTTACGGAGTGCGTGATTATCCGCACCACGGCGTGGCTACAGTGCGGTAGGCGCCTGTCTAGTCCTGTCACTTACAGAGGGGACAGGACAGGGCTAGGGTCCTACCCTATCTCACTGACAAGGGTGGACAGGTCCCATCTTCGAACGGCGCGACGACTTACGGGGCAAGCGTCAGCGGGAACCCGGAGGCGTGCGCGGTTCTGCAGGGCTCCCGTCACATCTCGTTGTACTTTATAGTTGTTTTATATTCGGCTGGGCACCAGTATATAAGGTGCCCTGCCTCCTCCTGTGAGAGGTTTGCTGCATACGTTTGGATCCTAGACGAGGCAACACTTAGAGAGAACTTGAGCATAGAGTGGCTACTCGGCTGAAGGCCTGATCTGTACTATGGCTACTCGGTGAACACACATATAAAGAGAGAGGCAGGAGTAGGGGTGTTACCTCCACACGAGGGCCCTGAACCTGGATAACATCTTGGTGTGTGTAGTGTTTGTGATCTACCACACGCGGCTACTCGCCGTGTGATCCCTCCCCGAGCACCTCCAGTGTCCATCGGCCCCAACTTTAGCCATCCCATGGCATCTGCCGTGATACCACCACGACAGTTGGGGCCCACCGTGGGACAGACAGAGGCGCTGGCGGGAGTCCATGTTCGGACGGGACTCATTTCAGCTACTGGGGAGCGCGTGGTCTGTGGCCTTGTCCACAGATTCGGCTCCTTCGACTTCGTCACCGACAATGCCGGCGATTTCGGCGGGAGGCCCATTCCGGCAGGCGGCTCGGTGCTCTCGTTCGGCTCACACCTCGTCTACGTCGCCACCGCTGTCGTCCGCGAGTTTCCAGAGGAGGTGCTGATCGCGGAGGATCCCCTGCCGTGCTCGCTGCCCCGGAAGGCCGGTGGGCTGCTCCCCGGACAGCGTGGAGGTGATGATGACCGGCCTGGCTACCGATGCCGAGAAGGGCGCGGCTGCTGCCGCAGAGGTCATCGAGGATCTCGTTGGCCCGAGTGTTGGCGGGAGGACCCACAAGCCCTACGAGAAGGATTCCAACATCCCTCTCTCTACTACACCAACGATACCGGCATCCGCTGCGTGGATGGGTATGCCGCCTCCCACCAAGCTCGAGCTCTTGACCATGAGGGCGCAGCTCGATCGGCAGCGCCAGGAGCTGCTCGCTGAGCACCTGGAGCTCGAGAAGGTTAGGCTCGAGCTTAGCCTAGACCATAACGAGTACAACAAGGCCCACGGCTTTGCGCCTGTTGTTAGGAAGTCTAGCAAGGTAGGCGCTACGCGTCGCAACTTAGGCGCCGAGATGGCGACAGTTGTAGAGGCTCCTAGCCAATCTGCCACCGCAAACACCTCCACCAGGCCTAGATACAGCACCCCCGCCAAAACACTTAGAGCTGCTGAGGCTGTAGCTGCTGAGTTGCCAAACCTAGCCGGCGATGCGCGCGCTAGGCAGCAAGAGAGGCTCAATGAACTAGTGCTAGAGGCTGCTAGGCAGAATGAGGAGTTCCGGAAAGCCAATCCAGGTCCTGATGCTTCTCAGATCGTGCATTCGCGTGCGGCGAGATCTCATGACCAAGCGTCATCGCCGCATCCCAGCCGCAAGAGGGACCAGAGTGTGCGCTCTGGGAAGGGTAGAGAGATGCAGGTGTACGACCCGGTTCTTGCCGCAAAACAGCGCTCTGTGCCGCGAGAATCCGGTCAGAAACACACTACTGCAGGAGGAGGCTATCAAGCCCATAAAGCTCAGAGTAAGGGACACAGTGGAGACAACGCGGGGCCTTCTCGGTGTCCTGCTGCTCAGCCTACTCGGCAGAGGACGCAGCAGCCTGCTGCAGCACAGCCGCGTGCGGCAGCGCCAGCAGCCAACCCGGTGGTGCAACCCGCTGTTGTGCAGGAGAACAGGTATGATGATGGCTACTCGGCGATGGGGCTAGCAGGCTATGCTGACCCCAGGAATGTTGCTGATCGCCTTGGTGAGCGCATGTTGGATCCCAGTGATGCCAGGTTCAAGCTGGACAGGATCAACCTGTCCGCGCAACTCGAGAACAGGGGGCCGCCTGGCCGTGACTGCTTTGGCCCTCGCATCATGAACGAGCCATCAGTGAACCACTTCCAGCTGGCCAGAGGGACCAAGTGTTACAATGGCAGCACCAAGCCGGAGGACTGGTTGAGTGATTATGTCACAGCCGTGCACATTGCAGGCGGCAACCGGAGATGGTTTGTGCGGTATGTTCCGCAAATGCTTGAGGGTCCAGCTCGGACTTGGCTCAACAACCTGCCCAAGGACAGTATCAATTGATGGCTGGACTTCTCGGAGGCCTTCATCAGCAACTTCACCAGCACTTACAAGAGGCCGAATAGGCCGCAGCAGTTGTCCGCTTGCAAGCAGCAGGAAGACGAGACCGACCGCGAGTATCTTACTCGGTGGAGCACCTTGAGGAACACCTGTGAAGGTGTGAATGAGGCCCAGGCCATCACTTGGTTTGCGCAGGGTTGCAGACATGGTAGCATGCTGTGGCAGAAGCTGCAGCGCGAGATGCCGAGTACTCTCGCAGAGACCATCCAGATCGCGGACATGTATGCACTCGGCGACCCAACCCAGCCTCTGATGGACTCCCCCGAGCCTAGAAGGAACTACAACAACAACAGCAGCAAGCGCAATGATTTCCGCAACAAGCGCAGGGGCGACCGAATTGATACTCGGTATGATCCCGAGGAGGTGAATGCTGTGACTACGGCTGCTGGGAGTAGCCAAAGGCAAAAACTGCTGGAGCCCAGTACGGGCAAAACCAGAATCAGGGCCAAGGCATCAAGAAATCGTACAATCCTCCCCAGCAGGGTAGCGGCAACTCGGGTCGTGCCCCAAACTTCATCTTTACGGATAAGAAGGATGGCCCGTGCAGCTTCCATACTCGGCATCCAGCCAGGCCAGCCAACCACACTACTCGGCAGTGCGGTTGGTGGGAACATATCAAGAACGAGGGCTTGCCTCCTCCTCCTCCTCTGCCAGCTGCGAATGCCAATGTGCAGCCAGCTCGGGCACCCGCTCCTCGGCCTGCGGTCTTCCCGAGAAGAAAGAATGTGAACCAGGTGGCTTTAGGAGCCAACCGCAACTTCAACAAAGACCGTTACCGCAACAACAACAACAACGACCGCAACCGCAACTACAACAACAACTACTACACCCGCAACCAGTACCAGGAACACCACGAGAGCTACATGATCTTCACTTCTGAGCCCACCGACAAGCAGTCTCAGCACAGGCGCGCTATGGAAGTCAATGTTGTGATTCCTGCCGTGCCCCACTACCTGCACTGGTGCAACCAAGAGATCACTTGGTCCAGAGCTGATCACCCTAAGGTGATGCCCAACCCGGGTAGCTACGCTTTGGTGGTGGATCCCACCTTCTTGGGTGCTCAGAAGAATGTGAGATTCGGCAAGGTGCTGGTTAACAACGGCAGCAGCATCAACATCGTGTACAGAGACACACTCGAGAAGCTCGGGATGGCCGATGTAACATCCCAAGTATGAAAACAACCTTAGAATGTTTTGCTTCTTGTTAATTTATGTTAATGCATCATGTCATCATAAGCATTGCATGTGGCATGTGTTTCAATTTGAAATTCAATTCAATTTCAAACCAATTGGTTCATACTTGGTATGTTCCAATGTTTTCAAAATAAATCACTAACAGAAACAAATCAATTGCTTCCATAAACTTGAATTTTCACATAATTGACTTGGTTAAGTTTTCAAATAATTCAATTATTGCAAAATTCAAGCAATTGCATTTAAAATTCAAACACCAAAAAATATTTAAAATTTTGAAAAACAAAAGTTGGTGCAACTGGGCATTTGCAATCAGGAACTCATAAAAATTATCACCATAATTTTTAGGGTCCCAAAAACCCCTTCTTTTTCCTTCTCTTTTCTTCTCTACAAAAAAAAATAATAAAAAGGAAAGAAAAAGGGGGAGGCAGCCGAACTGGGCCAACAAGGCCCAGTCAGCCACCTACGACCCCACGCCCAAGCCCCCTAGTGTCGTCTTCCTCGTACGGACAGAGGAAAAGTGGAGCAGGAAGCTCCTGTGGAGAGGAGCCCTCCACGTCGCCCCCTACCTGCTCCCCCTCCTTATCTACTCCCCGAGCCGCACCCTAACCCTAGCCTTCCTCTACCCCGCCGCTAGTCCTCTCCCTCGTCTCTGTTTCTTTCCACCACCAACAGAACCACCACGAGACTGCCCCAAAGATCCACTCCGCCCCGTCACGATGGTCGCCGTCGACCCTGCCTGAGTGCCGGAATGGAACCTCCACACCGTCCTCTTCCTCCTCGCCGAATTACAGGAGCCGAAGCCGCCTAGGTCGACGCCGGCGAGGTCGTCTTCCTCCTCTGTCTCCTGTGCTGTCCGCACTGCTTCCTCGACGACTCGGTGCGCCTCTGACCATCTCCGGCCGCCCGCAGCCTTCCCCACGGGGAGGAACCTTCTAGGACCTCTCCCCTACCCCCTCCCGTGCTCTGGGATCAGCGCCTCCGTGCGCCGTCCGCGGTTCGCCTGAGATCGCCAACGTTCGTCGTTGTCCGTCCGTCCGTTCCGTTCTTGACAAAGTTCAGAAACTGAACTTTGTTCAGTTTCAGTATTTGCGCCCGAGATGTCCTCAAAAGGTATTCGCGTACTAGATCTAACACAAGCAAAGCAGCCCAGCCCGGTGGCACAAGCCCACGCGCGCGAGCCCGAGGGCGCGGGTTCGAGTTCCCCCCCGCGCGCAATTCTTTTGGGATTTTTTTTCCTGCAGCCCAGCCACAAAGCAGATCAAAATCTTAACTTGTAAATTCCACAAAATATTCATAAATGCTCCAATTTTGGTGATTCAAATTTCTGTAGATTCATAACTGTGAGCACTTTCGAAATATGTAAAAATGTCAACATGTTTCTGTAATAATTTGTGCACTAAATATTTAATTACAGAAAATGGAATAAAAACTGAAATCTTGCAAAATTCATAACTTGAGTTCTGTTCACCCAAATTGAGCAAACTTGGGCTCTAAAATTTTGTGTTAACAAACTCTACACATTGGTATTTTATTTGGTCACAATTGAATTAAATTTGAACATGTTTCCTTCTGTTTACTAAAAGGGGCAGAATAAAAATGCTTATGGAAAAATGCATAATAAATTCAATAATGATCCAAAAATTATGTTTAATATCTCAAAATGTTCAGTGAAACATTTTACACATGTTTTCAAGTATTTCCCATGCTTTTGTAACTGAAAGTACCTCTTTTTAAATTGTTTACCAAAAATGGCAGAAATGAAAACAATAAGAATTAATTCTTATTTATTATTTTCTTCACCCAAAAATTAAGGAAACTATACCAAAATGGAAAGAACTTCAATTAATAACAGAAAAGCATCATTTCATGCATGTGGGAATACTTTTGATGTATTGGTCTTATTAAAATTAATAATAGGCCACTAAGATAAATATGAGAGGTTTCCAAATAATGCAAACTTATTTGGGACACTCATTTAACTTGATGATCATGTCCATGATCTCTTACTTGCATTAAAATGTCATGCATCATACCATGTTTGTGCATTATGCCATGTTATTGATTGTTCGTCTCTCTTCGTTGTTTGTTTGCTTCTTCCCGAATAGACGACGACGTTGAGACAAACGAGGTTTACGATTCCACTTCAGAGGAGTTAGCCCAGTACCAGGCTACTGAGTTTGCAGGCAAGTATTCACTCACATGAACCATTGTGTCCATTCCACACTTGATACCGATACTTTCCGTTGTCTAATCTGCTAGCCCTATGATTTGTTGCTTGTGTTCCGATCCTATCACATGTTATCCTGTAACCCTGAAATAGCCTCTCCTCCACACCTATAACCATGTTGCTTGTTGGCCTGTGTCTTACTAGCATGCTTAGTGTTGTTTATGCTCGAGTCTGATGTCCGTTATTTTCTTTAACCATAGTTATTATGTTTTGGGAGCTCGATGTATTAAACAACAACCTGTTAATGTTTGAGGTAATGCTAATTTGATGATAAGGCACCGGCAGGAGGCCGGGTATGGTTTTGAGGCCTGCTAGTGTCGAACTCAGGAAAAGTTCTTGTCCTCTAGATCCATGATGAGCGCGCTAACCGCATGTGGGAAGCGTGTATGGGCGCCCCCCGCAATTCTGATTCGATTCGCATCTCGTCCAAATCGCCACACTTAGTTCGGGCTTTCCATTTGATGCACGCATTTGCAGGTACGAACCCTTGGCGCCAGGGTGGAACTTTTGTGGTCGGCATTTAGGGCGGCGTGGTCTTCCAGTGCTATGAGGGTCCCCCTTTTCTTCGTGGGGTCTTGATTAGCCGCGCACGCACAACACGTGGTTCTTTGGGCTTGATGCGAAGAAGAGTTGGGTTGTGTTGAGTGGCCTGCTTGGTGGGTTTGATCCCCGCCTGGCGGGTTATTCTTACGTGTACGGCCAAATTGGTGCATCCCTGCAGGGTTAAATCTTCTCGAGAAGCCGTGTTGTCCGCTGTTATGGATGACTTGGTGATAGGGCTGGCTAACAAGGATTAGACAACTTACACCTAATTAATAATAATTTGACTAGTAATAGGCATATTGACACAATAACCTGAACCTTCATTAATCCAACTGTGTGGGTTATCCTCGGATTGCTTCTTTAGATAAGGGGCGAGATCCAGGATGGGTTTGTTTGAGGTTAGTGGTAGTTGGTTCCGATGCGCTATCTTATCCCTTTCTTTTAGCCGGATGGGTAGCGTGTCTCTGTAGTTGGTTAGTGCAGCCCGCTGCTGCACCTTTGTATCACCTATCTTCCGTTGAACCCAAAGCATCTGCACTTGGTGTTGTCGGGTACACTTTGGTATCTTGTGCGTCTTGCTTGCCAGTACTCGTCCGACAGACCCCTTTGGGGCTGCTGGTTCTGCAGACTACGTTTTCGAGGATCCCCATGGTGGCTACTACGTGGAGTATGACGAGGCTGCTGACGAGTAGATAGCGGACCCGGGCAGGATCCGAGACTTCGTGGATGGGCTCCGTTCTTTTCGTTTCCGGCCTCTTAGGCCTATTTGGATCTTGTCTGTACTCAGACACTTTGGATGCTTCCGCTGTGATGTAATGATGACTTGTTGGGACATGTGTCCTCTGCATGACTGTATTTGGTATCTCTACTCTAGTGACAGCTTTTGCCACTTATTTCTATTTCTTTGTGTCTTAGAGATTTGTTGTGATATCACTTGTTCAAATGCCGTTGACGTACCATGTGTGTATGTTATGAAGTACGTCAATGGAAGTATTCGGATTCCTATTGGATGGTTTCACAGACGATGAATAGTAGAGGATGGTTGTCACACGTTTACGTGTTGGCCTACTCATATTGAGATGCGGGTGCAGGTAGGCCCCGTAAGCCAATTATCTACTGTTTAGCGGGCTGTGTGTATCCTCTAGAAGTCCGGGTGCGACAGCCGAGAACATGCTGCTACCCAGCAGGACCACTTTCCATGGTATTGTGCCGGGAGTGTCTTGCTCTCCAATCGGGCGCGTCTGGATAGACGTCCTATTCGGCACCAGGGAGAACTGCCGCACTGAGAGCCTGGCCTTTGAGGTGGTTGACCACCAGAGCCCATACCATGCCCTACTCGGCAGGCCCGCTCTCAGCAAGTTCATGGCTTCAACCCACACTGCCTACTTGAAGATGAAGATCCCTGGTCCCAATGGAGTGATCACCGTCTCGGGTGACTACAAGAAGTCCATGGAGTGTGCCTCTGCTGGTTCCCAGCTGGCGGAATCCATGGTCATTGCTGCCGAGATGAAGAAGATGTACGAGGTGGTGGCTATGGCGCAAGCAGCGCAAGGTGGTGCGCCCGGCATGCCGAGTTCCCAGTACGGGACTACATTCCAGGCGTCCCAGGAGACGAAGAAGGTCCAGGTCTACCCTGAGTTCCTAGACCGTGTTGCCATCATTGGCGCCGGGTTGGGAGAGAAATAGGAAAGCGCGCTCATCCACTTCCTCCGTGAGAATCGAGACGTGTTTTCCTGGTCCAATGAGGATTTGCCAGGTGTCCCGAGGGAGTTGGTTGAGCACTCGCTACATGTGCGGCATGATGCCAAGCCTGTGAAGCAGGCGATGCGCCGCTTTGGCGATGAGAGAAGGAAGGCCATCGGTGATCTGATCACCAAGTTGCTGATAAGCAACTTTATCATGGAGGTTTTGCATCCGGACTGGCTAGCCAACCCGGTTATGGTTGAGAAGAAGAAGGAGGACCCCAAGGCGGATACCGCTTGGCGCATGTGCGTGGACTACACCGACCTGAACAAGGCCTGCCCAAGGATCCCTTTCCGCTACCCCGCATAGATCAGGTGATCGATTCTACTGCTGGTTGTGAGCTTTTGTCTTTCATAGATGCCTACTCTGGCTTTCATCAGATAGCTCTCAACCCTGTTGATCAAATAAAGACTGCTTTTATCACCCCGTACGGGGCTTATTGCTATCGCATCATGTGCTTTGGGTGGCGGAATGGTGGGGCTACCTATCAGAGATGCATGCAGAAATGCTTGCATGATCAAATTGGCAAAAATGTGCAGGTGTACGTAGATGACATTGTCATCGAAACGAATAAAACACATACTCTGCTTAGTGACATTGAGGAAACATTTGCCAACCTGCGCAAGTACAAGATGAAGTTGAATCCGACTAAATGCACCTTTAGCGTCCCGGCTGGCAAGCCACTCGGCTTCTTGGTATCCAGTCGGGGCATTGAGGCCAATCCTTCAAAGATAAAAGCTATTGAGAGCATGTCTTTACCGAGATCCCTAAAGGATGTGCAAAAGTTCACTGGTTGCTTGGCTTCCCTGAGCCGCTTCCTAGGCAGAATGGGCGAGAAGGCCTTGCCCCTGTACCATTTGATGAAGAAGAGCGACAAGTTCGTCTGGACACCGCAAGCTGATGTGGCATTCAAGGAGCTGAAAGCCATGCTGGTTAGCGCTCCCATCTTGGCTAGTCCGCTACCCAAAGAACCAATGCTGCTGTACATTGCTGCGACTAACCGAGTGGTCAGCGTTGTGATTGTGGTAGAGAGAGAAGAGGAAGGCAAGACTGTGCAGCGGCCTGTATACTATCTCAGTGAAGTGCTGTCCAGTTCCAAGCAAAACTACCCACATTATCAGAAGATGACTTACGGCGTGTACCTGGGCGCCAAGAAGCTGAAGCACTATTTCCAAGAGCATCCTATCACTGTGGTGAGCTCTGCTCCCATCTCGGACATCATGGGCAACAAGGAGGCAAGTGGCAGAGTAGCCAAGTGGGCAATTGAGCTAGCCGCGTACGCGCCTGCGTATGCGAGAAGAGAAGCCATCAAGTCTCAGATCCTAGCAGATTTTCTGGTGGATTGGGCTGAGGTGCAGTATGAGCCGCCTACTCCGGTAGCCAACTACTGGAAGATGCATTTTGATGGCTACAAGGTGAAGGAAGGCTTGGGTGCTGGCGTGGTGCTCACGTCACCCAAGCGTGATCAACTCAAGTACGTGATGCAAATCCACTTCAAGGCATCCAACAATGTAGCAGAGTACGAGCCGTGGTACACGGTTTGAAGGTGGCCAAGGAGGTTGGCGTGCAGCGCATCATATGCTATGGCGACTCGGATCTGGTCGTGCAGCAAGTTTCAGGCACCTGGGATGCTCTGGATGCCAACATGGCGTCATATCGGTTCTTGGTGCAAACCATGACTGGATTCTGCGAAGGGTGCGAGTTCAAGCACATCCACCGAGCAGAGAACGAGGCAGCAGATGAGCTGTCAAAGTTCGGGTCTTCTCGGTAATACATCCCGGCTGGGGTTGCCTTGGAGCATTTGAGAAAGCCATCTATCAAGCCATCCCCCAACTCGGAGTCTATATTCGTTCCTTCTTTGCCTGGTGAGGAAGCTGTTCCCATGGAGATTGACTGGGAGGTTGCAAAAGAGAACCCGGGGACTGCCGTCTCCATCCCGGGGACTGACGCCTGCAACCCGGGGACTGTCCCTCCTTACTCGGGGACTGCCTCTCCCAACTCGGGGACTGTCGCATTCATTGAGGGAGTTCTTGCTGCGGTCACGAGATCTCGGGGACTTGTCCCCGCCCCAGAAGAAGAAGAAGAAGTGGTGGCTGATCCAATGGAAGTGGACGAACCAGTGTTTCCCATCCGGGGAACACCGAGTTGGGGTCTGCCCATATTATCCTTTCTAAAGGACGGCACCTTGCCGAGTGACGAGGTTACCTCGAGGCAAATTCAGAGAAGATCCAAGGGCTATACAATCTTCAGAGATGTGCTGCATAGAAGAAGTCCAACTGGTGTGTTGCAGCGCTGTGTAGAGCCAGAAGAGGGAGAAGAAATTTTGGTGGAGATACACCAAGGAGAATGCGGACATCACGCCTCTTCTCGGGCTTTGGTCAACAAGGCTTTTCGGCATGGTTTCTTTTCGCTCACTTCCTTGAAGCAAGCTGAGGATATAGTGAGAAAGTGCAATGGCTGCCAAAGGTTTGCAAGTAAGATTCACATGCCAGCTTCCGAGTTGAAGACCATTCCCATTACTTGGCCATTTGCTGTTTGGTGGTTGGATATGGTGGGTCCGTTCCAGCCAGCTAGAGGCAACATGACTCACATCTTGGTCATGGTTGACAAGTTCACCAAGTGGATTGAGGTGAAGCCTATTCGGAAGTGTGATGGAGTCACTGCTGTGAGTTTCTTGAAGGATGTGATCCTGAGGTATGGCTACCCGCACAGCATTATCACTGACAATGGCACAAACTTTGCCGAGGGTGTGTTTGCGAGGTTCTACAGAGATAAGCATATTCGGCTAGATGTTGCATCTGTTGCGCATCCCGCCTCCAATGGGCAAGTGGAAAGAGCAAATGGCATGGTGCTATCAGGCATAAAGCCAAGGCTGATTGAGCCGCTGCTGAAAACACCTGGGTGTTGGCTAGACGACTTGCCAGCCGTGTTGTGGAGTCTAAGGACTACCCCTAACCGGTCAACCAGCTACACGCCATTCTTCCTGGTTTATGGAGCTGAGGCCGTGCTGCCCACTGACCTAGAGCATAACTCGCCCCGTGTAACGCTCTACACTAAGGCAGAGGCTAGAGAAGCTCGAGAAAATGACGTTGACCTGCTAGAAGAAGCAAGAGAGCTAACTCTGTCACGTTCAGCTGTTTACCAGCAAAACTTGAGGCGTTATCATAGCCGGAAAGTAAACCCAAGGGTTTTCCGAGAAGGAGACATGGTGCTTAGGCTGGTGCAGCGCACAGCCGGGATGCACAAGCTTTCTCCTCCGTGGGAAGGGCCATTCATTGTGAGCAAGGCATTGCACAATGATGCATATTATCTTATTGACGCACAGCCACCCCAGAAGAACAGGCCGGATAGAGCTGGAGAAGAAACCAAGCGCCCTTGGAATGTAGCTCTACTTCGACCTTTTCACTCATGAGCAAACTATGTATGTATCTCCTTATCCGAGTTGAAATCCTATTCGGCAATCTGAAATTGAACTCGGGGACTGCCCTCGTCAAAATTGTTCCTTGTGTCATACTCTGTTTTGCTTTGTCTATTAGGTTGAACCACTTAGAATTTCAAAAGCATACAAAGTAGTGTGTTCAAACTCACCGGACACTCTGCGACTCTGCTGCTGTCCGCAACCCGGCTTCATGGCAAGCCAGAGAACAAGCCAAAGAGTCAATGAACACATGAAAAATTGCAAAGTAAAGGAAGCGTGTGGCAACGGAGTAGATTGTTTTTTACAGTTTTTTCTTTTCGGCTAAGTGGTGGGCAGCGTTACTATGAATTTTTCTAAGTGGCTAAGTGTTTGAAACTCCTACTTTGAACTCTTGTGACTCGACTACCAACAAAGCAACAAGTTGCAGGTAAGAGCTGAGATAAAAAGGAAGAGCGGATAAAAAATGCAACTCGGGGACTTGCATATTAACGCAACCCAGCATTGAGCCAGAGTTGCTAAGAACTTAAACTGAGATAAAACTGAGTAGCAACAAAGACTTAATTGTTTGATACATGTGCACCCGGCATCCCGGGGATCTGATAAAAAAGTTAAGATAAGTGTTTCAGGCGGCAGCAGTGTCGACAGTGGCAGTGTTATCCGCGTCAGTCTTCTCGGCGTCGGCGCTCTCGGCATCCGTTTCCAGGTTGGCGTTGGCGACTTGCTCTGAGGTGGCCGTGGCGACGGAGATGAGATCCATGACAGAGGTCGAGGCGGCAGCCTGGAAGCTGCTGCTGGTCGCGCCCAACTCGGGAGCCGCCTGTTGGATCACCATCTCGGTGGTGATGGTGGGCTCCTCGACATGGGTTTCCGACTTCTCGACTTCGTCATCGACCTTGGCCTTGCCCTTTCCCTTCTCGCCAGCTCCCTTCGCGGCACCATCCTCGAAGAAACCCAAGTCATCTGACTTGGTGTCCTCGTCGTCATCGTCGTCCTCGCCCTAAGGTTCAGTATCTGGCTCGGGGAGGCCGTCGATGAAGGTGGCAGTGTCCGCGTAGGAGGCTACCTCGTAGGCTGCCGCCTTCCGGCGAGCGATGCACTCGGGGTCCTTGCTCCACTTAGAGTCTTGGCGCATCTCAATGATCCTGGAGAGGTCGAGGTTCTCATACCAGCTCGTGATGAAGTGAAGAAGTTCGTCTGCTCCTGCCCGAGCTGCCGAGCCGCGCCATTTCTTCAACTCGGCCTTCACGCCGTCCAGCTTCTCGGCAAGCGCGCTGAAGCTGTTCGGCGCAACTTCATCAGGCCAGAACAGGTCGTGCAGCTTGTAAGCAGTGGACACCATGGTGGTGCCCAGGCCTTTGAGTTGGCGAAGCTGAGTCTTGATGTTCAGGAGGTTGTCGTTGACGCTTGCCTTGGTGTCGACGGGCAGCCTAGAATCAACTCGGAGTTGCTGTGCCTTTGCCAGAGCAGGCGAGCTCGCAGCGCGAAGATCAGGGAAGACATCTAGAGAGAAACCAATAAAAGTTAGATAGGGAGGCAGAGAAGAGATAAAACCAAGAGGAAAGAGTGGGAGGAAAAGCAAGCCAAGTAGCGAAGAAAAGAAACAGAAAAGTGCCGGGAAGAGGAAACTTACTTCTAAGATCAACAAGCAGCGCATCCAGCTTGATCTTCCAATCCTCCTCGTCGGCAAGATGCCTGTCTTCGATACTGTGCGCGTTGGCAACCTGCTACGCGAGCTGCACGTTGTGCTTCTTCAGCACCTCGATCTCTGCCTCGAGCGCCTTCTTGGTGGCTTTGGCTGAGGTCTCGGTCTCCAGGGCACCCTCGAGAGCTGTTTTCAGCTTCACCTGCATCGCCTCGAACTCGGCGCGCTCGGCGTCGCATTCCTTATTGAGCTCTGCATCTCGGGTGGCCAGCTGCTGCTGCACCTCGGCAGGCATCAAGCAGTGGAGGTGCTCCTCCCGGAATTTCTTATATTCTTCTTCAGAGATAAAAGCAAAGTGAGCAGAGAAACCAAGTAAAGGAAGATGCAAGGACCAACAAGCTGGCAACTCACCTTCCAACTGCTTGATTTTGCTCTCGGCAGAGGAAGCGAAGACATGGCAGTGCTCGTGCTGCTCCTGCAGTTCTTTGAATTTGCCTGCAGAGTAAAACAGAGTTAGAGCAAAAAGCAAAAAACGGGCGTAAACACAAAACGCGCAAACCGAATAGCTACAAGCTTACCTTCAATCGCAGAGATTTGGAGGGCGCGATCCAGTGCAGCCTGCTCCAGTGCAACGTCATCCTTGCGCTCGGCTTCAAGAGCCGCAATACGCCTCTTGGCGATGCTGTGATTCCAGAGAAGCCGCCGGAACAAGTTTGTCCTCTTCAGGAGGCTATTCTGTGAAGGAGAAGAAAAAGAATTAGAAAAAATTTGGAAGATTTGGCCCGAGAAGACAGCAACTCGGTTGAGTACTCGCCAACTCGGCCCGAATCTCGGGGACTGGGGAATAGCTAAGGAGAGAAGAAGAAAAGAAAAACTGCAACTCAGAAAAGTAAGAAAAAGCAAGGGAAACAAGAAATACTTACGGCGTATGTTTGTTCGACGTCTTCGGCGGCCTTGCGGAGGCAGAAAAGCTTCCCGGCTAGCGTGCAGGTGTCGGGGGCGATGGTCACTGGAGTAGCGCCGATGTCGGCCTTATTCCGATCAATGCGGTAGTGGTCAACTTCGCCCAGCACGCTGCCGTTCCACTTCTCGACGCCGTGGGCGTCACTCTCCCAGACTTTGTCAATAAAGCCAACCGGGTCCACGACCGCGGTTAGCCCTTGGGACTGGATGTCGTCCTCACCGGCTTCGCGGGAGAAGAACTCAGCAGGCTTCTTGGCTTTGAGCTTGTCCGTTGCCCTGGCCTGGCCTTCCATCAAGGCGACAAGCCGTTTCTCGCCTTTCGTCAGGGAGATGCTGTGTTGCTGGGACACAGACTGCAGGTATGATGGCCAGCTGCCTTGTACCCGAGCAGCACCTCCAGCACTTGACCCTGCGCCTGGGCCAGCAGATCCACCAGTAGCGCCGGTGGTGAGTTGCGTGCTCGTTGGTGCCTGGGGTGGTGGCATCAGGTCCGAGAACTGCACAACCTTGCGAGGCGGATTCTTCCGAGTAGGGGCAGCTTCGGGCTTGGCGGCTTGCTTGCCGGTGTCCACAGTCTTCTTGCCGGTGTCCGCCCGAGAAGCGGG
The DNA here is from genome assembly GCA_028641055.1 of Alopecurus myosuroides. NCBI lineage: Eukaryota > Viridiplantae > Streptophyta > Magnoliopsida > Poales > Poaceae > Alopecurus > Alopecurus myosuroides. The sequence continues at coordinate 448,549,544 of CM054058.1, read as the reverse complement.
TGCAGGCACTTGGCGCACAGAGGGAGGAGGCATCAGATCAGAGTCAGCCTTGGTCGTCTTCTTCTTCTTTGGGGGAGGGCTTGGAGCGGTTGGTGGAGTAACCTGTTGGGTAGGCGGCACAGGGGGCCGGCTACCCTGCGTAGCGTCCGGCTGCGCTTGGCTCTGGAGCGCAGGCTCCACCACGGTCTTCTCAATCCGCTGCTCGGCAGCGGGATCGGGTGTTGTCACGGTCACTCCAGGCCGCGGGGTCTTCATGAACTGCAGCTTGTTCTCCCTGCTGCTCGGGGTTCTCGTTTTGCCGCTCAAGGGATTCAACATTTTCCCCAGCTGTAGTAGCTGGGGGAGAGGGAGGCATCTCGTCTCGAGCAGCATCGTGCGTACTCTGGTACGCGTCGGACTGCTGCTCCATGTCCTGGGTATCCTGGTCACCAGCGCATATGTTATCGGCGCCGGCGTCTTCTTCTTCTAGCTTCACCGGGGAGGGCGTGCGCGCCCTAGCCCGCGGTGCTGGCTCGTCCTCGTCCTCCGAGAGCTCGACGAGCTTCTCGATGTCGATAACAGATTTCCTCTTGGTGCACGTGGGGGCCGCGGCCGCATCAGCATCCAGTGGATCGCTGGACGAGAAGAAAGAAAGAGTTCAGAAGAGGATAAGGAGAAAAGCATAAAAAGAAGCAGAATAGCGAGAGGCAGTAGCAAATTGATGTTAGGATGAAACTATTTACCCTTTGCGGGTAGGGGGTGGCCTTCTGTTGGTGGTGAGTTTCTTCTTCTTCTCGGTCTTCTTGGGCTTCTTGGCAGCGGGTTCTTGGGCATCACTGCCCGTCCGCTTCCGAGTTGTGGGAGCAGCCACAGAGAGGGGCTGAACATCCATGGGCTCCTCGTCCTCCTCGCTCAGCTCGGGATCCTCTGCAGAGTGAAAGAGGAAAAGAAATTGAGAAGCAGAAAAGGAATTATGATTGCGCTACTCGCGGTCAGAGAGGCAAACTGGGTCACCTTCGTCGTCCTCGGACCAGTCCCGGATAGACGCATCAACTTGGTGCTTACTAGGCTGGTTGGCGTGAGGGATGCAGAGGGTGTCCTGAGTGTCGTAGGCAGTCTCGTCGTCCTCTTCCCGGTCACTGTCCCAGTTGTCCTCGAAGACCTCCTCATCCTCCTCTGCCTGGCGATCGATGTGCTGGAAAGGCGAATAGATGGCATGAGTAAGTTGAGTTCTAAACTAAGAGATCATACCCGGCATGGCATGCAAATACAAAGCATATAAGCCTAAGGAGTTCTACCCGGTGTAGCATGCGAACACAAAGCATTTAAGGCTAAGAGATTCTACCCGGCATGGCATGCAAATGCAAAGCATATAAGCCTAAGGAGTTCTACCCGGTGTAGCATGCAAACACAAAGCATTTAAGGCTAAGAGATCCTACCCGGCATGGCATGCAAACACAAAGCATATGAGCCTAAGGAGTTCTACCGGGCTTAGCATGCAAACACAAAGCATATACTGCTAAGGTTTCCTACTCGACACGGCGTGCAAATACAAAGCGCATAAAGCCAACAAGATGTTTGTAATGTTCTACTCGGTGCAGCATGCAAAGATTAAGCATATTAAGCTGGAAAGTCACCTACTCGGTATCAGAGTGCAGAGATAAAGCACAAAAGACTAACATGTTCGATTCGCTTGAGGCGACTGTACGGCACGAAGCCGTACTGCCAGGTGTCGGAGAGGGACGTTTGCGCGATGGATCTCGCCCAGATGGCTACGTCAGCGGTGCTCAACTCGAAGGTGGTGGTCCTCGTGCAGTCCCACGGCCCTCCCATGTAGCACATCTTGTGCGAGCGGCGCTGGAGCGGGAGCACTCGGCGCGAGATCCAGCACGCGAGGGGATCGTCGCGGCGGAATCCCTCTTCCTTCAACTCGGCAAGGCGCGCCTCGATTTGAACAATGTCTTCAATCTTGTTCTTCGGGTTGTAGCCCCAGTTCTGCTGGGTTGGCCGCGCGTTCTTCCACTTAGGGAGCCCTATCCGGTCCTGGATTGGCTTCCCTTCTTTAGTGGGGACGTTCTTGACATAGAGAAAGGAGCGCTGCCACTTGCGCACCGTCTCCAATCCCTTGACGCGCGGGTGGCTACCCGTGGTGCGCTGCAGCATCATGGCGCACCCCGTCTGCGTCATCAGGCGGGCGCTCTCCGTGTGTCCCGGGTTGGGGATGCTCTGCTTCCTGAAGAAGAAATAGCGCGCCCAACTATGGATAGTTGGGTACACGCCGAGGAAGGCCTCGCAGACCACCGCGTGGAAGGCGAGCATCACCATGGCGTTGGGGGGAATGTGATGCGGCTGGAGTTCGAAGTTGTTGAGGAACTCCTTGAAGAAGTCGGAGACGGGGAGGCCGAATCCGCGCTTGAAGTGCATGAGGAAGACAACGTACTCGTCCTTCTCCGGCGTGGGGACGATCTTGTTATCCGGCTGCCTGCACTGCACGCCGGGAGGGACACGACGGGTGTTGACTAGCCATTGGCAGTCCTCCGCCGTGACATCGGAACCCTCCCATCCGGCGCGGGCAGCAGCATCATCATCTCCGCGAGCCATGGAGGCGGAAAGGCGTGAGATTGGAAGTGGCGGATTGATTGGAGAAGTTGTCTCTCAGGATCTCCCTTGCGCCGCGTGGAGCGGCGGCGCAGCAAGCGGTTGCATAGGCGGAGCGCTCGGCGGCGGCGGAGAAACAAAGAGGCAGGGGATTGAAGTGAGCAGGAAAGAGAAGAAGAGGGAATCGAGGGGGGTATTTATCTCTCCCCTCGAGTTGTCGTTACCAGCGGAGTTAGTGGGATCAATCCTGCAGAGAGATCGTGCGGCGTGCGAAGCAACCGGTTAGAAAAGCACACATCGCATATCGTGCGCGTAACGGGCGCAGTTAATCCCACGTCGAGATCGTGGGCGATTTACTGTGGTTGAAGTGACCAGACAGGCTGGTGGGCCCGAGGCGCAGTTATTGGCGCGTGGCCTGCAGCATCCCAGGCACCGAGGCGTCGGGGGTACGGGCGCGTGACACGTGCCCTGTAGCGACACGCAGAGGTGGATTCGCACCGTTTGAGCGAAATTGCGTTTTGAGATTTTGCTAAGTCATTTTACTCGGCATCAGAGAAGAAAGACAGTGCTACTCGGAGAAGAAGAGATTCAAGCAAGAATTGAAGGCTACTCGGAGAGGCTACTCGGCCTCTTACGCTACGAAGACAAGATTTGTTCTTAAGCTGGCAGAGCCCAGTGAACAAGTTCGCAGGACTCTACCAGCTTCGGGGACTAATGTCGGGGGGTTACCCCCGAGTAGGGGTAAGGCAAGTGCTAAAGGCAAGATCAGAAGAGCAGTTTTGACTAAGTTGGCTGGCTACCCGGAACCCGCTACCCGGTGGACAGCTATTCGGCCGTACCCACCAATGGCTAGGAGAAAGAATCAAGGAAGTTGTATTCTTCCGAGTAGAGGAAGTGGTCCGAGTAGAGGGAGTGGGTTCCTACTCGGGCCAGAAGTCAATGGAGCCTTTCTGACAAAGGATCCCGCGTATCCTGCGTCCGTAGGCGTGCGGTTCAACTTACGGAGTGCGTGATTATCCGCACCACGGCGTGGCTACAGTGCGGTAGGCGTCTGTCTAGTCCTGTCACTGACAGAGGGGACAGGACAGGGCTAGGGGCCTACCCTATCTCACTGACAAGGGTGGACAGGTCCCATCTCCGATCGGCGCGACGACTTACGGGGCAAGCGTCAGCGGGAACCCGGAGGCGTGCGCGGTTCTGCAGGGCTCCCGTCACATCTCGTTGTACTTTATAGTTGTTTTCTATTCGGCTGGGCACCAGTATATAAGGTTCCCTGCCTCCTCCTGTGAGAGGTTCGCTGCATACGTTTGGATCCTAGACGAGGCAACACTTAGAGAGAACTTGAGCATAGAGTGGCTACTCGGCTGAAGGCCTGATCTGTACTGTGGCTACTCGGTGAACACACATATAAAGAGAGAGGCAGGAGTAGGGGTGTTACCTCCACACGAGGGCCCTGAACCTGGGTAAGATCTTGGTGTTTGTAGTGTTTGTGATCTACCACACGCGGCTACTCGCCGTGTGATCCCTCCTCGAGCACCTCCAGCATCCATCGGCCCCAACTTTAGCCATCCCATGGCATCTGCCGTGATACCACCACGACAGGCATTTCGTGAAGGATTTCTCAATTATAGCCAAGCCGATGACCATGCTGACACACAAAGGGGTAAAGTTCCAGTGGACTGAGAAGTGTGAGCATAGTTTTCTCTCATTGAAGGATCGATTGGTGCTGACACACAAAGGTTTGGAGGCATTATCTTTATGGAGCAACGTGTGACATATTCACAGACCATAAAAGCCAGAAGTATATTTTCACCCAGAAGGATTTGAACCTAAGGCAACGGAGGTGGTTGGAGTTGATTAAAGATTATGATCTCAATATTCAGTATACGCCAGGTAAAGGGAATGTCGTTGCGGATGCTCTTAGTCGTAAGGCAGTTCCTCCAACCACAAATTCCTTGATAACTGATTTCCTGCGGATGGATATTTCATATTGCTATGCAGGAGTTGTTGAATCAGAGTCACAACTCATTCTTGAGTCGGCCATACCAGGGCGAGTTTTTGAAGCGCAACAACGTGATCGTTTACTGCAGCAGGTCAAGAAGCGCATCCGGGAAGGGAAGGTTGGAGATTTTACGTTGGATGCTATGGGTGCCGTCCGGTTCCATGGTCGTCTCTGTGTGCCACAAAAATCACAAGTAAAAGAAGATATTCTTAGAGAGGCACACCGTACTCCATATAGTGTACATCCAGGTGAGAACAAGATGTACCAGGATTTGAAGAAAAGCTATTGGTGGAAACGGATGAAGATCGATGTGGCTAAGTATGTGGCTACTTGTAGTGTATGTCAGCAAGTGAAGGCTGAGCATAAGAGGCCAGCAGGATTGTTGCGGTCTTTAGAGGTTCCGAAGTGGCCATGGGATGACATTGCTATGGATTTTCTTGTTGGTCTACCCCGTACGCCAAGAGGGAAGGATGCTATTTGGGTGGTTGTGGAACGACTTAGCAAAGTTGCTCATTTTATTCCCATTCGCACTACAAACTCGGCAAGTGACCTGGCACCGATATATGCTCCGGAGATAGTCAGGTTGCATGGGATTCCGAAAACTATTGTTTCTGACAGAGATGCTAAGTTTGTATCAAAGTTCTGGCAGAGCTTGCAGAGTGCATTAGGTACAGAGTTGAGGCTTAGTACGACGTTCCACCCCCAGGCGGATGGCCAGTCAGAGAGGACAATTCAGACTTTGGAAGATATGTTGAGATGTTGTGTTCTATCTTGGCAAGGGAGTTGGGAGGACCACTTGCCACTTGTGGAGTTCTCTTACAATAATAGTTATCAAGCCAGCATTCGCATGGCACCTTATAAGGCTCTGTATGGTCGAAAGTGTAGATCTCCACTTTGTTAGAATTCCGTGGGTGAGAAAACAGTTTTGGGGCCAGATTGGGTTCAGGAAACTACAAAGAGAGTTGCTGAGATCAGAGAGCACATGATGGCAGCACAGAGTAGGCAAAAGAGCTATGCTGATCCTAAGAGACGAAGCGTGGAATTTCAAGTAGGTGATGAGGTGCTCCTGCGAGTATCGCCCACCAAAGGTGTTGTGAGATTTAATATCAAAGGCAAGCTTAGCCCACGCTATATTGGACCTTTCAAAATAGTAGCACGAGTTGGGAAGTTAGCATATAAGCTTGAGTTACCCGAGTCAATGAAAGGGGTACATAATGTGTTTTATGTCTCTATGCTGCGGAAGTATTTTCGGGATCCAGAACGACAAATGACTTTGGAGCCTATTACGATCGAGCAAGATTTAACATTTGAGGCTCGACCGGTGAGGATTTTGGAGGAGGCCAATAGGGTGCTGAGGCATCGAACTCTCAAGTTCGTCAAGGTTCTTTGGACGAATCAAACTGAAAGAGAAGCAACATGGGAAACTGAATCTAAGATGCGAGAGAAGTACCCAGAGCTATTCACCTCTGGTGAGTAATTCTTTTTTTTCTTAATTTCAGTTGTTCCTTGCAAAGTAGTGAGACTAAAGAATTCGAGGACGAATTCACTTGTAGTGGGGGAGAATGTAATACCCCTAGATTTTATAAGACATATATCTAATATATGTTTGAGGTGTTGACCAGAGTTTGACCTTTTGTTCAATAAGTCTAGTGGAAGATCTAAGACAGAGGTTGAGTTCGTCTCATCGCACTGATCGAAAACGAGGATAAACGTGTCTAACACAGAGGTTGGGTGTTTTGGTCCCTGAAATTCAGTTAATCCTAATCTTAGTCTCTGTATTCTTTTTCCGGCTTAAGTTCTAAACCAACCATTTTGGGTAGGAAATAAAACAAACTAGATCATGATGGCGCGCGTTGCCGCGCCCATCTATTTTTACAATAGAGGGGTAATAATTTACATAAATAAATTGAGGTCTCACTCATGAATGGTCAAATTTGCCAAGTAATTTAATTAATCACTACAGGCAATCCCAATTAAGATGATAAACAACCTAGCATGAACTACATCTTCAAAGTAGGCAGATTCACAAATTGCATTATGTAACTGGAAGCTCATCAAATCTCTATCCCAATAGGGGATTTGGATCCAAGAACAAAATGACCACAAAATGAATGAGAGCCATATACAAGAAGTGAGTGAGGTGTAGAAAATCTTATCTCCAACCAGAATTTTGAAAATCAGAATGCAACACTTGAGTGATTTTCTCATATTATATGCTTTGCAATTGAAGTAAGAATAACCTCTTCTTGTACAGTATCTTATGGTGTATACAGTGTATAATTCTGCGACGGGAAGCCAGAATAAAATCAAGAGAGTTTCTTAGCAAAAACAATTACACGTGCTCTGCCCCGTTAAATATGAAGCCACGTGATTGTTCTATTTCGGGGTGCTTCTCTAAACATTACACATGTGCAATTCATGGTCATTGGAAAAAGAAAGAAAAATCTAACAACTTTCACTACAGATGCATAGTTTATGATCACCAAACTGAACTTGTTTGAGCCACTTATCTTAACATGTCAAACTGCAATTAGATTATTTATCCTCGGACATGGAAGAATGGAAGTGCTAGGGCTCACGGAATTGGGCACCTGCAGCTGGATTATTTATCCTCAAGTTGAGCCCAATCCAAGAGGGAGGAGGGGCAAGTTGCACATGAACATGAATGTTGGATTGCTGGGGAAGTCTCTATTTGTTCACCTTGATAGGAACTGAACCCTGGCGCCATCACCAACAGAAAATAATTCCAATTCAGTGCTCGTGATGTCTTTGTTACCGTCTCCCTTTCCATGACAGGAGCAGACGGAAGAAGGTGATGCTCTAGACAGTGGGTAGGAGGTAGGAGCTACCTAGAGCTCTTCCCTGGAAGAAAAAATATACAAGTAGCAAAATTGTAAGAAACGGGAAGTGTGAGGAATTGCTTAAACCTCCACATGACTGACGTCTGACACTATCAATATTTGCTACCACACGGAAATAGGGATTGCAGACTATGTACCACCACAACATATATCCTGCACAATCAGTTGAATGCATGATCAATTATTGAAGATCTGGGATCTGGATAGCGTTAACACTATCTAATATGATAATCCCAGCTGACTTTTTCATTTTAAACTCTGGAGGCATGAAATTCAGTACTACTGACTGTACCTATGTCAGAGTTAGCATTTGGAAATTTGAGCCGGACTTATGCTCTTTAAAACAGTTGAAATACCATATTTACCAGAAAATTATGGTGGCATGAATTAAATAAGAGTCAAGGTAGTAGCGGAAGTATAACATTTTAACTAATAACTTGAACTCCTGCCACTATATAGCTACATGAACTGAAGGACATCTAAACAGAAACGTACATCCATAGCTCGCCGCCGGCCAGTGGTCTGCCATTAAATCTTCCGAGAACTGGTTGGCTTCAATTGCCATGATGCTCGCATACACATGAGCTGACAAGGCCCGTAATGTCGTGGGAGGAGCGCCACGTCGAATGGTGTGGCCTGATCGTGTTATGGTCGGATTACAGTATACACGCAAGAAATCGACTAGTGGCTAGTTGTGGGCTTAGCCCAAGGAAATTAGGGGCTTAGCCCAAGTAAATTAGGGTTTAGAGGAGGCCGTCCTCCTATATAAACAAATGTATCCCTTCGTGATTGAATAGACAATAATCAGTATCATACCGTCTCGTCTCCTGAAGCAGACGGGAGACCCCCAGCCCCCAGCCGCACCAAACCCTAGCCGCCGCTCTCCTTCCTCCGCGACGGCGCCTCGCCGCCGGCGCCAAGCCTCTCAACCTCTCCGCCCCCACTTCCACCCATATAACCTCCGCCCTAAACCCGGTAGAACCCTAGCTTCTACCACTTTGGTATCAGATTGCCTAGGTCTCATGGGTTCCACAGGCCTTCCCATCCCCACCATCGCCGTCACCTCCGCCGCCATGACAGGCGCCCACGCGCCACCGGGGGCCCTCACCACCGCCGACCAGGGGGCTAGCGCGGCTGCCGCCCAGACCGCCGCCGCGCCCCCACCAGCCACGGGCCTCGACCTCCTGCCCGCGGCACTGGCGGACCTCGCCGACGGCCTCCGCGCCATCCGACTCGAGCTCGCCGAGCTCAAGGCGGGCCAGCACCCGCCGCCCCCGGCGGCCGCTGCTCCGACCGTGTCCGCCACCGCCGGGCCCCATCGCCCGCAAGGGCCGCCCCGCGTTCCAGTGGCCGGCGTCGCCCTCGCCGATCCCCTCATGGGCCGACACTCCTCCCGTCTACACGCAGGCTGCGGTACGGACGACGGTTCAGCAGTCTGCCCACACCTTTGGCGGTCCGGGCGGGTTTGCTGCTCCCTTCGCCGACAACACGTCCTTCGCCCCAGGCCGCCCGGAGGGCGCCTACGGGGTCCCGCCGCCAGCACAGCAGCCGCCCCGCTTCACCAAGCTGGAGTTCGCCACCTACGACGGCACAACCGACCCCCTGAACTGGCTGAACCAGTGTGAGCAGTTCTTTCGGGGGCAGCGGACGCTCAGCTCCGACCGCACGTGGATCGCCTCCTATCACCTACGGGGCGCCGCGCAGACTTGGTACTACGCCCTCGAGCAGGACGAAGGCGGGATGCCGCCATGGGAGCGTTTCCGCGACCTGTGTCTCCAGCGGTTTGGACCGCCTCTCCGCGGCAGCCGTCTCGCCGAGTTGGGACGCCTCACCTTCACCACCACGGTCCAGGACTTCGCCGACCGCTTTCAGGCGCTCGCGTGCCATGCCCCGGGCGTCTCGGCACGGCAGCGCGCCGATCTCTTCGTCGGTGGCCTCCCCGACCACATCCGCGTCGACGTCGAGATGCGCCAGCCTGAGGACCTGCAGACGGCCATGTACTACGCACGGGCCTACGAGCAGCGCGCCATCGCCATGCAGCAGGTGTACGCGCAACGGAGCAGCACTCGCCCCGCGCCCCGGCCCGCCTTGGCGCCCGCCGCTCCGCCGCGGCCTGCGCCGGAGGCCGCGCCCACGGGTCCCCCTGCGCCGACCCGCCCCTTCAAGCGGCTGACGGCTGCGGAGCAGCTCGATAGGCGCCGCAAGGGATTGTGCTTCAACTGCGACGAGCAGTATGCGCCGGGCCACACGTGCGCCCGCCTCTTTTACCTGGAGACTGTCGACGACGACGACGTGGCGGCCCTCTCCGCCGAGCTCGAGGCCGCCACCGTCACTACGGCCGGCGTCACGACCTACGGACCGGTCGATGCATCCTCGTGCGTCATCTCTCTTCATGCTATGGCGGGCATCACGACGGCGAAGACGATGCTACTCCCGGTGACGATCAATGGGGAGCGCCTTACTGCTCTGGTGGACACGGGCTCGACGCACAACTTCTTGTCCAACACCGTCATGCGCCGCCTCGCCTTACAGCCGGCGGGACCCGAGACGTACAGCGTCACCGTTGCCAACGGGGACCGTCTTACGTGCAAGGGCATGGCGCGACAGGTTCCCATGCTCGTAGGCGACGAGCCTTTCTCCATCGACTGCATCGGCATCGACTTGGGCTGCTACGACTTCATCCTCGGCGTCGATTTCCTGCGCACGTTAGGCCCTATCCTCTGGGATTTCGACGTGCTGTCCCTTATCTTCTGGCGCGAGGGCGGCCGCCGTGTTCACTGGACGGGCTTGAGTAGCACCGGCGCATCACCGCGGCTCCATCTGCTGGCCGACGCGCTGGACGAGGCGCATCCCCTCTTGGCCGACTTACTGCAGCAGCACGACGACATCTTCGACGAGCCGCAGGGCCCTCCCCCATCGCGGCCTTGTGACCACCGCATCCACCTGCTGCCGAATACGGCGCCCGTCGCCGTGCGGCCATACCGGTACCCACAGCTGCAGAAGGACGAGCTCGAGCGCCAGGTGGCGGTCATGCTGGCACAGGGCATCATTCGGATTTCGACGTCTCCGTTTTCCGCGCCCGTGCTCCTTGTGCGCAAGGCCGACGGCACGTGGCGTTTCTGCATCGACTTCCGCGCCCTCAACGCCGTGACGTCCAAGGACAAGTTCCCCATCCCCGTCGTGGATGAGCTCCTGGACGAGCTGCACGGCGCGCGCTTCTTCACCAAGCTGGATCTGCGCTCGGGCTATCATCAGGTGCGCATGCACCCTGACGACATCGCGAAGACGGCGTTCCGCACTCACCATGGCCACTACGAGTTTGTGGTGATGCCGTTCGGCCTCTCCAACGCGCCGGCGACTTTCCAGGCCTTGATGAACGACGTGCTCAGCCCCTACTTACGCCGCTTTGTGCTTGTTTTCTTTGATGATATTTTGATCTACAGCGCATCCTGGGCGGAGCACCTGCAGCACGTGGCCATCATCTTCAACGAGCTTCGAGCGCATCGCCTTCATCTCAAGCGCTCGAAGTGCTCGTTTGGCACGACGTCCGTCGCCTACTTGGGCCACGTCATCTCCGCGGAAGGTGTCGCGATGGACGCGGACAAGGTCGCTGCCGTCGCCGCCTGGCCGACGCCCAAGTCCCCGCGCGCTCTTCGCGGATTTTTGGGCCTCGCGGGGTACTACCGGCGGTACATCCAGGATTTCGGCCTCATCGCCGCGCCACTCACGCGCCTGCTCCGCCGCGACGCTTTCTCCTGGGACGAGGAGGCGGCCACGGCTTTCGCCGCCCTGCAGCAGGCCCTCACGACGGGCCCTGTTCTTCAGATGCTGGACTTCGACGAGCCGTTCGTGGTGGACTGCGACGCCTCCGGCATCGGCTTCGGCACAGTCCTTCATCAGGGCGAAGGGCCACTCGCGTTCTTCAGCCGTCCCTTCGCCGCGCGCCACCACAAGCTCGCCGCGTATGAGCGCGAGTTGATCGGGCTGGTCCAGGCGGTGCGCCACTGGCGGGCGTATTATTGGGGCCGGACGTTCCGTGTACGCACGGACCACTACAGCCTGAAGTTCTTGCTTGATCAGCGCCTCTCCACCGTGCCGCAGCATCAGTGGATCAGCAAGCTCTTCGGCTTCGACTTCACCGTCGAGTACCGTCCCGGCCGCCTCAACACGGTCGCCGACGCCCTGTCCCGCCGCGACATCGACGACGCCACCGACGCCCCCATAGTGGGTGCGGCCCTGTGCATTCACTCCGGGCCATCGTTCGACTACATCGACGAGATTCGCCACGCTACTGCCGAGGCCGTGGATGCGCAGCAGCTGCGTCAGCGCCTGACTGACGGTGAGCTGACCGCGCAATGGCGTCTGGATGAGGGACTACTACTCCATGGGCGCTGCATCTTCGTACCGGATCATGGCGACTTGCGCCACCAGGCCTTGTCTTTGGCGCATTCTGCAGGTCACGAGGGCGTCCAGAAGACCCTCCACCGTCTCCGCACTGATTTTTACATTCCAGGGGATGGCGCGCTGGTGCGCGACTGGGTGCGGGCGTGTGTCACGTGTCAGCGGAACAAGACGGAGACGCTCCGCCCAGCGGGCCTACTGCAGCCGCTGGACGTACCATCCCAAGTGTGGGCAGACATCTCCATGGACTTCATCGAGGGGCTACCGAAGGTGGGCGGCAAGTCCGTCATCCTCACGGTGGTCGACCGATTCTCCAAGTACGCGCACTTCATCGCCCTGGGCCATCCCTACACGGCGGCATCCGTGGCACGCGCCTTGTTCGACGGCATCGTTCGTCTCCACGGGTTTCCGTCCTCCATCGTCAGTGATCGTGATCCTGTGTTCACGGGTCGCGTCTGGAAGGACCTCTTTGGGTTGGCGGGCGTGAAGCTCCGCATGAGCACGGCTTTTCATCCTCAGACGGACGGCCAGTCCGAGGTCGTCAACAAGATCATCGCCATGTATCTCCGCTGCATCACCGGGGATCGTCCACGAGCTTGGGTGGACTGGCTGGCGTGGGCCGAGTACTGCTACAACACGTCCTACCACTCCGCGCTGCACGCCACTCCCTTTGAGGTGGTCTACGGGCGGCCCCCGCCGGCGATGCTATCCTATGCGCCTGGCACGGCACACACTGAGACGGCGGATGACCTGCTGCGTACCCGCGATGATATACTGGCTGAGGCACGCCAGCGACTTCTTCAGGCTCAGCAGCTGGCCAAGAGGTACTATGATGCACACCATCGTGAGGCGGAGTTTGCGGTGGGCGACTGGGTCTGGCTACGCCTTCTTCACCGGACGACCCAGTCCTTGGACCCGCGCTCCCGGCGCAAGTTGGGGCCTCGTTACGCGGGTCCCTTCCGGGTGCTGGAGCGCATCGGCTCGCTCGTGTACCGTCTTCAGCTGCCCGAGGGATCGCGCCTCCACGACGTCTTCAACGTCGGTCTCCTGAAGGCCTACCGTGGCGACCCTCCGTCTGCACCACCAGTTCTTCCACCGATTTCGGATGGTCGTCTCGAGGCTGCCCCGGCAAGTGTCGCTCGCGTACTGAAGTCCCAGCAGCGCCGTGGAGTCTGGCACGTCTTGGTGCATTGGACAGGCATGCCAGAGGAGGAGGCGACCTGGGAGAAGCTTGAAGATCTCCGCCATCTGTTTCCAGAAGTTCAGCTCGAGGATGAGCTGTTTGAGAAGGCGGGGAGAGATGTTATGGTCGGATTACAGTATACACGCAAGAAATCGACTAGTGGCTAGTTGTGGGCTTAGCCCAAGGAAATTAGGGGCTTAGCCCAAGTAAATTAGGGTTTAGAGGAGGCCGTCCTCCTATATAAACAAATGTATCCCTTCGTGATTGAATAGACAATAATCAGTATCATACTGTCTCGTCTCCTGAAGGAGACGGGAGACCCCCAGCCCCCAGCCGCACCAAACCCTAGCCGCCGCTCTCCTTCCTCCGCGACGGCGCCTCGCCGCCGGCGCCAAGCCTCTCAACCTCTCTGCCCCCACTTCCACCCATATAACCTCCGCCCTAAACCCGGTAGAACCCTAGCTTCTACCAGATCGGATCTCCGTAGCCTTTACAAATTGTTGATTGCCTTGTCAAGTTTGTTCTCTCGGTTATAGCTCACTTTGGGAAAATGTACATCTGACAAACAAAAGTAAAGTAGTTTCAGAAAAAAGGAGAGCAAAAAACAAAAGTGGAGTTCCCAGGACATGGATGAAATGTCAAGCTATGTTAGTCTCTTAAAAGTACGGTAAACAATAAGATGATGAAGTTTACATGCTCTCAAGTAAAGGAATGGACCTCTTCTTCTTTTCATCTTCACAAGAGAATTGTACCACTCTGTGAAATAATATATTAACTAATAACAGAAAGAAAAACCTTGACATCCAAAATCAACATATTTGCCATAAAAAATAACACTCCGTTATTGTTAGATATCAAATCCCTGGTAATTATGATGTCAATCAATACGACCTAAACATGTCCAAAATATTAAAATAAAGTTGTACAGTTATCAAAGAAAACATTCACGCTGTTGAGATCAGGAATCATCAGTGATTTTTCCCTATGAACACTTGCAAAGTCAAATAAATCCTTCAGAGCCACAACCTCTACAGGCTTACATTCCAATGATTTCTGCAAGTGCTTTTCTGCCTCCATCTGTGTGTCGATTTCAATAAAATTAACTACACACTGCTAAATCGGACCTTAAATTCGAATCATACAAAAAGAACATGAGAGAAACAAGGCCTATAAGACGGAGCACTGGCACAATTCCTAGAGCAGGGTTACCTCACCGACAGAGACTGCAGCGCGTGGTGCCATCCTAGATGAGGATTGGGTGGACTGCGAGATCATGGGTTGTGTCAAGAGGAGGCCGGCGGCACAGGAGACATCTGGTGGTGGCGCATCAAGGGTCGTGAACGTCGGTGACCCCATTGCGATTGGGAACGCCACATGCGCAGCCACGGGGCGAGGTGATGAGTCGCGGTGTGTGCCGCCGCTCAATCTTCATAGCTGAGGGTCGTCACCGTCTCTTGCCTGGTGCCTTATCCTCCGCCACCACTGCCACTTTTGTTAGGATCATGAAACAGGGGCGGACGATGCCGAGGGGCGAGGGGGCATCGCTGTCCTCACAGCAGGACATGTTTCTAGATCATGTTGATCTCCCGCACTGGCTCCCTGGGGATGGAGAGGAGAGGCCGGGGGAACGGATGAGCTTCATCGCCATTAATTAAGCCGTCGGCCGCTACCAATGAGAAGCAACGTAGTGGGGTTGTTTAGGCCCAATCCACCAGAAAGCACCGATTTGTTTCCCAGAGCAGCTGCGTAGAGATTTTTGGCCCACATCGACTCAATGGAGATCCTATGGCTAAAATTGATCTATATAAAAGATCGTACGGCCAGAAGTGTGCATGGCGTGAGAGAGCTCCCTTTTGTGCCAGTTTTAATACCCCTAATATCCCCGTTGAACTCTCCTAGGAACCTTACAATCATACCCCCACCCAGTAGCCCATTCTCCGCTGCCTACGGTTCGAGTAGATTGGCGCCGCCGTTGGAGTCGCTGCAGACTGCCGTCGTGCCGCGCTGTCCTCAAGATTTTCTCGTACAGCAGAAATTCTCCTCAGCCTCAGTAGTAGATTGTGCAACAACACCCTGCAAGGTAGCCTTCCAGCTAACGGCACATCCACTAATCGTAAACACATAACCTGTGAGGGATCTCCTCTTATCCAAGTCGTTGCGCCTCCGGCTCCACTCGTCAGAAGTTCGGCCTTTATCAGTATATACGAATATGAATTTGGATCACCATAAAATAACACTCCACCTTGACACAAATTCCCTCTTGTAGCATAAATGAGAACCTTCACCTGAAACACACAAAGAAAACACCTTCGGCGCCACATAGCCTCTTGGGCTAAGCAGTGATACCAACTAAGCTCGAGCAAAGCTCAAACTTAGTAATAGGAACTGGCTTTGTCATCATATCAGCAGGATTATCATGAGTACTAATCTTGCATACCTTCAGCTTACCTTGTGCAACAACATCACGCACATAATGGTACTTGACATCAATGTGCTTTGTTCTCTCATGGAACATCTGATCCTTAGTAAGGTAAATTGCACTCTGACTGTCGCAAAATAGGTTAAAGTAAGTATCATCTCCACAAAGCTCAGCAAACAAACCTTTCAACCAGACTGCCTCTTTGCATGCTTCAGCAATAGCCATATACTCAGCCTCAGTAGTAGATTGTGCAACAACACCCTGCAAGGTAGCCTTCCAGCTAACGGCACATCCACTAATCGTAAACACATAACCTGTGAGGGATCTCCTCTTATCCAAGTCGTTGCGCCTCCGGCTCCACTCGTCAGAAGTTCGGCCTTTATCAGTATATACGAATATGAATTTGGATCACCATAAAATAACACTCCACCTTGACACAAATTCCCTCTTGTAGCATAAATGAGAACCTTCACCTGAAACACACAAAGAAAACACCTTCGGCGCCACATAGCCTCTTGGGCTAAGTAGTGATACCAACTAAGCTCGAGCAAAGCTCAAACTTAGTAATAGGAACTGGCTTTGTCATCATATCAGCAGGATTATCATGAGTACTAATCTTGCATACCTTCAGCTTACCTTGTGCAACAACATCACGCACATAATGGTACTTGACATCAATGTGCTTTGTTCTCTCATGGAACATCTGATCCTTAGTAAGGTAAATTGCACTCTGACTGTCGCAAAATAGGTTAAAGTAAGTATCATCTCCACAAAGCTCAGCAAACAAACCTTTCAACCAGACTGCCTCTTTGCATGCTTCAGCAATAGCCATATACTCAGCCTCAGTAGTAGATTGTGCAACAACACCCTGCAAGGTAGCCTTCCAGCTAACGGCACATCCACTAATCGTAAACACATAACCTGTGAGGGATCTCCTCTTATCCAAGTCGTTGCGCCTCCGGCTCCACTCGTCAGAAGTTCGGCCTTTATCAGTATATACGAATATGAATTTGGATCACCATAAAATAACACTCCACCTTGACACAAATTCCCTCTTGTAGCATAAATGAGAACCTTCACCTGAAACACACAAAGAAAACACCTTCGGAGCCACATAGCCTCTTGGGCTAAGCAGTGATACCAACTAAGCTCGAGCAAAGCTCAAACTTAGTAATAGGAACTGGCTTTGTCATCATATCAGCAGGATTATCATGAGTACTAATCTTGCATACCTTCAGCTTACCTTGTGCAACAACATCACGCACATAATGGTACTTGACATCAATGTGCTTTGTTCTCTCATGGAACATCTGATCCTTAGTAAGGTAAATTGCACTCTGACTGTCACAAAATAGGTTAAAGTAAGTATCATCTCCACAAAGCTCAGCAAACAAACCTTTCAACCAGACTGCCTCTTTGCATGCTTCAGCAATAGCCATATACTCAGCCTCAGTAGTAGATTGTGCAACAACACCCTGCAAGGTAGCCTTCCAGCTAACGGCACATCCACTAATCGTAAACACATAACCTGTGAGGGATCTCCTCTTATCCAAGTCGTTGCGCCTCCGGCTCCACTCGTCAGAAGTTCGGCCTTTATCAGTATATACGAATATGAATTTGGATCACCATAAAATAACACTCCACCTTGACACAAATTCCCTCTTGTAGCATAAATGAGAACCTTCACCTGAAACACACAAAGAAAACACCTTCGGCGCCACATAGCCTCTTGGGCTAAGCAGTGATACCAACTAAGCTCGAGCAAAGCTCAAACTTAGTAATAGGAACTGGCTTTGTCATCATATCAGCAGGATTATCATGAGTACTAATCTTGCATACCTTCAGCTTACCTTGTGCAACAACATCACGCACATAATGGTACTTGACATCAATGTGCTTTGTTCTCTCATGGAACATCTGATCCTTAGTAAGGTAAATTGCACTCTGACTGTCGCAAAATAGGTTAAAGTAAGTATCATCTCCACAAAGCTCAGCAAACAAACCTTTCAACCAGACTGCCTCTTTGCATGCTTCAGCAATAGCCATATACTCAGCCTCAGTAGTAGATTGTGCAACAACACCCTGCAAGGTAGCCTTCCAGCTAACGGCACATCCACTAATCATAAACACATAACCTGTGAGGGATCTCCTCTTATCCAAGTCGTTGCGCCTCCGGCTCCACTCGTCAGAAGTTCGGCCTTTATCAGTATATACGAATATGAATTTGGATCACCATAAAATAACACTCCACCTTGACACAAATTCCCTCTTGTAGCATAAATGAGAACCTTCACCTGAAACACACAAAGAAAACACCTTCGGCGCCACATAGCCTCTTGGGCTAAGCAGTGATACCAACTAAGCTCGAGCAAAGCTCAAACTTAGTAATAGGAACTGGCTTTGTCATCATATCAGCAGGATTATCATGAGTACTAATCTTGCATACCTTCAGCTTACCTTGTGCAACAACATCACGCACATAATGGTACTTGACATCAATGTGCTTTGTTCTCTCATGGAACATCTGATCCTTAGTAAGGTAAATTGCACTCTGACTGTCGCAAAATAGGTTAAAGTAAGTATCATCTCCACAAAGCTCAGCAAACAAACCTTTCAACCAGACTGCCTCTTTGCATGCTTCAGCAATAGCCATATACTCAGCCTCAGTAGTAGATTGTGCAACAACACCCTGCAAGGTAGCCTTCCAGCTAACGGCACATCCACTAATCGTAAACACATAACCTGTGAGGGATCTCCTCTTATCCAAGTCGTTGCGCCTCCGGCTCCACTCGTCAGAAGTTCGGCCTTTATCAGTATATACGAATATGAATTTGGATCACCATAAAATAACACTCCACCTTGACACAAATTCCCTCTTGTAGCATAAATGAGAACCTTCACCTGAAACACACAAAGAAAACACCTTCGGAGCCACATAGCCTCTTGGGCTAAGCAGTGATACCAACTAAGCTCGAGCAAAGCTCAAACTTAGTAATAGGAACTGGCTTTGTCATCATATCAGCAGGATTATCATGAGTACTAATCTTGCATACCTTCAGCTTACCTTGTGCAACAACATCACGCACATAATGGTACTTGACATCAATGTGCTTTGTTCTCTCATGGAACATCTGATCCTTAGTAAGGTAAATTGCACTCTGACTGTCGCAAAATAGGTTAAAGTAAGTATCATCTCCACAAAGCTCAGCAAACAAACCTTTCAACCAGACTGCCTCTTTGCATGCTTCAGCAATAGCCATATACTCAGCCTCAGTAGTAGATTGTGCAACAACACCCTGCAAGGTAGCCTTCCAGCTAACGGCACATCCACTAATCGTAAACACATAACCTGTGAGGGATCTCCTCTTATCCAAGTCGTTGCGCCTCCGGCTCCACTCGTCAGAAGTTCGGCCTTTATCAGTATATACGAATATGAATTTGGATCACCATAAAATAACACTCCACCTTGACACAAATTCCCTCTTGTAGCATAAATGAGAACCTTCACCTGAAACACACAAAGAAAACACCTTCGGCGCCACATAGCCTCTTGGGCTAAGCAGTGATACCAACTAAGCTCGAGCAAAGCTCAAACTTAGTAATAGGAACTGGCTTTGTCATCATATCAGCAGGATTATCATGAGTACTAATCTTGCATACCTTCAGCTTACCTTGTGCAACAACATCACGCACATAATGGTACTTGACATCAATGTGCTTTGTTCTCTCATGGAACATCTGATCCTTAGTAAGGTAAATTGCACTCTGACTGTCGCAAAATAGGTTAAAGTAAGTATCATCTCCACAAAGCTCAGCAAACAAACCTTTCAACCAGACTGCCTCTTTGCATGCTTCAGCAATAGCCATATACTCAGCCTCAGTAGTAGATTGTGCAACAACACCCTGCAAGGTAGCCTTCCAGCTAACGGCACATCCACTAATCGTAAACACATAACCTGTGAGGGATCTCCTCTTATCCAAGTCGTTGCGCCTCCGGCTCCACTCGTCAGAAGTTCGGCCTTTATCAGTATATACGAATATGAATTTGGATCACCATAAAATAACACTCCACCTTGACACAAATTCCCTCTTGTAGCATAAATGAGAACCTTCACCTGAAACACACAAAGAAAACACCTTCGGCGCCACATAGCCTCTTGGGCTAAGCAGTGATACCAACTAAGCTCGAGCAAAGCTCAAACTTAGTAATAGGAACTGGCTTTGTCATCATATCAGCAGGATTATCATGAGTACTAATCTTGCATACCTTCAGCTTACCTTGTGCAACAACATCACGCACATAATGGTACTTGACATCAATGTGCTTTGTTCTCTCATGGAACATCTGATCCTTAGTAAGGTAAATTGCACTCTGACTGTCGCAAAATAGGTTAAAGTAAGTATCATCTCCACAAAGCTCAGCAAACAAACCTTTCAACCAGACTGCCTCTTTGCATGCTTCAGCAATAGCCATATACTCAGCCTCAGTAGTAGATTGTGCAACAACACCCTGCAAGGTAGCCTTCCAGCTAACGGCACATCCACTAATCGTAAACACATAACCTGTGAGGGATCTCCTCTTATCCAAGTCGTTGCGCCTCCGGCTCCACTCGTCAGAAGTTCGGCCTTTATCAGTATATACGAATATGAATTTGGATCACCATAAAATAACACTACTAGTGAAAATCAATAACTCTGAAGCTAATTTTGTGGTCTCCTATGCTAGTGGTAGTGGAGCAGCTGGTGTATTTTCTTTGTTGTTTCCTTCCCATATTAGTCGATTGATTCAGCGAGTCTGTATATATCCGCTAGTGACTCGTTCAAGTTCAGAGCAAACAGATTGGAAATCTTCTAGTGTTGTTCTTGGTTCTAGCTAGTTAGATTAGAATTATGAGTTATCGGTAGAGGTGTAGAAAAAATATTCTACTTTACTGAAGATGGACATTGCGTGTTGGTAATGCTTATGGAAATAATTGGTTCAGGTGTCGGCGTACCACGGTCTGGGCTTTGAGCCGACGGCGCATCACTCCGCTCCAGTGAGTTAGAGGCAAGTGCAAGTGCAAGTTGGACTCTTGTGTCAATTGGCGGTTTCCGTTGGTTCTTTTGGTGTTAAGTCTGTTCGGTTTTATTGCCCGACACAATGTTATTTTCCGTTTATCTAAGTCATGAGTTCAGCGTTCAGTTTGGACATATGCCGTCATTTCCGGTGACAACCGTTGTGAAATTACCGCTATGTCTATTTCAGTCTCCGAAGCTGAGTGACACGGGATGTGTCCATTCCGGAGAGTCTCAAGTGTGCGAATACGTATTGTAACTGGATGTTCAGATTTTCTGTTTACTACTTAAATTTGTGTTAGTACTCGTCAAACCTTTGGCTCTTATTGTACTTGGCTGAGTAATGTTTACTCACTCTTGCTTCCTTCTTCTTGTTGGTTTATATTTGATTTTCAGGTACTCCGAGTAGAGGCATGCATGGGCGGGAGTAGCACACCTACCTACACCACACTTCACATGCATTACTCAGATAGACAATCCTCATATTTACATATTGGAGACTTAATGGATTATTAGTCTACCTAGTCTCATTTGGTCATTATGTCTAAGGCTAAGCCTGTGGTCGCTCCTTATTCCTTCGTATACCTGGTGGATGGTTTTGAGAACATTAAACATTGATCTTTGGATTTTGTGAACCATATACTATCGATATTCGTTCATTGTTTCTAAATTAAATGTCGTGAATTGCCGAAAAATCAAGCGAGGTGCTGTCCGATTTAATGGTTTTTCCTACACTTTGTTTTTTTTTAGCTAGCGTGGTGACATCGCCAGGTAGGTTAGATACCTGGGGTGTTACATAATTATTGCTCTCTTGATTGTCGCTTCCCAGTCTATTTCTAGCCTTTACTTGCACTAAATATGAGCTCTATTCGTGTCTCCAAATCCCTGAAAACCAAGTTATTTGACAGAGTCTACTATAAATTCCTATGCATGGTATTTCCTGCTATTCCAAGTAAATTTGCATGTGCTACCTTTAAAACCTTGAAAATTACTCCTGCTTTGTGTTCCTGTTTTTGCTCATGAGGACGTAAATAGAGAATATTTATCTCACTTGTTGATTGGATTTCACACCCTGTACTAGTGGCTTCATCCGCTTATCCAATGATAGAAGAGCTAGCAGCGGGGTGCCCAGCCCCAAATTAATACACACAAAATCTCTTCACTATTTCCCCCCTGATTTATCAGTCAAAGAATAATTGTGTAAACAAAAGAGAAAGAGGGATGACCTTCTACACCAGTTGTGTCCTTCATATGGGAGCCGCTCTTGTGAAATCTAGTTGGCTTGTGACGTACTGTATTTTTTGTTTACCATTTGTTGACATGAACAACCGCCTCTCAAAATTGTTTTACTTCTGTTTCATGAAAAATGAAAAGCTCTAGCGCATGTGAATCCCTGCTTCGCTCCGCGAAGGGCCAATCCTTTACTTATAGGAAGAGTCTCCACCATATTCTTTGAGCACCTTCTTGAGAGCATAATTGTCATTCTTAGTGTGATGTGTTTGTCCCAAAGCACGGTTGATTGTGATATAATCTTGATACTTGCATCTTTTGATATCTTTACTTCTAGTCTTCCCTTGAACTTCAGAGGTGCCCTGGCATTTATGTTTTTCCCCACACATAAGGGCAAGCGAGACTCCACTTATCAGATCCTATTATGAATATTACAATCTTGCAAATAGTTATGCTTCATGTTGTTTATTATTAATATGTTGTTATCTCTTCATGGTTTGCATAGCTATTAAATGACAGTATCTTGCATTTATCTTATCATGAGCATAATTAAGTATTTGATCATATAGTGAGTATATTTACATCATATGAAGAAAATGTGTTCGTAAAAGTTCTTTTATCGCACTCAATTGTTAACTGAATTGCTTGAGGACAAGAAATAAGCTAAGCTTGGGGGGAGTTGATACGTCAAAACGTATCTACTTTTCCGAACACTTTGCTGATGTTTTCCCTCTAAACTTGTGTGTTTTGAATGCAACTAACACGGACTAACGCTGTTTTCAACATAATTACTTTGGTGTCTCATTTTCGGGCAGAAAATCAACTTTTAGGAAAATACGCGGAAACGAAGGGAAAGTCCAAATTTTACCCGAAGACTCCCGGAGCCAGAAGATGAGTCGGAGAGGGGCAAGGGGGTGCCTTCACCACCCCCTAGGCGCGACCAATGTGGGCCCGCGCCTGGGCATGGTGAGCCCACCTCGGACACCCCCTCGGACCCCCCTTTCGACTATATATGCCCTGAAACCTAAAAACCCGAGGGGGTTCGATCGTTTTCCAAAAATAAGTCTGTAGCTTCGCCGCCATCGCGAATCCTTTTTCGGGGTTAGAAAACTCTATTCTGGCACCCTGTCGGGACGGGGAATTGGAGGAGATCATCGCCATCGTCATCACCAACGCCTCTCCATCGACCATCCATGTTTCCCCATCCACGTGTGAGTAATTCTCCCGCTGTAGGCTGAAGGGGATGGTAGGGATTGGATGGGATTGTTCATGTAATAATGTTGTGATTGTTAGGGCATAGTGCCTAGTATCCTCTGTTAGTGTTATTGACATTGTTGGAACTTGTTATGCTTAATGCTTGTCACTTTGGGCCCGAGTACCATGATCTCATATCTGAACATGTTATTGACTCACACTGATAATTATTGTTTCTTGATCATACCTGCAGGTTGTTTACACATATCGTTGTCCGGAACACGAGGCCCCGAAGTGACAGAAATTGGGCCAACCGGAGGGGATGGCTGTGATGTGAGGATCACATGTGTTCACGGAGAGTTAATGCTTTGCTCCGGTATTCTATTAAAAGGAACACCTTAATTACCAGTAGTTCCCTTGAGGCTCCGCTGAAAACGGGCCGGTAGGACAAAAGATGTTGTGCAAGTTCTCATTGCGAGCACGTACGACTATTTACGGAACACATGACTATGATTACTTAGTGCTTGGATGCTTTATCTTATTTATCTGCAATGCCCATGTATTGATTATTATATGAACTATCTTATCCATGCAACGCCCGTTCATATATCCCTATGCCTACAGTATTTAAACCTGTTGTTTTACTTCAAACACTCCTGCTGTTGTTTTCATTTCACTGCTGTTATTATTTCACTACTTCAGCTACTATAAAACTGTTACTACTGATAAACCACTGTGAACAAGTCCACTTTCAGGTGCAGGTGAATTGACAACTCACTTGTTAAGGCTCACAAATATTATTTGGCTCCCCTTGTGTCGAATCAATAAATTTGGGTTTTACTTACCTCGAAGACTGTTGCGATCCCCTATACTTGTGGGTCATCAGCCCTCAACCTCACCAAGTGATTGTCAAGCACAAGGTGTGAGTATGATATGAAAAGATAACAAATCCAAAACAATAAATAAATATGCAATGATGATAAATAAATATGCAAGGATGGTGGAAAAAATGACGGATGATATTTTTTGGTTTTGTATTGTGAATGCAAGATGTAAAAGTGTTTTTGTATTTTCGGTTTTTTAAATGGCAGAAAATGAAAAATTCTTAAAAGTTGTTGGAAAGGTGTTTCTTATGATTAAAAATGGACCGGCCTTCATGGTTTCACAAATGCACTCTCTCTTTAATAAAGTGGTAGATTATGGAACACTAGAATTGACATATTAGATTGCAACAAAAAGGTTTCATGACAAGTTACTAGTTATATGGGAATCACGTCCTAACATAGAGATCTTTTGTTTATTAATCACTTTTATACTCCACTAAGATAGGAATTAAATCGAGTCATCCTATTTTTAAGATAAATCAAAGTATAGCATTAAGTTCTATGACATGAAGTTAAAATAAGAACATGCTATATCTAGTCATGGAGAAGTGGCAAGGTCACCCCCACATCTCTGGTAGCAAGGTATTTTTCTTTATCCCTAGTGAGGCAACAAAGTATGGTAAAGTACCCAAGTGGATCGCGAAACTTCTGTCACTTTCACCGCACTAGCTACCCCCTGTTACTCCATCTAATGCAAACATTCCCCCTCACACGCTCTCATGCACAAGTCTGATCAAAACAAGTAAACAAGAATGGGGTACATAATATGCATCTGCTTTCATAACTGAAATAAAACTATTGCAATATCAGACATATATTAACTCATAAAAAGATCCACCACAAAGGTATTGCATAGATGACCGTAATCATGTTCAGCAGCTCATACGGTGCTAATTAGTGAAGCTCAAAGAGAGGAGAGATACATAATTTACTTCTACAAACCCATATTCCAGAGGTGGACTACTCCTTCTTCATCATGGAGACGGTGGAGAAGTCGTTGGAGAACATGGAGACCACACCGGCAGTGCCCCGCCGGAGTTTCCCCCCTCCAATTTCCAGCTCCAGGTCTCTGTTTCTTGGTTTTGTGTTTCTGTGGCGCTCTCTTCCGAAAGCCGTCGGGGGATTATTTTTATAGTCGTTTTTAGGTCAAGACAAAGGCACAGAGATGAAAACGGACGACATCAAAGCAACGAGGGGGAGGGAGGTGCTCTCACGCGGCCAGGGAATCTGGCCGCGTGGGACCCCCAAAATCCTCCTTGGACTTCCTTTCGTGCGCTTCCTTTGCTCCTATGCTTTTTTCCTTCCAAACAATGATCCCCGCAAAATATTAGGTAATTTGGACGTCGTTTGAGTCCCCGAAACATCAAAATATAGAAAATATGGTTTTCTGCCAGTGTAGGGTTAATTCCAGAAAAATTGAGAAACTGTGAAATATTCCCAAAATAATTATAAAACAATGATATAACCCTTATATTATGAAAATATGATTGAAATATAAGTAATACAATGCAAAGTTCATGTATGAATTTTACATGCATCAACATCCCCAAGCTTAACCTATACTCGTACTCGAGTATGAAGGTGATAAAACTAACATGGACTTTGATTTTTAATACTATCAATGGATATCAAAGATGATTACTATTGCTACATAGAGTCAAATTATTCATTCTCAAAGTAGTAGCAATATACTAGATAGATTATGAAGTGATATCAAATATTCAATGTAAGGATGTTCAATGATAATTCACAAAGTGTAACATAGAAGAAAGTACTATGGACCAAATGTATGCATAATGAAAAGTAAAAAACATCCTATAATGGTCATAAAGTATTCTTGTAAATTTGAATATAAAAGGTGGACACTTTGGAAATGTAGATAAATAAGTAGAAGTAAAACATGAATAAGTTTCATCTAGCTTCCAAATGCTTATACTTAGTTAATGTTTGCAATGTGGTATCCATTGGTATGGAGCTCTCATCACCCCTATCATAGCATCTTGAATGGTTAAGTTGAAAGTGAAAGCAAATATGAGTGGTGTGCCTCACAAAGTATGGGTTGAATGCCTCATGCCCCGTGGATACAAGTACCTCTCCAACTGGCTACTCAACTCGGGCCACAAAGCAAGTTCAAGTTAAAGTCATTGCAAGTAATAATAGCATCATCAAGCGCATAAACTGGGGTACCTCTTGTCCCAGGAAATGGAACAAGCCCATGTCAAAATGACAAGACAAACAAACAAAATGAACAATCTCAACACCTTTTTTATTGACCATTGTTATAGCTTTTATTGTGACGTGCATCACTGAATGTTCACTATAGCATGTAAGTAAATTTCCACCATGTATCACATGGCTTGGGTTAGCGGCCCAGGTGAATCTCTCTAGCCATTTATACTCACTCCTTAAACTTACTAAGTTTCCACAATTATTTCACTCAATGTTAGACATCCATAAACAAAAGTACATGATATCAACTAAATATAATTAAGAACACTGTTGAAAACTTGCCATGTGACAACACATATGAGCTAACTCCGAACCAAGACTCGTGTTAAGCACACAACTTCATAATTTCAATCACAATGGTTATGTTTATTAAGTGCAATAAAAGTAAAGTGTGCATCAAGTTCGTGGGAGCTTTTTAACCAGCTTTTCCCATAACAATCAATAACATAAGCATTTTTATTTGGAAACATAGATAATACAATATAACATGATAAAAATACTCGGAATAGCATAAATCTAATAGGTAGATATGGTGGACTCACTGGAAAAACTTTGGTTGAAGGTGTTGGAAAACAAGTTTTTACTTGTTAGAATTTTTGGGCTAGCAAGAGGGAGAAAGTTGACCGTTTAAATGCATGCATAAGTGTCCATAGAACTAATCAATCCATGTTAAACAAAGTAAAGTAACATTCAGCATCAAAACATGAAAAAAAGATAGATCTTGATAAAACACTTGCAAATTAATACTCATTAAAAAGCACACGAGTCATGCAACTATATGTATCTTTTTGAATCAACTCAAACATCACTTTCCCAATATTTCTAATAGCGTCCAACTTAATTCAACCCAAATTTCCAGTAGCTCTCTCATAACATAAATGAAAAGTGGTGGTCTCACAAATAAAAACCAAGCCGAAATAACAAAAATAAAAGACGCTCCAAGTTCATGCGATAAAGTGCATTGATAAAAACAGAAGTTAAACGTGTGCAAACCGAGAGTGTGTTGGTCCAATGGGGTTGTATTCACATCCTCAATCTTATGATCTTCATCATCCTTGGATAAATATTGGTGCATCTTATCTTATCCCTGTGAAAAAACTTGAAAACACCGTTTCTCCCATCTCTTTTCTGTGGGGTGACGTTAGTAGGCACAAAAAATTGAATTGCTTGCTGCTTTAAATCCTTAAACAAAAGTGTGAAACATTTCTAGAAATTATATAATGTTGTATTTCTTCTCATAAACTCAGTTGGATAAAAAAGATTCAACTTATAAGTTCAAAGAATGCATAAAACAAAATGGGACGGAACCTGTTCAGAAAAACAGCAGTAGCAAAACACATTTTTCTCCCTCTTAATTTTGTCGAAAAAATCTGAAAAAGTTCACACTTACAGAGGATGAAAAGTTGCAACTACAGTTCGAATTTCAGCTCATTCGGAGTTACAAAATAGAAATGAAAAGCATACCGTGCACGGATTTGTCCTGGAATAAAATCTCCGAATACAAATAGCAACTCTTTCAAACTAAAACGGGTAAAACTTGGCACTTTATTAAAAATTTCAGAAATAAAAATAAAAACTAAGTCTTTTGTTACAGCAAAAGGACACAAAAGAAAATCAAAAATAAAAACAACCGGGTTGCCTCCCGTAAAGCGCTTTCTTTGTAGCCATGTAGCTAGGCTTCTTACTTGATATTTATGATGGACGAAGCTCACGAGGGAGCTTGAACTTTGATGTGTCCCTCTTCCTTGGGAAGTGTTCCATGCACTTCTTGTGTGGAAACTGAAACTTCACATTCCCTTCTTTTGAATCAATGATAGAACCTATGGTACGAAGAAAAGGTCTTCCAAGAATAATTGGACTAGAGGTTATATTCCCCATATCCATGATTAGAAAATCAACAGGTACAAATGTCATATGCAACTCTACCATAACATCACTTAATTTTCCTAAAGCATGTTTAATGGAATCATCAGCAAGTGCAAGTTCAATAGAGCATTTTTCAAGATTCTTTAATTCAAGAACTTCACATAATTCTTTAGACAAAACAGAGACACTAGATCCTAGATCTAATAAAGCATGGTGTGTATCTTTTCCAATGGTTACTAGTACTTTGGGAATCCATATATCCCCAAGCTTAGGTGGTATCATAGCTTCTTGGTTGTACCTAGCAATCTTTTCTTTTAAAACATGATTATCAATATAAGAACAAAAACCTGCTTGCTTAACATTAATGGAAGCATCACTTGCAAATTCATGAAAGCTACAATTCTCTAAGTCAAGTAATGGTTCCTTGACTTCACTAAGCATTTCAACTTCCTCAACTTTTCTTATTTCTAACTCAATTAACAGAAGAGATCCATCATATTCAATTTCCTTAACGTCTTCTTTTAAACCAACAAGTTGAGACATAAATGGCAACAAATATTCAGGATAGTTCAATAACTCATTAAGAGTTTCCTCCAAAGTAAGAGGAACATTTTTAGCAATATTAGTAAAATTCATTCCAACCACATGTGGTGCTTGTGGTTTCCTTGCAGACATACTCAATAAAGTTGCTTGGTTATCGGCTAGTTTTGACAGGGCTTTGTCTAGTCCTGCAGCTTGGAAACTAAGCTTTTAATATCAAAACTAATAGAAGCAACAAACTTATTCAACTCTTGTATCATGGTATTATGACTAGCAACGTGTTCCATAAGAATTTTATTAGCCTCAAAATTGTGATTACTTGGTGGCATTGGCTTCCATTTATTATCACTAGTATTAGGATATGGAACAAAAGGACGGTTCTTGGGAACATATGGGGTTTTATTATAAGAATTATAGTTGTTATTACCATACCCATTATTACCATAGTTCCTAATGAATTTAACATCAACATTTCAGGATTATTACCAACTAGTTCTTGCAAAGGGACATTTTCAATATTTTGTTTATTAATGAAAGCAAGAATAGTGTCCATTTTTTATGACAAATCATTTGTTTCTTCTATGGGTTTAATTTATTGGATGGATTAAGTGCTCTTTCAGTATTCTATTTACTATAGTTTTGCAAAATACTTTCTAAGATGTTCTTAGCTTCTACTATAGTTTTTCCCATAAAAGCCCCTCCAGCAGCGGAATCAAGAATATTTCTAGGCATGTAATTTAGACCATTATAAAAAGAGTGTA
This sequence comes from Alopecurus myosuroides, assembly GCA_028641055.1. NCBI lineage: Eukaryota > Viridiplantae > Streptophyta > Magnoliopsida > Poales > Poaceae > Alopecurus > Alopecurus myosuroides. The sequence goes on along the minus strand of CM054058.1, from coordinate 448,520,342 downwards.
ATATGGTTCACTATTTAACCCCATGAGATGGACAAGTTCTAAGCATAAATTTTACCCTATCCCATGCCATAGCAACGTGTTCATTTCATTTTGCCTAAAGAAGAAATATTGTTTCTATTTTGCAAAATTTTAACAGGGGGATAATATTTCTTAATGAAAGCTTATTTTAAATCATCCCAAGAATTAATACTATCAGTAGGTAGTGAATGCAACCACTCTTTAGCTTTTCCTCTAAGTGAGAATGGAAATAACATCATTTTTAGAATACCACTTTCCACATTTTTAAATTTTTGCATGTCACATATTTCAACGAAATCATGAAGATGCATAGAGGCATCCTCCATAGCCCTACCGCCAAATTGTTCCCTAGTTATCAAGTTCAACAAACAAGGACTTACTTCATAACTATCAGCTTTTATCTCAGGTGTGGCAATCGGCCTAGCAATAAATTAATCATTTGGAGTGTTTGTGTAGTCACACAACTTAGTTCTGTCTCCCATTTTTGCAAGTTTTTTTTTATGTGTTTTTAATTTTTTTTTATGCAAAACTGGAAATAAAATGATACTAAACAATGCAAACCGAAATTTTCAAGACAATAACAAAACAAAATAAAATGATTTGAAGGTAAAGATGGATAATATGATGCTCACGTAGGTGCAACCTCCCCAAGCTTAGGTGTTTGCACAAGTTGGTGATGAAGTTGAATTTGTTTTTTTTTTAAGATTTTCGACGGTGGGGCAAAAGGCCCCCCATCATTTTATTACCTTGAAGTTGACTTTGTTGCGAGATACTCTTCTACTAATCCTTAGGCAATTGAACCAGAAAGTGTGGTGCGTGGCTTGAAACTAGTTGGATAAATCTTTACATCAATGATTCCTCGGCAACGGCGCCAGAAAACGTCTTGATACCCGATGACGTAGTTACCTTCGTCAAAAGAGTATGGGTTAGGTTGAGACTCCAAGTGCAGAGTGCATAGTATAGGAAAGACTGTTTTCCCCATGGGGGATGGCTCGAGTGTTTATATCGAACTCTCGGGGAACACGTATTGAAAGATTTATCTTCTTATCCTTCTCTTGAAAACCTACAAAATAAACTAAATTGTTTTGTGTCCTCAACCTCACCAAGTGGTTATCAAGCACAAGGTGTGAGTATGATATGAAAAGATAACAAATGCAAAACAATAAATAAATATGCAATGATGATAAATAAATATGCAAGGATGGTGGAAACAATGATGGATGATATTTGTGGGTTTTGTATTGTGAATGCAAGATGTAAAAGTGTTTTTGTATTTTCGGATTTTCAAATGGCAGAAAATGGAAAATGCTAAATAGTTGTTGGAAAGGTGTTTCTTATGATTAAAAACGGTCTGGGGTTTATGGTTTCACAAATGCACTCCCTCTTTAATAAAGTGGTAGATGATGGAACAATAGAATTGACATATTAGATTGCAACAAAAAGGTTTCATGAAAAGTTACTAATTATATGGGAATCACGTCCTAATATAGAGATCTTTTGTTTATCAATCCCTCTTATACTCCACTAAAATGGGAATTAAATCGAGTCATTCTAGTATTAAGATAAATCAGAGTATAGCATTAAGTTCTATGACATGCAGTGAAAATAAGAACATGATAGATCTAGTCATGGAGAAGTGAAAAGGTGAGCCCCCCCCCCCCCCCACATCTCCGGTAGCAAGGCATTTTTCTTTATTCCTAGTGAGGCAACAAAGTAGGGTAAATTACCCAAGTGGATCACGGAACTTTTGTCACTTTCACCCGCACTAGCCACCCCTCGTTACTCCATCTAATGCACATGTTCCCCCTCACACGCTCTCACGCACAAATCTGATCAAAACAAGTAAACAAGAACGGGGTACATAATATGCATCTACTTTCATAACTGAAATAAAACTATTGCAATCTCAAACATATATTAACTCATAAAAAGATCCACCACAAAGGTATTACATAGATGACAATAATCATGTTCAGCAGCTCATACGGTGATAATTAGTGAAGCTCAAAGAGAGGAGAGATACATAAGTTACTTCCACAAACCCATAGTCTAGGGGTGGACTACTCCTTCTTCATCATGGATACGGTGGAGAAGTCTTTGGAGAGACCTGGAACACCACTAAGTCGTCTAGGGTCCAAGGACCCAAGAGTAATGGGCTCACAAACTTTCACTTCCACGAATCCTCGTGGAGAGAGTAAACGATACAACCAATGCAATGCCAAGAGCATAAGTATTCAAATACTTTACTCTCAAATTCCAACAAAGCAACTAATGCTTATGTGGGAATAAGAGAGAAAGAACAAAGGATGAACTCAACAAATGAATCCTAAGATCTAAATCCAAAAGGCTTCCCTTGGTCAAAATGAGGATCTAGATATCATCTCTCTTTTCCCTTAAGAAGGAGTAAGAATCATTGGAGAGATCGAGAGATAGAAATCTCAAAAAGGTTAACAATGGTGGTCTAATATGAGTTTAAAAGTTAGGAAACCTTATGGGAAGAAGACCCTTTAAATCGGTTCCTAAAAATGTGATCGTTATGCATTTTTTCGTGCATTTCGGATTAAAGTCGGATTAATCCAGATCAAATCCGATTGCAAACAAACTGATTCATGTTCATATCGGATTCCCCAGATTAATCTGGATTTGACTGAACCTAGATACGAAAAGTGTCGTAACTTTTGAATATAGACTCCTTTTTTATGTTCTTGGGATCGTTGAAATCACCACAACGGGCACTAGAATAATATGCATATGAACATCATTGTCCAACAATGAAAGATAAAACTAAATGGGGAAATGTTTGACCTCTCTATAAACAACAACAGGTAAAACCTCCAACACCGAAAATTAAACAAGTTTTTCTTACGAAATCCATTTTCAGTAAAACTTGGCTTATCATGAAGATCACGACAAGCATCAAAACCCCACAAAGAGAAACAACAAATAAGAACCAGGAAAATGACATGCCAAGTATACAAAAGTGAGAGCTCTCCACGAAAGTGCGATCAAGTTACTCATCTGAGAGCCCCTCTTAATAGTATGACTATCGATTCTATAACCCGGTCTCCCAAAAGTATGAGACCGATAAAATAGAAAAACTATCAAGATCATAACCTTGCCTTGAGCATTCCACTTGAGCTAGATGATGACGATCTTGACTCTCTCAAGTTGGATCCCCTTTCTTGATCGTGCTTGCTAGCACATGCTCTGCTTGATAAATACTTGCAAATTGCTCCCCCATACACCACTATGGGAGGAACCTTTTTGGAAACTCTTCATATGGGAACACATGGGGGCACCATGCACTTTCAAGACGTACTCGTGAAGCCTCGAGCAGGTCGCCATCTTTTGTCTCTCGCGAGGCAACACGCCGCCGTTAGGAGCTCGGCCTCCTCTGACATAGCTCGTCGTCATCCTGGGGCCCTCCTCGTCGCCCACTTCTGTGGTGAGCCATGCCTCGCGCCGTCGACCTCACCCGCCGTCCTCCTCCTACTCGAGACCACAACCATCAACGCCTTATCTTTGTATAGCGTGGCAGCCTGGCGGGTACCCGTTGGGTGCCTTGGACCCGGTGGGTGGCTGGTCTAGTGGAGCTTTGGCTCGCCGGCGGGTATGGGGGCGGATGACGGGGACGGGGAGAAGGACCGGGTGTGGGTTTGGGGGTGCCAAATCCGGCCCCGAACCCAGCGGGTGCCATCCGGATGTGGATCAAGATATGACTCATCCTGAAATCTGCCACCTGTGCCCGTGTTGGCGGGCTGGGCCGGAGGCAAGCATGCCTAGCTTGTGAGGATCCTGGCCCGGCACGTTCCTAAACGGGTTGTGCTTGGCCCGTGGCTCACTTGGGGTTGTGTCGAGCCTGCACACTAGGCCCGTGTGTAGGCACGACATGGTCCGTCTATTTTCTTCAAAAGAACTAAGATATTAGACTGAATGGGGCAAAATATCCCAAAACAGGGCAATTTCGGCGCATTTTTATATATATTCTAGATTTTATAGAAATAATAGGGCCGACGTGCTAAACAACCCGGACCGTTTACTAGACGGGTCGTGGCTGTACCTCAGAGTGCAGCTCGTGGACTACCACGACACAGCCTGCCTAGTTAACGGGCCTCCGCGTGTCGAGCCGTGCCAGACACGTTTAGCGCCGCCGGACCTACGCCGAGGGGCCGGTCCGATGGCTAGCTACGCTCATCTTATATATACATAATTGGTAGACCTCTCACGAACTCATTTATTAAGCGGGTCATGCCAGGTCACGGGTTTAGCTTCAAGATCCTGACATGACAAGTTTAATAAACGGGTTTAAAAACCTAGACACGACAAGTTTAGTAAGGGTGTGTTTGGTAGCCTGACCCAACCCAGAAAATCTCACCTCACCCAATTTCCGTTTGTTTGGTAGCTTGTGTTAGCCTACTGAGCCATGCCCATCTCATGCGAAAACCCATCGTGAGCCATGCCCGCCTGTGGAGCTGGAATCGAGCTTCACAACTCGGCTAGGCTGACCTCATATAGAAATATTCCCATGCGTGGGCCCCACTGAACATCAGGCCGCACAGCCCTGTGCGAATCTCGTCCTCATTTTCCCCCTCTCCTTCTCTTCCATCGAGCTCCTCCACCGCCATCCCGCATCTCCGCACAGTACCGACCATACCGCACTGCACCACCGGTCGCGCACCGCCGCCCAGCCCACCGGTCCCGCACCACCCTGTACCGTCGTTTGCCGCCCGCACGCATCGTCCCTCGCCGTCTCGCACATAGGGTCGTGGCTTCCGCACAGAGACCGTCGGAGCCGCAGCAATGGCGCGCGTCAGCGCCCACCACGGCCGCCCACCTCTCAATTCCGCCGCCGTCCAGCGCCTCCTCCTTGCCTGGCCTCGATGACCATGAGCGCCACCGCCGGCGAGCTGCTCCCCGCATGGGCCGTCCGGATTGGTGGCTGGAGGACCCGATTGTTTTTTTATTTCTGTGAGGGGTTGTGTAAGTTTTTGGATCTGTTTGTAATATTAATTTTTGGACTCTAGATACAGCATGGCTTAACATATACAACCTACCAAACAACCTCTGAGGCCAGTCTGGTTCCACATATGCAACCTACCAAACACATTGAAAAATCTCAGCCACAGACGACACAATATCGATACTATCGCTAAGGTTTTGGATACTTTCTACCGAATGTGTTGTTTCGGAGCGACCTGATTGGTGCCCGTCTCTTAGCTTCGAATGAGCTCCTCCAATGAGTAGAGGTAGTAAATCTGACCGAGGGAGTGGATGAGTTTCGATGGAGTTTACATGCTAATGGTAAATTCTCGGTTAGCTCAATGTATAAAGCAATGTTACAACCAGATATGCCAATTGATAATAATAAAAAAATCTCGAAGATGAAGATTCCACTTAAAAACAAGGTTTTTGCGTGGTATCTTCGTCGAGGGATAATCTTGCAAAACACAATTGGCACGTAGTAGACAATGTGTCTGCTCTCATCATGACGAGACTATTAAGCACCTGTTATTCGACCGTAAGGTTGCTGGTTCTATATGGTCAATCATTTAGATAGGTTCTACCTTGTTCCCTCCAACATGTATTGCCAATATTTTTGGCAATTGGTTAAACGGGATGGATAAAAGGTTTAAAAGCCTTATTAGGGTGACAGTGCTTGCCGTTATTTGGTCGATGTGGCTATGTAGAAATGACAAGGTTTTTAATTATAAAAATTGTTCTCTCATGCAGATTATCTTCAGGACTACATCTATACTCCGTAAATAGGTACCGGTGCAGCGTGAAAAGAGGGGATATGTACCTTCATCTGAAAACTATTCGCCGGTTGTCCGCATTCCTCTCCTCGAGCGGAAGGTGTTCCCACGCAATCGCTATCGCTGTTCCTACGACGTAGTCAATACGCATTGGCATATGGATCAGTAGATGAGCACTCAAGTCAAGGAGAACCAATCAAGCTAGGAACAACCTCGATCAATCCACCTGGAAACAGAAATCCGGCTATCAAGCCTTAGCCAGAAAGCACTTACATTTGAGACCGGGCACTTCGTCATCAGGTGGAGAAGAACGAACGGACATTTCCGATCTTTTGTATTCGATTCGGATCTCTATTCAATGTGTTTTCAATACCCTAACCTCCAAGGGATGAGACGCCCACGATACCCAATAGTGCCAGCCAAACCAAGCTAGGATCCACTTCATTCGCTTTGCGAATGATCCTCGCTTCGCGGAAACGTGATCTGGTGATCGGTCACACCCTCTTTAGAGGTTCTAGGCCCTGCCTATTGAGTTAATGGCATCCCCTCCACCATAGTAAAAAGTGACGGGTCTATGCCCTGCTTCCTTGTTCGGTTCTGGAACTTCTTACAATAGAGAAAAACCCCTCTCCAAATCGTGATTGCATTTTTCATTGCACACGACTTTCCCTGTGTAGAAATAGCCTATTTCTATTCCAAATAAGGAAGTTCTACTTTTTTTTTAATTCGTAAATCAGTAAGTGGATCCCCCTACTCTTTATTATAATAAAAGCGGCTCGGGGTCTGTCTGGAAATGGAAAATAGTTCTCTCTCTCATCTGGTCTCGCCACAGTGACAAGAAAAACTAGTGAATAATTGGAATAGAACGCAATCCAGTTCCATAGACAGCTTTCATCTTTGTAATTCGCCTTTTTTTTTGTTCTTCTTTTTCGGCTGTGTGCATCTTAATTATGCAGAGGCTATGTGTAATACTTATTTCAAGTAATAAAAACTCTCTTTATCAAAAAATAGAAAAATCTCAGCCAAACACGTGTAAGGTCAGCTTGACCCAGTTGAGATAGCTATGTCGGGGAGACCCGAGCTACCAAACACGCCCTAAATGTGTTGGCTCGTTAAGCCTCCCGGTATTTAAGACTCCTGGTATGGCAGATCATGAACATGAATGTAAATCTCCTAGTATGGCTGATCATGAACAAGATGAATCTAAGACATTTTTTTCACAAATCAAAGAACAGTTCTACACGCTCCAATCTGAGCAGTAACCACATACGTTCAGTTTCACATGTTACAGGCAGAAGACCCTCGAGGAGAGGTCTGCAAGCTATGCTTCACTAACTTGTTGAGCCACAGAAGCAAATGATTTCAGAATATTATCTTTCTTTCACAGATCAACAAACAGTTGTACAAACACACACTCTGATCACAAAAGGGTGATCACTAGCCACAAATGTTTCACAAATCAAAGAAAAAAAAGTTCTGATCACACAAGGTTACATGCAGAACTGCAATAGCTATGAGCTCATTAACTTGTTTTGTTCGCAAATGATTTCTGAATACTATCTTTTTTTCACAGATCAACAAATAGTTGTACACACATTGTCTGATCACACCAGGTTGATCACTGACCACAAATAATTTTTCACAGGTTACACAGACCGAGCCTCGGACAGAATTCTGTCTTCTATGCGTCGCTAACTTATTCAGCTACAGAAACAAATAATGGTAGTTCAGACAAACGTGAACACGTATGGAAAAAAGAATAAACAGGCTAAGGTTGCCTCATTTGTGTACTGCTTTCTTGAGAGCCTGCTTGCATTTGCTGAGAAACTTGCTGCTGCTTGTGGACACCGAATCCTCGTAGCCGTTTCTGCTGTCAGCGTCACCGGCCACCTTCTGTTTCCTGCCCATGCACTCCACACCTCTTCTCATTCCCAGGATCTTTGACGGCGACGAAGGCAGGGACCGGAAACCCCTACCGCTGTCGGACCTTGGGAACCAAATCTTCCTTTCCACCTTCTCCTCCTTAGGAGCAATGTCAAAGCTATTCCTGCATCTTGGAGTGCCATGGTAAGTAGTAGCGGTCTCGCCGCCGCCGCCACCGCCACCGATGTCGGTGATTTCTTCAGAACATTCAGTGATCTCATTTCTGCAGCTCTGATCATCATGATCATCATCATTGATTCTGCTTTGCACCTGCTGCTCATCCAAAGCATCATCCTCCTCGGCACCGCCGTTGTCTTCTGAAGAATGGTATACCTCGTTTCCTTCTTGCTGGTCCTCCATGAGCATATGAAGCCACTTATCCACATTGCCTTTACCACTGTTGTTGTTCATGTTCTCATTGTCTTCTGATCTGGCAGCGTGTCGAGGATGAAGCGCTTCATTCTTCTGCAAGGGTAGTGACTGCTCTGTGGGATACCTTGGCAGTCCGTAGGTGCCGGTCGCTCTATATGGAGGAGTGGGTGGAACCGAGGAGGTCCGTCGCACTGAGAAGGTCTGGCTTGCATAAGATCTTTCAGTCTCAGACTCAAACATGGATGCCTTGCCCTTACCATCTCTTGACCTGATAGGTGTACCAGCAGCCCCCATTGATGCCATGGTTTCCTTTCTTTCCCTCCCCCTGCTGCGATGTCGGTCTCTGGCCGCAGATTGCTCTAGCTTCTCCCTTACTGACGGTCTTCCTCTTTCAATGTAGCATGTATTCTCTTCAGTAGTGATGGACCTCCTTGGGAAGCTTATCACCTTGGAGGAAGGTTCATTGTTGACATAACCCATGGTTGAGGTCCCTTCTCCAATTTCTTCTTCCTCCAGGGAAACGTACGCATCTGAATTCCTCTGATCCTGCTCCAGGAAAACCCTCAGCTCCTGTTTGAGAGGGCTGCTCCTCAATCTTCTTTCTGGCAAGGAGTACCTTACACTCTCACAGTGCCTTTCCTCTGGAGTTTCATCATCATCAACCCGGTACCTCTTCCTTGCCTGATCAATGAAAGGCTTCACCACCTGCCTCTCCAGATCATCCTTGTGCTGGTACTTCTTGCGGAGCTCGGTCTCGGACGAGTCACACATTGCTCTCTGGGCCTCCAGTCTCGCCATCAGAGTACTGGTTGCAGCCTGGTTTAGCCTAAGCTGCTCCTTGTACACAACGCTCCTGCATTTCACAACACAAGCAAATTAGATTCAAAAGAAACACTGTCAGCTCCTGGTAGGTTCTCTGTTTGTTTGCAGGATGGATGGAGGCCCTTACTGGTGCATCGCGTCTCTGATCATCTTCTCCAGCACAGCCTTGTAATTGGACTGGGCATCTGCCAAGCGCCGGCATTTTTCGACTCGTCGCCGTCTCTTGATCAGCTGAGCCTCCAGGTCCTGGATGGCCACCCTTTCCTCCTCGTTCTTCTGCTGCATCTCGGCCACCTCGTTCTCCAATTCGGCGAGTTCGGCTTGCTTCTTCTTGGACTCTTCCCTCTGCCTCAGCGAGTCCCTGGCCATGGCTATGGACTGGTAAGGATTGCTGATGTAGCCGTCGACGTCTGGATTGTTGTTCTCTTTCATCGAGTTATTACTCCCATGTCCATGCGCTGCCGAGTTGTCATCCTTTTCGCCGGAGAACTTCTTTGCGGCTACAAAAGCAACACTGCAATTAGAGCTCGATCCTTGGCTGGTACGTGTATGCGGACCTTAATGTCCAAAATGAATGAGGAAATTCAGTGCGAGAAGAGATTCTCTGTCAATCGCATACATACCGATCAAAGGGTAATTGGACCTGACAGGCCTGTTGGCGTCGATGGATTTGAGCACGGAACAACTGTCGGAGCCCCTGGCGGAAACAATGGCGGCAGGCGCGAGGCCTAGTTTGTTCTTCATCTCGGAGAAATGCTGCGGGAAGGCGTGCGCGTCGACCGCCTGCAGCGCGCTGAGCTCCTCGTTGGCCCCGTCGGCGAAGAGGAACGCGAACGCTCTGTTCCTGCAGAATTTTCAGAACAATCCATCGGCAATCAGCGAACCAACGCAGGAGGACAGCAGCAAAAGCGCACGGCGGCGCGCGGACAAGGAGGTCTCACCTGAAGTCGGTGTTCTTGGAGGTGAAGATGGAGAGGAACTGGTTGACCGAGATGCCGAGCTGCAGATCCCACCACGGGAGGAGGAATTCCAGCTTGCTGTGCTTCTTCCTGGACACCTGCAGCTGCACGATCCGCAGGTTGCTCGGGACCGTGCGCCCGCCTCCTTGAGAGTTGAGACACAAATTCAGAAGTTCAGAGAGCCATGGATTACAAAAGTAGAACCGAAGCCTCGGGACGGAGGAAATTAAAGCAGCCGTGATGAGATTCTTACTTGCGCAGGGGAACCAGTGTGCGACGTCCCAGGCGAGCGGCGAGGCGGAGTCTGCGTGGAGGTAGAGGACGTTCCCGTATGCGTCGACGCGGAAGAGCGCCGGGTCGAACCCGGCGTTGCCGAGGTGGTCGAGCTGCTTCCAGAGGAGGTTGGCGAAGCCGCGCGGGTTGGCGGTGGGGGCGGCGTCCGGGTCGAGCACCGGGAAGGTGTCGTTCAGGTCCTTGGCCCGGAGCGCGTCGTGCGGGTGGAGGACGTAGGGGAGGAAGGCTTGGGGCGGGCCGTGCGCGTAGGGGAGGCCGGTGGCGCCGGCGCCGCGGCAGAGCCTGGCGTAGGCCTTGGGGTAGCCCAGCGCGTCGTCCACCGCCCGCTCCTCCTCCGTGAAGGCCGCCATGGATCCAGTCTCTCCTCCGGTGTACTAGTGGAGTACGTGGCAGTAGTGCTTACTGTTTGGGGATCCGGTGCGTGGTGAGTGCGGTCCGGGGTAAAATACAGGCCAACCTTTTCTTTTGTTCCGGAGGAGCGTTCGGGTGCAGGTAACGGTCGAGATGGATGGGGGGGGACGCGGCAGAGAGCCGTTGGGCGCTCTTGGTTCAAACCCGGCACGTGAGGGTCACGTTGCGCTTGTCTGTGGCCATCTGAACAGGATCGATTTTTTTCGTTTCGCAAAAAAAGAAGAAAAAAGATTCGACGAAGAGTGCGTACGGTGTACAGCTGGACTGCTGGAGTAGTACTACTAGTGTACTATGCGAGAGATAATGCTGGCATCTCTTCTTTATGGCGCTGATTGTTACGGATTGATGTGGGGGGAAATGTGTTAATGAGTTGGCATTCATTCTTACCGTGCATCTCTCGCGGGAGTTATGTAAAACAACAAAACACAGCACACATGGACCGTCACAATGATCCATCCAGACTGTAAATTGTGTGAATTTGTTCCGAGGTATATACACTGGTTCCACAGTAACTTAGTAACTTACGATTGTCGTACAATAACTTCAAAATTGGGGGTCTGTGCAGAAAATTCACATCCCACACCCGGGACACCCCCCTCTCGCATGATCACCACCAATTTCCGTTTTATGGGGCCACCAGACAACATCTGGTCGCATCAGCCATGCAACACCCTTGTTTCCCGTCGCCGAACCTACGATTTCAGACGACGACGACAACGAGAACGAGGAGTGGATGCAGGGTTTTGAGGATGAAATTGTTGGAACTCAGGAGCTTGACGATGAACTCCGACCCAATTTTTATTCGGTAATAAGTCCGTAAAAAATCCGATCCGAGATATATCGTGTGCACTTGGCACCGCTTTCGCCGGGTGTAAGCAACAACATGCCCTTGAAGCCGCCGCGGTTGCATTGAGTCGGGGCATCCCATCCGTGTGGAGCTGCGTTGGGAGATGCAGACGACGAGGGGAAGGAGGCCGCACCGTCGTATTGTTGGGACCGAGCATTGGCTCCATTCTATCGTTGTCGGCGACATGTAGGCTCACGCTGGGAGCGCTCTCGCGGTCGTGCCGTGGGGTTTGGGCCATGAAGAGCTACGCGAGGAGGTTTTGGCCGTGCCTCCTTAACGTGGCTTCTTCAGCGGGGACGACAAAGAGAAAGAGAACACGTATAAAGTGACGATGCTTGCGGCGTTGGGTTTACCGAGGAAACTAAAAATGAAACTAAAAATGCGTCTAGGACGAATAGACACGAAATCCCAACGATCGATGGGAGGGAAGCACACGACATAGGAAAGAAAAAAAAAATGACGTGCATGTTTATATTATAGTTTATTATTATTGCATGCTTGTTTTATGAGTATTGTTACATGTTTATATAGGGCGAATAGCTCCTATGCGACGTCTTTCATGGGTATTGGAACGAAAGCAAAGCAGTTGGACCGAATAGCTCTCATGCGAGGTTTCTCTCCGCATAAATAGCCAAGTGTTGGACCACTTGTCGTTAGCGCTTAAATCCAAGACACAAGTCACCACTTGTCGTTAGAGTTTTGGATTATGTAAACCAAGGTCGTTCGTTCTCTGAGAGGTACCTACCACTTATCCACCCAAGTGCTGGACCCACCACTCATCCATATCCCAGCACAGGTCCACAAATATCCTTGAAGGGTGGGACCCAGAACTTATCCAGCTCACCATTTTCCATGTAAAAGATGGGAGCCCGCGCCCGCCATTGTCTTCTTCTTCCTCAGTTTCGGCAGCGAAGCTTGGCATCGCCGGCATGCGAGAGTTGTCTCCGTTGTGGGACAGAGTCGTTCAGACGATGGGAAGGCATAACAGAAGGGGATTGAAGAAGATACACAAACAGATCAACCTATAAAATGTGAAAATTTTCTTCGCCCATAAGTTCAACAGCGCCAAAGTTTAGAGAAGAAAACTCGTTCATCATTCTTCAGATGGTTGATCATACAGAGAGTTGACCATACATGCTCTACCTAGACCAACCCTAGATCTACGCAAAAGGGGCTCTAGAGACATGTCCCCTAGGTCTTCATTGTCGGCGGAGCCGATGTGATCAATATTCCTTGTACTTGTGGATGATCCACTGAGGCCAAGGTGGCTGGCGAAGATCGCGGATGAGGCGAGCCTCCAGCTTCCACTCCCTCTTCTTAGCCTCCCACGCCTTCTCCGCACGGAGGCCACGCTCGAGCTGGTCGGCGTTGAATGCCTCCACAGCCACACTGTCATGCGTTGCTTCTTCGTCCTATGCTCCTCGGAGCGGATGGACTTGGCGCTTACAATCGCTGCTTCTTTGTCCTATGCTCCTCAAAACGGATTCTTAACGGCGGGCAAGTCATTGTCCGACGAATGCCGTCTGATCTCTTCCTCCTCTGAATCCGGCGGCAATGGTGGCGACCACGCACAGACTCCCGCGCGAGACCCGCCAGCCTCGCCGTCATGGTTACGGCTTCTAGTCACGAGGGTGACTGAAGACCGCGATTGCGGGATTGCTCGGAGCGCTCCATCGAATTCGTCGGCGGCGGCGAAATATTGTGGGGATTGGGGCAGAGATGTCGATTCTATCTTTGTCGGGCCAGGCCCGGAAGTGGCGTAATAAATGGGCCTTGGGTTGATTTTTCTCTTCGTCTCTGCTAAAATAGTCACACGAGGTGGAAGGCAAATTTAGTCTCACATCGCTAGTTTGAAATGAGTACGACAAGTTTATAAACCAAAAAGTGGAGTGACTGTCAGCTACCCCTGCGTAAGCCGTCCGATTTGAGATAATCGAGCGGCTACACGCGTGGAGTAGTTTTTTTGTAATTTTTATAAATCCGATGGTTGTTTCCGTACGCTTATATGAGTTAGAAATCGCCGACTGGGACCTCACGGTTGTTTCTGTCTCTGCTGAATTAGTCATGCGAGGTGGATGTGTAGTCCCACTTCGCTAGTTTGAAGTGCGTACGGCCAACTTATAAACGCGAAAGTGAAGCAAGTATTAATGTCCAAGTCTCAACTCCCCATCAGGCGAGTCTAAGCCTGGGACTTTATTTAAATTTTTTAAGACGGTTGGCAATATAAAAATTGAGTGTTTAGTCACACATCGATCGTTCATAGTGGGTGGGACCGACTTATAAACACGAGAGTGAAACTCTAACAGGAAACTTGTAAGAATAATAGATTCACCAACGACAACATTTTCACCCGCCTAACGTCGGGAAAAAGTCGTCGTTGGGGAATAAAACATTGTTACCATTTTATTTTGTTATATTCAATGTATAAATAAATTTTGTAATGTATAAATAAATTAGATGGTTCATTTAATATAGGAGTTTGGAATTATCTGATTATTAAATTAATAAAGGAGTTTGACGCCCGTGATTACTCACAATTTGATCAAAATCTGCGTAGAGACGACATGAAACAAAAATGCGTAGAGACCATGTAAGATAAAAATATCAAAATTATAATAAACTGGCGCCTGCGATTACCCGCAATTTCATCAAAATCTGCGTAAAGACGACATGAAAAAATATATGCGTAGAGACTATGTAAGATCAAAATATTAAAATAATAATATACTAGCACGATATATAAGGCATTGGTAGCTGACGGTGACCCATCCGCACGGTTGATTTTACGATCAGCACAATAGGACCAGCAGTTGTCACACGGGAGTGAGAGAAGGAGATCGACGAGTGGTGGGCCCACCAGGGGCAGCCGCGTTACCCGTGACCGTGTGCACGGTCACCCGGGAAAGAGGCGCTCTGATGTATATAGCGACCGATAGATCGGCGGTTACATGTATAAATGGATGCACTACTTTACATATAGGGCCCTTACATATATATGGACAACGATCAATTACATATATAGAGAGAGGGGCGCTCTAGAGGTAGCGCACTACGGAGACTACTCCTGCTCCTCCTCCGGCGGCACGGTATCCCGGAGGGAGTGCATGACGTCCGAGGTGAGGAAGATGTACTCAAAGTTGGTGTAGATGTTGAAGCCCGTGAATGCGATGAACTCGCACCCACAGTAGAACATCCGGTCGAGGAGGTTGAAGCCGTCGAAGGGTTTGGTGAAGTGGGCAACAAGGCCAATCACCAATCCTGCATTGTTGTCGTAGAACTGATGGCCCACAAGTATAGGGGATGTATCGTAGTACTTTCGGTAAAAAAAGAGTGTCAAACCCAACGAGGAGCAGAAGGTGTTGACAAGCAGGTTGGATAGACGATTCACTGTAAACACTAGCAGACGGTTTTGGGTGGTTTTTGATATAGCAGATAAATAAAGTGCGAGTAAATAAACAACAGTAACAATAATTGCAGGGAGTGGCCCAATACTTTTTAGAGAAAAGGACAATACGTTTATTTTACTTATGTTGACTAAACGGTCTCGAGGACACATGGGAACTTCGTCAAGTGCTTTTGCTTCATACAGTTAATTAATATTTATTGTTTTGATAGGTGTTGTGTGGGTGAAGCTATGCTAATGCACTTCCCAACTAGGACTAATACATAATTGTGATTAAACCCCTTTCAAGCATCGGAAACTACAAGAAGTAATTAAGATAAATCTAACCACAGTCTTAAACTCTGGGATCCTACACTCCCTCGTGCACCAGATTCCTAACAGGGGTTTAGGTTTCTGTCACTCCGTCAACCCCACAATTAGTAGCCAAATACACAATGCATCCTCCTAGGTCCATAAAGGTGAAGTGTCATGTAGTCGATGTTCACATGACACCACTAGAAGAATAACACCACAACTTAAATATCAAACCATTAGATATTACTTCAACATAATTCTACTACTAACATCTTGACTTCTCCCATGCATGTCCTTAAGAACTAAACGAAATACTCACAAGACATCATATGAATCATAATCAGAGGTGATATAATGATGAATAACAATCTGGTCATAAAGTGCAAACACCGATAAATCTCGTAAGCACCAATTACTAACAAGTAATCCACACAGAGAGAGAGAGCTAGTGGAAAACAACGATATAGAACCCTAGTTGCTACCGCGGGACGGAGGTGGATGGTGAGGATGATGGTGCTGGTGGTGAGGACGATGACGATGATGATCTTGATGATGCCCGGAGTGATGACGGTTACGATGGCGACGATTTCCCCTCTACGGGGAGCAATTTTCTTGGCAGATTTCTCCGTGCCAGAGAGCTTTTCCGTCTCTATTGTTTTCCGCCCCGAGGAGGCGGTGGAATATTTCCTCGATGGTTCTGTAGGGCTTAGGGTTCTCTCAGTAAGAAGTATGCGAAAGGAGGCGGCCAGTGGTGGGCGAGGGTGGCCACACCATGTGGCGGGGCGGCCAAGGGGGGCGCCACCTAGTGGTGTGGGACCCTGGTGGCCCCTCTATGGATCTCCTCGTGGCTAGCTCCCTCTTCTGACATTCTAATACTCCTCTGATGTCCCCCTTCTTCTTCTGGTCTTCAGATATAGGGTATCTTGGCGGTGCTTTTTTTGGCTGATTTCAAGTCCTGGTGATTATTCTCCAATAATTATCAAACATGCAAAATAAGATTAAATAACATAAGTAATGCATCATAATATGAAATATATCGATGAATAACAGAAATTACAATATAAAATAGTGATGCAAAATGGACGTATCAACTCCCCCAAGCTTAGACCTCGCTTGTCCCCAAGCGAAACTGAACTTAGTAAACATGACCACATGTTTATGGAGTAAGATGTCGATAAATAATATACACACAAGAAGCATCACATCTACCAATACACAATTCATTCTAAACAGCAACCTCCTCTCATATAATTTAATTGAAACTAGTATAGGGAATCACAATAAAGGTGCAAAAAGGAAATCATAATTGGTGAGGGAAAACTTTGTTCTTGGTTAGTAAATAATTAACAGATTGTACTTATCTTTCGAGCAGAGTCTTTATATTAGAGCTTATATTGTAGAGTTTAACATGCTCAATCATAACATTCTCTTCACAGTCATTGATAACTTTCAAAGTGATATTCATTCAGATAAAAACATTTGTACTAAACAAGGAGGGATAAGGGACATGATTGAGTAAATCAACATATAGATGGATGGATCACAACAACTCAAATCCTTGCTTAAGACAAAAAGGAGTAGGTTTACTGACTCAACATAAAGGTAAAAGATAGGCCTTTCACAGAGGGAAGCAGGGATTAACTCATGTGCTAGAGCTTTTCATTAGATAAACAGAGGTATGAAAACAATTTTGAGAGAGGTGTATGTTTATGTCAACGAATGGCAAACGGAAAATACAGTACGTCACAAGCCAACTAGACATTACAAGAGCGGCTCCAATTGAAGGACGCTAACTGAAATCAGCAGATCATCCCTCTTCTATTTTGTTTACACAATCATGCTTTGACTGATAAATTTGGGGGCGAAATAATGAAGACAATTTGTAGTAATTAAGTTTGGGGCTGGGCACCCCGCTGCCATCTCTTCTAGTGACTGGATAAGCGGATGAGGCCATTATTCCAGATGTGTAAAGTCCAATCAACAAGTGAGATAAAGATTCTCTATTTGCATCCTCATGAGCTAAAACAGGGGCACAAAACAGGTGTAATTCTGAAGGTTTAAAGGTAGCACACAAGCAATTTACTGGGAGTGGCGGTTAAATACCACATATAGTTAGGTATGGTAGACACAGATGGCATGGTTTTGGGGTTCAAGGTTTGGATGCATGAGAAGCATTTCCTCTCAGTACATGTTTTTGGCTAGCAAGGCTAGGTAGCAAGCATAAGAGTTGAGGGAAAACAAACAAATATACATATGATAGAACCAACTGTGCAATCTTCCTTGGAAGTACAAACAATTTTAACTTGAGAATACTAAGATTATGAGCCAACAAGAAAGAAAGATCATGGAATAATATATCTACATGATTCTCCCTCTTTTCTACTTAAGCCTCAAAGTATTGTTGCTACTGACCAATGCAAATTTTACCAAAACCAACTAGATTAACTTGATGCTCCAATTTTGATACCAATACTAATAACAAGATCAACCATATAACAGAAATTGCAAACTAAAATAAAGTCTAGAGAGTAAATGATGAAACTTCTCATTAATATTCCATAATGGCAACTCAAACCAAGGGATACATCGATAACCAACTAAAGGAGAGATAATTCCATACTGCAAACCATCCTATATGATAACTTCTCTACTCATGATATGACTCTACTAAAAAGTGAAAAGGTGAAAGATAAAGGTGTGATACCGCGACACTCCCCCAAGCTTGGAACAAGGCAAGGGGATGCCAATAGCAATGACGAATTAATTCTTCAGTGGTGGTGGTGGTGAACTCTTCTAGATCAAGGTACGGAAACGCTCCAGCATCTCGCAAAATTTGTCGTTCTCCTCTTGAAGTATCTCTACCTCCATCCTTAGAGCTCGATATCGATCACATAACTCATCTGCAACTCGAAGAGCTTCCTCTACTTCAGGGATGGGGCTAAGGCCTGGACCTGATGGTCTCGGTCCCTGCATATTACGAGAAAAAGCATATCCAGCGTTACTTAATTACATCCTCTTTGCTTCCCTCTTGACGCCCTGGTCCATGTTCTTGCGCTTGGGATCTTGGAGATCATCTTCCATTGGCTCCTTCCCCTTGTTGTTGTTGGCGGAGGCCATGGTGCTTCTAAAACTGAAAACGCCTGGCAGAAACAGGTCGAAACAAAAACACGACGACAAAAGGATATACAAACCTTCGTGGGTCCAGGGGGTTATGTAACAAAATAAAAGTGCAGGTCAAAAACGGGTCGGAGACGGGCTCTGAGGCGCCCACACCATAGGCTGGCGCAGCTAGGGGTGGGCCCGTGCCCCCAGATGGTGTGGTGCCCTCGGGCACCGACTCCAACCCTTCTTTGGCTCAATATTTTTCATAAACAACAAAATTATAAGATGGAAATTAATCCGCAAATTATTTATTAATAGAACTGTTACATATTCGAAAACGGACTCTACAGTTTCTGGAATTTTCTCCTTTATGAACTCTTTCGGGGTTACCACTTGAATAGTATCAACATATTCATCATAAGAATCTCCGGAAATATAATGTTTGAGTCTTTGCCCATTCACCACTTGTGTAGTGTTATCCTTGAGGGAAGCAATTTTAATTGCACCCGAACGATACACTTCTTCAATAATAAAAGTTCCTTCCCATATTGAGAGTAATTTTCCTGCAAAAATTCTGAGACAAGACCTATACAATGGAACTTTATCACCAACATGAAACTCTCTTTTAAGAATTCTCCTATCATGCCATTGTTTAAATTTCTCTTTAAATAGTCTAGCATTTTCATAGGCTTCACTTCTCCATTCATCTAAAGAACTCAAGTCAAGCATTCTTTTCTTACCAGCAAGTTTAAAATCTTTATTAAGTTGTTTCACTTACCAGTAAGCTTTGTGTTCTAATTCTAAAGGCAAGTGACAAGATTTTCCATAACCATTTTATAAGGAGACATACCCATAGGGTTTTTATAAGAAGTTCTATAAGCCCATAAAGCATCATTCAACTTACTAAGGCAATTTTTTCTACATTTATTAACAGTCTTTTGCAAGATATATTTAATTTCTCTATTTGATAATTCTACTTTCCCACTAGTTTGGGGATGATAAGTTGAAGCCATTCTATGATTAACATCATATTTAGCAAGGGTGTTTCTAAAACCACCATGAATAAAGTGAGAACCGCCGTCAGTCATGAGATATGTAGGCACACCAAACCTAGGGAAAGTAACATCTTTAAGCATTTTTAGTGAGGTTTCACCATCAACACTGTTTGTAGGTATAGCTTCTACCCATTTAGTAACATAATCAACAGCAACAAGAATATGTGTATAACCATTAGAAGGAGGAAATAGAACCATAAAGTCAAATCCCCAACAATCAAATGGTTCAATAACAAAAGAATAATTCATAGGAATTTCATTACGTCTAGAAATATTACCAACTCTTTGCCATTCATCACAAGATAAAACAAATTTTCGTGCATCTTTAAAGAGAGTGGGCCAAAAGCAAACGGTTTTTGGTGGTTTTTGATATAGCAGATAGGTAAAGTGCGAGTAAATAAAGGACAGTAATAATAATTGCAGCGAGTGGCCCATCCTTTTTAGAGCAAAGGTCAAGCTGGTTATTTTACTTATGTTGACCAAACGTTCTCGAGGACACATGAGAACTTCGTCAAGTGTTTTTGCTTCATACATTTGATAAATATTTATTGTTTTGATAGGTGCTGTGTGGGTGAACCTATGCTAATGCACCGCCCAACTAGGAATAATACATACTTGTGATTAAACCCCTTGCAAGCATCCACAACTACAAGAAGTTAAGATAAATCTAACCATAGCCTTCAATTCTAGGATCCTACACTCCCTCGTGCATCTTCTTAGCGGGGCTTTAGGTTTCTATCACTCCGGCAACCCCACAATTAGTAGCCAAATACACAATGCATCCTCCTAGGCCCATAAAGGTGAAGTTTCATGTAGTCGACGTTCACATGACACCACTAGAAGAATAACACCACAACTTAAATATCAAATCATTAGATATTACTTCAATATAGATCCACTACTAACATCTTGACTTCTCCCATGCATTTCCTCAATAACTAAAATAACTACTCACAAGACATCATATGGATCATAATCAGAGGTGATATAATGATGAATAACAATCTAGTCATAAAGTGCAAACACCGATAAATCTCATAAGCATCAACTACTAACAAGTAATACATACCGGGAGATAGATCTAGTGGAAAACAACAATATAGAACCTTAATTGTTACATCGGGGCGGAGGTGGATGGTGAGGATGGTGGCGTTGGTGGTGAGGACGATGACGATGATGATCTTGATGATGCCAAGAGTGATGACAATGACGATGGCGACGATTTCCCCTCTTCGGGGTGAAATTTCCCCGACAGATTTCTCCCTGCCTGAGAGCTTATATCTCTCTGTTGTTTTCTGCCCTGAGGAGGCGGCGGAATATTCCCTTGATGATTCTGTAGGGCTTAGGTTTTCCTCGGGAAGAAGTACGCCAAAGGAGACGGCCAGTGGTGGGCCAGGGTGGCCACACCACGTGGCGGCGCGACCAAGGGGGGGGGGCGCCACGTTGTGGTGTGGTCCCCTGGTGCCCCCCCTCTGGCTCTCCTCGTGGTTGGCTCCCTCTTCCGACAATGTAAGACTCCTCCGAGGCCCCCCTTCTTCTTCTGGTATTCACATATAGGGTACCTTGACGGTGCTTTTTCCGGTTGATTTCTGGTCCCGATGATTATTCTCCAATAAGTATCAAAGATGCGAAATAAGATGGAATAACATAAGTAATGCATTATAATTTTAAATATATCGATGAATAACATAAACTTACAATATAAAATAGTGATGCAAAATGGACGTATCAAGAACTCCTCGATACGGAACATGACTGGCGAGCCGCGCGGAAAATGGGCGAAACCGGCCCCGAGGAAGAACATCACCAAGTATCTAGGAGAACTCCACCTTGAGAAAGCCCACACCCGGATCCGGTTCTCAACACGTACCCCGGCGGGGTACTTCCACTCCGGTACGGTGGGAGGCCGACGGAAGGTTGTTCCATTGAACTGCATTGCGTCTACTCGGTTTTGGCTGCCGATCCATGGGGGGTTTGATGGGTGGAGGTAGATGGGAGAGAAGCCCCTTATATATAATATATATATATCGAAAATTACTGGCTACAAAGGAGGGTAGCTACCTATGTCTTGAATGGTTGACACGTGTCTAACACCGTTCGGTCGAAATAACGGTTCAAACGAGAGAGGACACATGCTGTCACATGGCAACTTGTTAGAGTGAGAAAGAGAACGTTCCTATGTCATCTCATGAGGTTAAAAAGTCTCACACAACCAGCTAAGAGAAAGATTGTTTATTGCTTTATAGAATCCATCATAGATTGTTTGTTTCCTTTTCTACTTTTCCAACCATATGTATGTACTTAATCTGAGCTAACAAAAAGAAATAATTTTTTCTTTGAATCGAACTAGTTATGTTTGGGTACTGACTAAAAGTTTTAAATAGATATAAGAGTGTAGACTTCTTGTCACAAGTAGATCTGGACCTGTCTGATCACTATTAGGCTTTGTTTGCACAAACTATGGGTCTGGACGGAAAACATATTTTGATCACAGTATGCTCGCATGGGCACTTAACCATCCAGATAGCAGCTAAAATCAACTTTAGAATATGCATGAGTCCAACACGATTGGTGTGATCACAGTACTGTGGTGCATGCACGTACGGATTGGATTATTTGTACGACGTACGTTCTAATAACACACCACCAATTTCAAATATAAAGCACACATAGGTAGCATGTAAGGCTTAAATAAAGTCGATCTCCTATTCTGCATAAAGCACACATTTTGTCACGTTGGTGCATGCACATATGACGCGTATTTGTTTTGTGGTAGGACTGCCTATGCATATTTTTACCTTTTGGTCAAAAAGCTATGGATATAGGAAAATGGTTTCTACTCCTAGGTGTAGCTACACCCATGTCTCATATACTACTGTACGGAGGTATGTGTCATACTTTTTCGGTTTGAGTGTGTTCATATACTATATCTAAGATAGTCCGAAAAAAATTACGTGAAAATTATAAATTTGAGCATGTAGTTTGCACTATGTATTCAAAATACCGGTATATGTGTACGTATAAAAGGAGTATGTAGAAAAATTACACATAGTACATAAAAAGTAGTATATATACTGCCGAAATAGTAATATATACTTCATACTACATATACATACTCTTCGGTATGATAGATACTACATACATCATACTAAACACATGTGGGTGTAGCTACACCCGGGAGTAGTGTAATATATAGGAAGCCCAAATGGGGCACCTAGGAGCATGGGCACCGGTATCAAATACCGTAGATTTTAGATATGTAGACATCATGAATACCTCGGGTATGTATACCTTGGGTATGTAGTACGTATATATTCCCCTAGATATGCACATAGTAAGGTATACATACGTAAAAAGTATATATATATATTTATACGTATATATACATACCTGACAGGTATGCGTACACTTGTGTATAAGTATTCTAGGTATATAAGGTATTCTACGTAAAAAGTATATATATATATATAAATACATACATGTTGCCATTTTCATGATTTTTTGTGCTATGTTGAGTTTATCTTATAGTGGGTGCTATTTGTTGAAGATAAGAACATGAGAAACTGTCCATGTGTGCACAATCTTTATTAATTGTTGTCAGCCAAAGTACATATGTTTTTCTTTCATCTATTTCTTGTTGTCTCTTTTATCCTCATATATGCAATCTAGAATTTATTTTTCCTATTCCCCTTACGAAGCTTTCATAAACTGCTAGATAGTAATTAAAAAGAATGCATGCCTCTTGCAGTAGCTATATCTCATGATTTCAGCCTCTTGTACATGGTACGCGTACTTATCCCTAGATTATTTGTAATTGGTATAACTTATTTGATACATGTTTACACATCTCTATTGTTTACTAATTCATACCATAGTTTTCCTGTTATTCTTCTTGTGATAATCTGGTAACAATCACCTTGCAAACATAAGGCGTAGATATGAAATAACGAATTTTTTGATCATGTTTGCAGTTTGTTTACCTGACCATGGTGACATACAACGCCCAAGGATTCCCCATGAAGGTACTGGTTGTTGATGACAATAGACTTGAAACCTTGATTATCACCGGGTTATTGCGCCTATTGCGCTGCGATACAACTGTGGCTAAGAATGGGAAAGAAGCTGTGGATCTGTTCGTTGAGGGGAAGAAGTTTGACATTGTTTTGTCTGATAAGAACATGCCCATATTGTCCGGACCTGAGGTACTCTAACCCATTCCCTTTTAATGTATGAATAATAAAATATTTTATATTTCTAGAATATTGTTAGTTACCTGACAAGAAAATTGTGTGAAACCTAACAGGCAGTTGCAGAGATCCGTGCCATGGGAGAAAATAATGTGAAGATTGTTGGGATGTCGTGTGATGATGATGCCATGGAGGCGTTCATGAATGCCGGTGCTGATGTGTTTTTTCCCAAACCAGTGCGCCTCGAAACTCTCAGACCTATGATTCAAGAGGTCATCAACAAGAAGAATGCATGGTCTAAGAACAATCCATCTTGCTTAAGTTATATGGAGGAAATGAAATGCATGAGCTCGTACATGTTTGAGTCGATCTCCATTGTCAAGTTTATTTAATTTCGTCGTGTCGTTGGTTAATTTCGAGGTTCATGTTTAAGGTTTTCATTTAGAATAAGAGAGCTATATTTCGATCAGGTCTATGTAATGTGTTGCTATTTTAATTTCAATCTAGTACTTTTCGTCGATTCATACTTCATGGTGTGAGTCATGAGTGCCCTTTACCAGTCAAATTATTCGACTATCCCCTTTTTAAAAAATTCTCTTTATTTGGATTACTCCCTTTGATCACAAATATATGTCGCAACATATAAGTATGAGTCTTACCTGCTTAGTTGAAATCCCATGACACTAAAAACAGACCGGAGCGCGTTCTTAATTTTGTTTTGGTATGTCTAGTTAATTACGCCTAAAGCTAAATAGCCTTTATTTTATAACGTCATGTTTACACCATCACTGTTTCTTTTGGTACGACTATCTACATACGTTAACAACATAGCAAAGGGCTCGACGGCTCATTCCGGCTCATAAAAGAACTGATAATTTGTAGTATTTCTGCAAACACAAAAAAAACAAGAAAAATATGGTGTTAAATTTCGAGGAGATTACCATCATGACAGGGGAGCGCCCATGGGGCAATTGATAACCCTCAAGTATTGGGGATCAGAACAGTCATCGAGGGTAAGTTTAACCCAATTTATTGATTCTACACAAGGGGGTTAAAGAATACCTATAAGTTTTAGCGGCCGAGTTGTTAATTCAACCACACATGAGAAGTACTTGACAAAATATATTAGTAACAAAAGAGGAAACAATGCATGGACTGGTGATGTGATGATTTTCTGGCGTCCATAACACACCTAATACAATGCTGATTGTATAGATGCACTAGTTCAGCGAAAAGAGTATGAAAGTTCTGTATTATGAAGCGGAAATGGTGATTTGTGTAATCTGGAATGATAATTGCAGCAAGGTGACAAGAGATAAAGCATGTGAAAACAATAGCAATAATAGTAACAAATGGATCAGGGTTCACAGTTTCAATAGAGGTAACTCTCCAAACAAAATATCAAGTGTTGGGTGAACAAATTACAGCTAGGAAATTGAGAAATCATGAACGCATAAAATGCTATTAGGACGAGATATAGTTCATGAGTTCTAATCATGTAGGCATTACATCAAGGTATATGGACCGCTGTCCGGCATGCATCCATATCTAATAGCTATACAACAAATCACTTGGTATTAATTTGCATCCACGGAATGATTTCCTTGGTACAACAGACAATTGCATTAAGATCAATACATAATATAAGCAATGTTTCCCATCACGTAGACAAGAACACCATTGTTTTACTCTTAGTGGCAACAACACATCCTCCCCCTTACATGTTTCTGTCACTTGAGTACAGGAAACAAGGAGGCATGAACCAAC
The DNA here is from genome assembly GCA_028641055.1 of Alopecurus myosuroides. Classification (NCBI taxonomy): domain Eukaryota; kingdom Viridiplantae; phylum Streptophyta; class Magnoliopsida; order Poales; family Poaceae; genus Alopecurus; species Alopecurus myosuroides. The sequence continues at coordinate 448,495,135 of CM054058.1, read as the reverse complement.
TATCTAGAATAAGAACCCCCTCTTAAAAATTCATACAATTACGTGATCAAAATAACCACACACATCAGAGAGTATTGCAAGAACATATTAAAACACTCTAAAGATATAAGTGAAGCTGTCATAAGACATGAAAAAATTAAACATAATTTCATGGTTCATCGGATCCTAGCAAACACAACGCATTGCATTACATAATGATGATCTTAATCATGTAGAGTATCTCACAAGACCTAAACAATGTGGCACAAAGAGGAGATACTTATGTCCCCCGAATTAGTGTTTTGAATGGAGGCGGAGCTCGCACGCGTTTCTGTAAAAATCCTCCGTGTGTCCATGTTATTAGGTCAAGGGATACTTATAAGCAAAGAGACGACGCAAGGCAGTGCCCGAGGCCACCAGAAAACCCCAACGTGCGGCCAAGGGGGGCAATAGGACGCCCGGTGCATGCGTGGATCCCCTCCATCTCTCCTTTGGACTCTATCTTTGTCATAATGAAAAAGTGATGCTCGTAAAACTTCATCTCATTCCGAGAACATTTTCTGTACCACTTATCTGAAACCAAAAACAGGCAGGAAACATAAACTGACACTGAGCATATTGTGAATATGTTATTCCATGAAAATTCCCAAAAAACAAAGGAAAAAATGTTGAAAACATAAGGCAATTGGTAGAAAACAAGCATGGAGCATAAAAAATTATAGATACGTTTGGACATATCAGCATCCCCAAGTTTAACTCAAGCTCGTCCTCGAGTAGGTAAGTGATAACAAAGATATTTTTTGATGTGACATAATGCCATTACAAACTTGATCAATCAATATGTAGAGGAATTACAACATGAGATCAAAAGACTCTAAGAAAGAAAGGATAAATTTTATTAAACAATGAAAACTTAGCAACTATGTTGCAACATGAAAAGCATGCAAATAATTTAGAACAAGTAATGATGCATTGAAAGTGATACATTTGTTTTGATCATAATAAATCATGGTAGAGTGGTATATCACTTGTCCTTTGTGGAATAAAAACATAAATGCCATGACAGCTCCAAAGTTCAAGGGTGACTAGATACAATTAATTTTAGAAAAACCAATACCATAATCATATTACACTTAATAATAAATTTTGAAACCAATTCTCTCCTAATTAGTGCATAAAGTAAGAAGGCAGAGACTCAATCATAAAACTAAAAGAAATTCCCTTCGTAGAGGGAAGCATAGATCACTCATGTGTTAGAGTTTTTCATTTGCAAAACAGAAACATTGAAAAATATAATTTTGAGAGAGGTGTATGCTTATGTCAACGAATGCTAATAAATGATTAAATATTTTTTCCATGTCAAATGGCTTCGAAGAGCGGCTACCATAGAGGAAAGGTAACATTCCTCCTCTCCTTTATTATCACTAACTGTTGTTCGACTGATTTCTCAGGAAAAATGTGTGAAGGAGATTGATGAGACATTATATGTTTGTATTTATCTTTTGTGGGCTGGGCACATGTTTGCCAAATCTTTTTGTAATATTAGAGACAATCATATTATGTATGGAAGTCAAGAGGTGAATCCATCCGACATGGAGAAATAATAAAGCATTTAATACTTCCTCATGTGCTAAACAGGAACACAAAATAAGATTTAGTAATTTTGAATGGTTTGAAGGTAGTACAAACAATGAATAGGTAGATATGGTGTAAATATTGGTATAAATTTGGTTTAGGGTGTTTGATGCACGAGTAGAGCTCAAACTCAGTAAAGTTGAAGGCTAGCAAGAAACTATGAGCGACCAACTAAAAGAGCAATAATGGTCATAATCATGCATAGCGACCAAACGTGATTGAACAAGTCATGAAGTGATATTACTATCTTAAAAATAAAAGATCATCAAGTCTAGTGACTTTGTTTATAGTCTGCAAAGTCAATCCAAATAAATCTTCAAAGCAGGATAGCACAGTAACAAGTCACATTACGATTAAAGCAACACATGATTTAATTTCAGTAACATAATAAGCACTCTCAATTATTTGAGATTAGTCATGGTACATCATAAATCACTATGCACACAATTAAAATAACATCTAGCATGACTTGTCAAAGCCTAGCCACGGTGTAAATAATCTTTGCACCGCTATTAACCATGAAACGTTTTACTCTCAGCCAAGACCAATCATCTTATTTGAAACAACTCTGGTAGCAAATACTCATCAAAGAACATAGATCTACTCATATATAAATCTTATATTTACTGATTGGAGGCACTGTAACCGTGTCCACGTTAATCCAAGAGATTAAGGAATTTTAACCCTTCGATCTATGTCTAATCCATCTAAAGTTGTCGGATTTAAGTTGTCTCACACGTGAGCCTCCAATAGCATTCGGCGGTGATGAGATTGAATCTCGTACAATCCTCTTCAATCAGCCCCAAATTTATCAGTAAAATTAGCTCGTGATTAACCTATGTGCAGACCTGGATTAATCCATGTCGTCTAGATTGTTCGTCCCCACGGCTGGTGTGGCCAAACCAAAGTTCTCACGCGTGACCGCACCATCTCGGACACGCATAGCACAGAGTCATCTAGACTAATCTGATTATATCATGTATAATTCCAACAGGGCGCTTTTCTTTCCCCGGTCGTCTAGAAAATTGAAACATCTTTTCCTACGGGTCAGATCTGTCTAATACCTTGATCTCAAAATTGGACAGAAGTTCTGGCCGGATCCTCTCGGTGCACAGATCGACAATAAAAAAACTTGCACGTGCTATGCGTAGGTCCCCCTAAAAAGAGCTAATCTAGGTCCCCTCTTCATATTGTTGGATCGTCATCGTGTGACTATAAATCGACCAACGCACCTTTATATTTTAGTCCCTTAAGTTTTTAAAATTCAACCCGCACTACACACTCATTCCACTTAAACAAAAGGGTATATCCCGCTACCCCCGGTTTTCTCGATATTTACAGCAAAATAGCCATCATGGTTATTTAGTCTGAGTATTGCAACAAATATACGAGTATTGCAACAAAATTTCACGTCACATGTACAAAAAATATAGTATTGTAACAAAAATTTACAAAATATTTCAAAAAAGTGTAACGTAACAAAAACGTGGTTACGTCTTGGCGGATCGAAACGGCGGAGACCTTGCTTCTTCATTATCAGGATTTCCTTCGAGGTGATGTGTGAGTAGTTCATCCTTAAACTACGGGTCCATAGCAACAACTACATGGTTGTACATTCTACTTGTGGTACCATGTCAAGATCTTAAGGGTTGCCCAAGATGGTCAAGATCGATATTATGTAATTGTTACATGTTATGTTTGGTGGGATCCCGATGAATTCTGAAGTTATGATCAGATTGTTTATGTTTCTTATGTGATCTAATTGTTACCATGTTGATGCTTTATTTACATTCTTGTATGATTATCGATCCATGTGGTTACTCTTGACAATTAGTTGTGTGTATCACCAAGAGTGAGTATACGCTCGTTAGTCGGTTCATGCCTCCTTCATCTCAAGGCTCAAGCGACAGAAATGACTAACAGTACAGATGTGTTGTTGCTACTAAGGGTAAAACGGTGCTTATGTCTACTTATTAATTATGGATATTTTTTATATTATGTATTGTGCTTAAGGCAATACTATGTTGCTTGCAACTAAATATTTAGAGAGGCAAGTATAGAGGAGCTCTCTAAGAGGAGTACTAGTTTTAGATGCATGCTTTGACAGTATATACATGTTTGCCGTAATGCCTGCATTAATGTAGCCATGAAAGTTCTTGTTCTCATAATATTGTTGTTCCAATTCTATCAATTGCTGAGTAGTAATTTTTTTATCCAACATGGTTGCTTTATTGTTTATGGAGAGACGTCATTACTGAAACTTTGTACCCTGGTCCATTCTTTTACGTTGATTACAACCTCGTTTACTTGCTTCCTGCAATTTCTAGCTTGTTGGTCCGTTTTTACTATTATTGCTTTCATCTATATTTTCCACACCATATGTTTAACCCTTTGTTTTTTCACGACGAGAAGCTTGACAAACTTCCTGGAAGGTTGGGGAAAATAAGGTTGTGTGTAGGTTCACTACAAATCTCGATGAAGACTTATCATCCTACAGGTTCGATAATCTTGGTTTCATCACTGAGCGAGCACGTCGTCGAATTGAGGCTAGTGGGCTTGAGCCTCATCGAGCAGATACCAGCCGATGCAGTGCGCAACCTCACTACCCTGAAGATGTTGTTGCTCTTGTTCAACGCCATCCCCGCGGACATCGGCGGCTGCGCCAAGCTCCGGTATATTGGGCCGCGTGCATAAATTTAAAATTTTACATCTTTTGTCGTTACCAACACGAGGATGCAGAATGTGTGCTGATGATGATGTCGGTGATGCCCGATGAAGAGTCTCACGGCTAAGCCAAGCGGTGGGATTGTTTCCGTCTCCCCTTTTCCAGCCTTCTTAATCCAGAAGAGTAGGTTCTCACGTGTTACCCCTCTGAGAGTTCACACACATACGTCTGGCAGAGTCCCGCAGCGCTTCGTCGTCCAGAACTAGGAACCACATGTGCTTATTGAGGTGAAGAGATCTTAACATATGGGAGAGAGAGAGAGAGAGATTATAACTAGATGTAATCAGAAGAGGAAACCTCAAAAACCCAATTATAAGAAGCCTCTGATTCAACAAGAGAGAGAAGACACAAAGACCAATTGATGTGTTCTCCCTTGAGGGGTGGGGTTATATATAGTGGGGGCCAGGGGCCACCTGTCATAGGTCTTAGATTGGTTTGGGAGGGCCCAAATCTGGCTGCGCCAAGCTCCCAAGTCCAATTTGGATTGGAATCCCCAAGGGGGGAGTCCTTTCCCTTCCCACTAGAAACTTTCATTTTCCCCTTTTCTCCTTTTGGAAATTCCTTTTCATTCCAAAATTCAAATAAGGAAGTTCTTGGATAGGTGTTGTGCCTTGTGTGTGACCCATGGGACAACCTGGCATCCCTTCCAAAATTGGGTGTAGCCCTGGGGAATTTATGGCCCCTCCAAAACCCCCCCTTATCGGGTTTTCACCAAAAATCTTCCGGAACCCTATATACTATCTATATAAAATCATTGAATCTATATAACAATGTCAGAAACACACTTTCTAACAACCTGCAACATCTCATTCCCGCTCATAAAATCTCTGAATGTAATTCCATACTGAACTATCTGGGTGATACCCGCTCTCTTCTTCGAACCATCTAATGTGAACAAATGATTTTTACGCCTTAAGTGTGTGACATCTAAAGTTTCGATAACAAGTAGACACAATCATAAAACTTTTTCCCAATAAGTAATCAATATCGGGACTGTGGACGTCCATATTGACTCCTACAAGTTATACGAAAGAACTCTGCCAAACTTGTTGATGATCAAGTATGTCCCCATTACTTCCATAACCAATCAATACCTCGGTGCGAAATAATTTACACGAACATAATTAAAATCATTAATCACAATGTCACATTATCCTCGAAATACGGTATTATTCCTCTACTGTTACTATGTTATACTATCCCCATTACTTACAACATTTCCTTTGAATGCGTAGACTTGTTAATTGATACTATCACAACGAGTGTATCCTCGATGTATATCTCTATTGTCTGGAGGATTAATTCCCGGTCTTGAACTATCATGATAAAATTCACACCTTCGAGATTACAATTAATAGCCATTTTGATCACCCAGTTTACGGTGTGATACTTGACTACACCAAACCAACCATTCTAGAATGCACCACCCTATATTCTCATGGTAAAAGGAAGCAAACAAGTTAATCAAACTATGATGATACAATTTATAGCAATACTAAAATAAGATATCGTATTATCTCAAATACTTGGGTCTACTCAGTCACAATGTTAAAACAACAATGTTCTCTCATTAATATTGACATATCAAATGTCCATGACCAGGAAAACATGGTCATCTAATATTAACGAGTTTGTCTATGAGACACGACAAAAAAGATATAATGGTGTGTTAATGTTTCTACACGTTTATATGGGTTTTTATTTTAATCTTATATTCAGTATCCATAGCAGTTATAGCATAAAACATAATACGTTAATAATATATTCAGATGTATTTTTTTGCCTCTTGGGTATACATCCAATAGTCTCACACTTGCACAAGAAACAATAATGTAGTGATGTTGGCTCCGCACCCAATGGCATTCTGGTGTATAATCTGTCCTTGGATCTGAAATTTCAGGTCCATGTTTATTTTCATATCTTGGAGATTCAGTTCTTACTTGATCTCAAATGATTCTTGTAGTTTAAATGTTTGAAGTTTTAATCTAGAAGACAACATGTTGTTCACAATATTTTAGGATCTTTTATAAACTACCCTATCTGGTTTTCTGAAGAACTTATATCTAACCATTTAATCGTTACACTTCCAAAGTGTATCCCATCTTACTGCTATTGTTATAGATTTTTTTCATACCGTTAAACTTTAGAATTTTCCTCCAAGTCTAACATGGAATTTATTATATTCCATTATGCCACCTGATTAACACTAAGTTTATTGTCTTGGTGATTATGCAGCAAACCCTTTATTAGTGTAATAATTTACACCAATTTTTGTTTTTGCATTTATCAGAAATATGAGGTAAAACTTATGTTCTTCATAAGGTTATATTTTCTTTTATTATAAAATGATCATATTTGGATTATGTTAAAAAGATTTTTAAACATAAGTCAAATCTGGTTGTGTACATATTACAGCGTACATGATTGGTCCAGTAATTTATAGGTATTGCCCTTCACATGTCTCTTTTATCTGTTCATTGATAATGAAATAGATATGCTTTGTATAAATATTTTGAATTCTTAAAAATCATTCCTTTGGTTTGCGACAAGATGCTAATTGTTGTTACCAACAATTTAGCTCCACAATTTTAACACGTTTGATCCGACATAGACAAGCGATGTAAAACAAGTACTATACTATATTCCATGCAGGAAAGTTTTATCATGAACTTTCTATGCAAACGTTATTACCTTCCCACTTCCAAAGTAGCAACACTTATATTTCACTTTATTTTAGTCATTTCATTGAAATACTATTTCAACATTTTTTTTACTATGTCACCAATATTTCCAATCAACGATATGTTGTTCACATAAAGTATTAGAAATATTCCTTAGCGCTCCTGAAGTCTACGCACGCTTCTATTTTTGTAGACAGTGTTGGGCCTCCAAGTGTGGAGGTTTGTAGAATAGCAGCAAGTTTCCCTTAAGTGGATTACCCAAGGTTTATCGTACTCGGGGAGGAAGAGGTCAAAGGTATCCCTCTCAAGCAACCCTGCAATTACGATACAAGAAGTCTCTTGTGTCCCCAACACACCTAATACAATTGTCAATTGTATAGGTGCACTAGTTCGGCGAAGAGAGAGTGAAATACAAGTAAGATGAATGTGTATAAGTGATAATAGCAATTTGAAATAAAATTGCATCAAGCAAACATGTAGCAGAACTGATTGTAAACGGTGTATCAATTCTTTGCAACAAGGGCTAGGGATCCTACTTTCACTAGTGGACACTCTCAACAATGATAACATAATTGAATGCATAAATACTCTCTTCACTATGCTACTTCAAACCACTCTCCGGTTGAATAACAAACACCAATCCATTGCGTAGGGCTATACCAGCACTCCTCAAAGTCGCATTCTCATGTCTAGTTAACCCCTCGCTGTCACTATGAGCGCCCTAGAAGGTACTAGACAAACACCACAATTTGATAGGGTCATCCAACACAAGATATAAACAACATGCTAAACCACACGGTGCACACATTGTCACCTTTACACCGTGATCTAAGTGTTTACGTAGATCTCATAACAAAACCACTCGAGTAGCATAATAGATGAAGAGTAACATCTACTAATTCAACTATATTACAAAGCTCACGATCACATAAAGATCACAACATGGGAGAGAGAGGTGAGACACATACCTACCGGTAGAGCCCTCAGCCCCGCGGGAGAACTACTCCCTCCTCATCATAGGAGACAGCAACAGCGATGAAGATGGCGGTCGAGTCGATGGAGATGGCTCCGGGGGCACTTCCCCGTCCGGCAGGGTGCCAGAACAGAGATTTTTGTCCCCCGAAACTTGTCGGCGGAGCTACGAATGTTTTTTATGGAAAATGTCAATTCCTCTAGGTTTTATGCATCGGGGAGTATATATGGGCAAAAGGGCGATGTCAACGGGGGGTGTCCAGGGGCCCCACACCACCTCCCGGCACGGCCAAAGGGGGAACCGCGCCCCTTATGGTGTGGTGGCTCCCGGGAACCCCTCCGGGTCTCTTCGGGACTCCCTGGACCCTCCAGGAATTCTAAGACTTATGGGCTTCGAATTTTACAATTCCGAAAATAATTCCAGAACAACTTTTCTGAAACTAAAAACAGCAGAAAACAGGAACTGGCTCTATGGTATCTAGTCAATAGGTAGTCCCAGGAAATCGATAAAATGACATAAAGTGTATAAGAAACATGTATCATATAGTATGAAAACAACATGGAACGTCATAAATTAAGGATACGTTTATAACGTATTAGCTCCCACTGACTTTTTTTTAACTCCACAATAATATTCACCGTCTTCAATGATCAAAACACTTTGATCGTTTTATCGAGGCAAAGATCTCAACTCCTTATGCTTTCTTTAGTTCCATGAATGGATAGTTAAAGCGCACATTCCCTTTCATCATATTATTGATTGAATATTCAATTGCAATATCTTGAAGAAAATTTATGCCTGACTAGTTAGAATAATTTGTGTAAACATAAAATACCATGCTACGGGATATTAAATCTCATTGTAGTCATTTTCTTGATCTTGTTAACAAGTCAAGCTTTCATGTATGTTTCCATCCATGTTTGTTTACAAATCCATTAAAGAATGTTAGGCTTCATGCACTTTCAAAGAGTATATAAAAATCGATATGCGGGGGCCGACCAGCTGCTCCCTTTGCTGCACCTTTTGGGCATTAGTCCCACATGGCTAGGACAACGAGCTTGGCTCCCCTCCTTCTCATGTATAAAGAGAGGCACCCATCTCTCTTTTAGCACACATTTTCTCTCTCTCTCTCTCTCTCCTCTCACCCGTGGTTCCATATTTTGCATCTGCGCTCAAGTAGAGGTTATCTCCACTTCGTTGCTGGATCAAAGCCTGGAAGTCGTCGTTTACACCATACGTGTGTACAACTACGAGGTGCTTCCTTTTGTGGCACTAGTCGCTACTTCAGCTAAATAAACTTGAGGTCAGCTACGTATGACTTCATCATCAACGCTTGTGTGGGAGAGTAATCCCCTCTATCTCTCTTCAAAGTTATGAACACCGATTCCCTCTGTTACTTCATATCTGCATAGTGATAGATCTTGGCTACATCGATGTCGTTGGTAGGATTTCTTTTTTTGTTATTATGCTATGAAACGCTATAATATACCCTTTAGATAAAATCAACGACACTATCTAACGATGTTAGAAATACTTTCTAACATTCGGGACATCTCATGCCCACTTATAAAATCTCTCTGAATGTAATTATATACTCCAGAACTATCTGGGTGATACCCGTGCTGGGTTGCGCAACGAGAATTTAAAAATTCCTATATGCATATTACGCAACCCCCAAGATCTAACCATGAAGATAAAAGTGAATAATAATTCCAAAATCTTGTGCTCGAGATCGTGTAGCAATCACCATGATGTAGAAGAGGTGTTGATGACGATGTCGATGAAGCCTCTTGAAGATCCTCACGCACAAGCCTATGGGTGAGGATGTTGCCGACTCCCCTTATCCAGCACCTTGATTCAGTAGAGTGGGGGTATCATGTGTTACCACTCTATGAGTATGCACACATACGTCGGGGTTAATTCTGCACCCCTTCGCCGTCCAGGACTAGATGTCGCGGGCGTGTATGAAGGTGGAGTTCTCAGCACAAGCGAGAGAGAGAGAGAGAGAGAGAGAGAGAGAGAGCAAGAGTAATTAGAAGTTAGATCTAATTGGGAGAGCACACCTCAAAACCCTAATTATAAGAAGTTCTAATTCAATCACAGGGTCTCTAAATAGAAGCTCTAATTAGACACTCTAATTCTAGAAGAGAGAGGGAGAGAGAGCCTTGAGAGCCAATTGTATACTTTGCCTTGAGCCTTGAGGTCGTTTTATAGTAAGAGGGAGGGGGACACTATCCAAGGGAGAGGGGAGTCCTAGTTGAGCTAGGAGAGGCTTGGCCATACCATGAGGAGGTGGACGCACCCATCCCCTAGCCCAACTCAGATTGGGGTGAGGTGGAGTCCAACTCCACCTCCCTCCTTCCGTTTTTGCTATTTATCATTTTTCTTTTCTCTTTTTATCTCCAATAAAATCAGGAAAAATATTGGGACGATGAATAGCATTATGTGAAGCCACTGGGGACCATCGAGAAGGCACCTTAATTATGATGGATCCATGGGGAAATTTACGCCCCTCCGGTACTCGCCCCCTCTATGGAAAGTCCTCTGAAACTTCTCCGGAACCCTGTGACCCCTATAGATAAATCATTGATATTATTTAACGATGTAATATTTATATTTCTGACATCCCGGGACATCTCATGTCCCCCCTGCATTTGCTCCGTAAAGCATGCAGACTCAATTTCTCTCTCATAACAACACCGCAGTAAATTCCGGTAGTAATAGAAATAAGTTTCGTTACTTTGGGGAATCTAATACCCTCAATATAAATTATCTCCAATATATAAAATATATCTATCACGCATAAAAACCGTTCCGATGATTGAAGAGGATGTGAGCTCAACAATCCCCATGGTGAGGGACCTAGGGTTTAGTAAGGGAAAAGGCTCTGGTGGACTGCTCGACTTGACAGGTTAATGTCCGCCGGATGTATATTCCAATGAGGTACATGGTGTTGCATAGATTGGATCTGGCGTGTTTTCTGAACTAGGGTTGCGTGTCCCTACTACGTCTCCCTCCCAAGACTTATATGTGGGGCTGGGTCTCAGGAGTTTGTACACGAGTCAGACTCGTTTTTGAGTATTCTCCCACGCCGCCTTTGTCTTGGTCTTGTCGTGGACTTTAGGCCTTGGTCACCCGGGGAATCTTCTAGTGGGCTTTAGGCCTTGGTCACTAATACGTCGAAAACGTATCTCCTTTTCCGAACACTTTTCTTTTTTTTCCTCTAAATTTGTGTGTTTTGGACACAACTAACATGGACTAATGTTGTTTTCACCATAATTACCTTGGTGTCTTGTTTTTGTGCAGAAAAATCAACTTTCGGGAAATTACCCAGAAAAGACCTCGTTGATGTTTTCACCCCGGAAGACCCTGGGAGCCAGAAGGGGGCCAGGAGACTCCGGGACCCCTTAGACTCCCCTTTCGACTACAAATAGCCTCCAACCCTAAAACACGAGGGGGTTCGTTAATTTTCCAGAAAGAAGTATGTATCTCCGCAGCCATCGCGAATCCTTTTTGGGTTCAGAAACTCCGTTCTGGCACCCTGCCGGGACAGTGAATTGGAGGAGATCATCGCCACCGTCATCACCATCGCCATTTGTAGAACATTCATAATTCTCACATATTCTCTCCTACAATTATCGAACTAGGACACTGATACATCTTACTCTGGACCCCAACTAACACTCACCCATATTTAAAAAAAATTCAAACCGCGTCCACTTACATTTGAACTAGTTCTTGCGGATCAATATCTCCAAGCTCGACCTCCCATTTCACAATTGTATCTCTCTCAATTTTCTGCACTCTACCATCTACTAGCTTGCCCGTTGATGGAAAGAAATTGACTATAAATTCGAATATCCGCACTGCGCCATCATCACCACCCTGCGGGCAGTGTGAGCGGGCAGAACTGGTCGAGGCCCTAATCGAACTCAAATTAGGTTGCAGAGATGCGCATTGCCGATTTGACGTTTTCTCGACAGGATCCATATCGTTCAGCCCACCCGCGACCACCACAAACAATCTATGGCCAGCCAGAACAGAGCGACACGCTCAGATCTAAATCAACTCGAAGGGGAACGAGAACATGACTAGGGGCACGAAGGAACTCACCGAGAACTCCGCTGCCGCTGAGAACGTCAGATCTGCTGCCACAGAGAGTTGTAGCTCAGCCGCCGCCGGATAAGAAGAAGTAGATGGCACGGTCCGGCAGGCGGTTCACTCGATTCAGTTGCAAGATCAGGGCCCATCTGTCTGAAACAATAACTGCCATCACATTTTTTTCGAGGAGGCCATAACATAAACTCACACTGAATTAAGATTGAGATGACCGTTTTAGCGCCCAGGTAGGCCAGTGGCTATTTGTACACAAAACAATGTAGCACAAGAGCTATTGTGAGGAAAAACGTCGCACCAGAGCTATTGCCGGAGAGAAACGTCGCACAGGAGCTATTGGCCCATTTATATAATAGTTTTACATTCTTTTATGGAATCTATCTGGACTAAACAATTGACAATATGCCGAGTGCCGTTTTTTGTTTGTTTGCCTATTTTTTATTATAGAAAAGTTCTACATGAAATGTTAGCAGAAAAATCCCGAAAAATTAGAAAATCAATATATATATAAGGAGATCAAGGAGTCCAAAATCAGCCGGATGAGTAGGACCGGGGGGCATGCAGGTTTCCTATGCGTCCTTGGGCCATGCCCCGGGCCGCGTTTTTCCCATCTGGATCCCCTCGAGTCGCCCTTCTCCTATAAATTTACTCTAACCTAAAAACATTAGGGGCGGAGAAATTTTCCATGAAACATATACATAACAAACATCATCTCGAAACCCTAATTCTGGTGTTCTAAATCCCTATTCTGGCAGCCTGTCAAGGAGGGAGTCATCATCGCAGGCCTCACATGTTTTGATCCTTCTTTCACCTTTAAGAAGTGCTCGACGAGTTCCCGGGGCAGGCCTGGCATATCTTGCGGATGCCAGGCGAATATATCCCCGTTCTCACAGAGGAACTTCACGAGCTCGCTTTCCTATTTGGGGTCCAGGTTGGCCCTAATGGTGACTGGCTTCTCCGGGTCGTGGGGGTTTAGCCTGGCTTTTTTGGTGTTCTGGGCGCTGAAGGTTTCTTTCATCTTCAGTGTTGCCTCCTTGCCGACTGGCATCTCTCTATTTTTCATCTCCTTCTTCAGCTCGGTCACCTCTTCTTTGGCAATGGCGGTTTCTGCGCATACGGTATTCGCCATTTCACACTCCTTTGCCAGCTTGAAGTCTCCACTCACATAGTGATGACACCGCCTTTTGGTCCTGGCATCTTCATCTTGTTTTAGACGTAGCATGGGCGCGCCATGAATTTGGCGAAAATCGGACGCCCAAGTATGGCGTGCTACACACGTTGGAACGGTACAACCTCGAAAGAGATTATTTCCGTTCGGAAGTGCTTTTCGTCGCCGAAGGTGACATCCAGCGAGATTTCTCCCATGGATCCATCTTTTCTTCCAAGGACAATGCCATGGAACTTCACATTGTTGTGGTTTAATTGCTTTCGGGATAACCGGAGCTTGTTCAACATTCTGAGGTACAGGAGGTTTATGTTGGCACCGCCGTCCATGAGGACCTTGTGGAGTCTGGTGTTCTCCATGATTAGGCTCCCCACCAATGCGTGTGCTCCGAGATCTAGAATGTTTGGTGGGTGGTCTCTGTGATCCCATGTGTTTGATGTTTCAACATACTTTAGGAACTTTAGGCTAGATGGCATAATGGATTTGATTTCCCTCCATGTGGCTTTCACCTTTCTTGCAGATGGTGTTGCTAAGAAAGTGAGATTTATGCTCTCTTGTACCTTGGAGAATTTTGGTTCACCCTTTCTCTCATGTTCCTGGTGTCGTAGGCACTTTCTTATTCTCCTCCTTTGGGGTTGGGTTTCGGGTTATACTTCCTTTTGATGGTTTCCCCTTGTACCCAATGTCAGAATCTCGCTTGAGTTCGCTATTCAGGCGACATTGCTAGTCTAAGTGTGTTGGTGTCCCAAACCTGGAGTGGTGGAGACACGGCTCCAACCTCATTTTGTCACAATCCATCTTCCTGATGTCCTCATTGAAGTATGGTTCTTTTGTCTTTACCTTCCATTTTCCACCATTTGACGGTTCTCCTTTGCCGAAAGCGGCGTTTAGTTCCTTTTGGAATTTTTGGCCGATCTGGGTTGGGCTTCCGATTTACTTTTGGCTATCTTCGACTGTTTATGTATTGGTCGAATTTTCCGCCATTCATTTCATCTGCTGTTGCGTGCTTGTTGGCGGTTGTCAGCATGGATCCGAGGTCCGGGTGGTCGGACGATGTGATCATGAACTTGACCAATCAGTTCCTCAAGTCATTGACGAACACATGCATTGTCTGGAGGTCGCTTACCCTCTCGCAGCTATTCTTCAATGCAGTCCATCGTGATATGTAATCCATATTGGTTTCGTGGTTATACTGGACGCAGTTTTGTAGCTCGTTAATGCTCTTGGCACGTTTGTACGTACCCCCACCCATGTTCTTGCTCCTTGGATTAACATCAAGTGCAGAAAACGTACTGCTTCTAGATTGGATCCACCATTGATTTTCACAGCCATGTGGTAATCCAGCTGCTAGGTATCTTGGTTGGTAGATCCGTCGTAACGCTCATGCGTCGTTGGACTCTGGAGAATCCTGCCTGGAGCTCTAGATGTCGGATGGTGTTGCCAAAACACTTAGGCCCTAGATAGTTTGCATCTTTGGCTGCTCTGATCGCATCCAGCATTTCTCGCACATCAGAGTGCACAGATCTGGAATGGTGCGAGCCACTGTGTCTTGAGTTCTCGCGTCTTGGCTCGGCTTCCGTCTTTGCCGCTGGTGTATGCTGCGATCTGGGAGGTGTTCGATATCTATGTCTTCCCCCATTGCCATGCTGCGGCGAACGTGAGCGCTCCTGTCTTTGTCGTCCCGCCGATCGTCCGGCTCCACCATTGGGATTTGCCGGATGTGGTAAGTTATCCCTATGCCTGGTTGTGCGGGTTTGATGAGGGATGTCCTCCTTATGAGGGGTTGGGTCTTCCCCGCCATTTTCCTCATGCTTTCCATTATTGGAGCCTGTCTTTGACGCTTCATCGTCCTATTGTTCCTTAACCTTTTCTTTCGAGGCTATGGCGAAGCTTGGTGGAAGGACGGTTATAGTATGAGTTTTGCACAGTTGAGAATTCTCTAGCAGCTTCCTGGAACGCGCTTTGCCATTTTCCTGATGGACTAAGGCCTGACGCTATAGCATGTTCCCGTACTTTATCTTGTCTTTCAACGGGTAGCAATCATCATTCATGATTTCATAGGCTACCGTCGCATTTACTGCCAGGGTCCCGAACACGATTTCTCCCTTGGAATTTTTTCCTTTTGATTCCTTTGTCCAGTTGATGGTTGTTATTCGTTGGCGGACTGGATCATCTTCGTTCGCAATTGGCTTCACAACCTTGGACCGGATGACGGATCGTTTGACGCGCCTCTCACACTCCTCCACGGAAGCCTGGGCCTCGTTGATGGATTCTCGTCCACTCTTTAGTTCCTTGCACTTCTGCTCCAGGTAGTCAGTATGTTTCATTAACGTCTAGCGTATGGCTTCCAGGAATTGCGGGGGTTCCGCTGTATTGACCGGGGTTCGGAGCAAAGCGTACTCATCGAGTTCGTCAATGATCTCTAATGGTGGTGAGGATTTTTCTTCCGATCAACGTGTTTCAAACCGCTAGATCCACCTTCATCTAGCGGCTTGTCCTAGAGATCCAACCTCCGTGGTACTGCTGTCGACGCCTGCTTTGGCGGATCTGACTTTTTGGGTGGCGGAGGCGGTGATTTAGACTCCGCCTTCTGGAACTGTTCTTCCAGAGAGGGCGGATTTTGATTTTTGCCATCTCACAATTTGGTAGCCAATTTTTCGAGGGCTTGCGCCTCCTTGGAGGGCGTTTGTTCATCCTCAGCAGCTGGTTTTGTTGGCTCTGTGATATAGACGTCGTTGGAGAATCCAGAGGTTCTCCAGAATTTTTTGGCAAAGTGGATGTCGTCGTCATTAGAATAAGTTCCAGCTTCCAAATCTGTTTTACCGTCAATTGCAGCTAAGATAGATTCTCGTTCTGAGTTTTCTTTCGATGGCACAGCTTGCACCCTACCAACGAATATAGATCCAGTAATTTGGATTAAAGGCTGAATTGTAGATCTACATGAGTTGGGTGCGTCTTTGTTACCTTTGATTTTTGGGTGGCGGGTTGGAGCGAAGAACATACTTTCCACGGAAAACCCCATTGCTTCTACGGTCACCCCAACAAAGATATTGGCGGTGGCGATCAAGACGACGTAGGAGCAGACGATGTGATTTCGCGTCGGTGTTACCGTGTTGTTGTTGATGAGGTAACTTTCGTATGGTCCCGGGATGACGCTTCCGACGGCGATCGTGTCGCCGATGCCGCCTAGGAGTCCTGCCTTGAAGGTCACCCTTGGATGTAGCTTGCCCCATGGTGGGGGCTAAATGATTTATTCCAATATCATGCTTCCCGGAAGGGGTAGCCATATAAATGGGAGTAACCGCATGGAAGACTAACATGGGGGAGTGCTTTGGGGCGAGGAAACGGTGATTACCCAGGTTCAGGTTAGCCGGAGAGGCTCCCTACTCCCTACAAATTAACTACGACGACTGTTGTCGGGCATAGGTTACAAGTACCTAAGAAGATTGAGTATGAGACTAAATATGCCTAGGGTTAAGCCTGTCCTACTTTATATAGAGAGACCGATCGGGTCTTACACGAATACGAACCGCACAATGACTAAACCTAACAATCTACGGTCATCTGGATCTTTGAGATGCAAATGAGCTTTTGGCCGCCATTGCGGATGCAGTCCTACGCTTCATCCCATCTGGGCCTCCGTCTTTGGGTATGCCCCTATGGTAAGGCCTCTGTATGCCGGTAGATACCCCTTTTAGGATATCTCCTACAATAATAACTGGATATTATTGTCTCTAGGGTATATCTCCAACATGGAGACCAATCAACCATGTTGAAGTTCCACTTGTCATAGAAGATTTTCCTTTCTGACTGCTCACTAGAAGATTCACCAACAACTTTGGGTTGTTTCGTGTTGCCCCTAAGCTCATATGTCTCCTTATGAAGCACCCCTTGGGTTTCAAGAATGCGCTTTCCGTTCGGCATAGGCATCATAATTCTCTGGAACCAGTTGATCTTATTTACCTTTTCCTTGGTGGGTGGTCAAGGAGGAGAATGTCTCTAGAAGGTGTTGCATTCTTCCTTCTATATCTAGGTGGGGCCTCCATATCTTCCTCATCATTGCTAGACGCAAATGAAGCACGGGATGCACTACGATTACTATCATGTGAGAGACTTGGAGATTTTAAGATTATGAGGAGTGAGGTTTTGGGTGTTCAATCCATCCATCCTGGATATAATGAGCTTCATCACGTATGGAGCATAGAGAGGAGTCTTCTTCTCCAACATGTCATGATATATCTCACAATAATAAATTCCATCACATCAATCTCCTTCCCTTCAACCTCAGAGCCAGCAAATAAAGTTTGTTCATAGTGGTACATAAGGTTGACCAGTCCACCACAAATGATATCCAAATTTATTTTTGTGGTGCAATGCTTTAACAAAACATGTAGGTGAGAATATTTAGAGTGGGTGGAAGAACTTGGGCTTCCAAATGATGCCTCCTATTACATATAAGGGAGCAAGTTTATTCTTGTTGTACTCAGACCCTACTGGGCGCATCATCTTCCCAACTACTATCTGTGCCCCCATGGAACCTGTAGCTGAGCAATCTAGCAAACTCTCTAGAGTTGGATCTGCAAAGTGCGGGTCATTTCATCCATGTTAGAGAGCACTCATCATCATGCTCTAGATGTTGGAGATATCCTATAGAGACAATAATATTCAGTTATTATTCTATAACCAATTTCATAATTAAGTTTATGTCATCATGATATAAGCTCTATAGTACTTGAAAAGTGAGTTTTCAAAGGAAACCTTTGTGCTGGTGCGAATATATAAACAAACAAGAGTTCCTAATATTGTCTCTAAGATTATCTTATGGTGTGTGAGATGACCAGTTTTTCCTGATCATGGAAATTGATAAAGTCTAGCAAACATAAGACTTTATTGATAGGGTAACAATAGTACTAATCGGACCCAAGTATATGATCTTGCTAAGATACTAGCAGTTGTAATGTATTTAGAGAAGTACATATGGATTCGTCATTTACTAGAATTCCTAAATTATGATAATATTTAGTGACCATAAAATCGATAGTTATACGTTGGATGTCTTCAACCGTCCATCATAACAGGGGATTATAACGTTGACATCTGGGTATAACCTATAGCATGTAATAGAACTGATATAGTTCCAAGTAGTACTTAACTCCTCTAGATGATGGAAAGATACATGCTCTAGGTCCTCTCAGTATCACCGATGACAACCAATCGTCATGTCAGACATAGTGTTATTTATCACAAGGTCATCGGGGATATGGATGACAAAATATAACGATGTCGGTACGAGTTTTATATGTGTTATGATCAAATGGTTTGATCATACTAGAGAACATTGTATCACCTCATCATATTGTTGGTATCATTAAGTTAAGGGAATAACTTCAATGAGTTACTTGAAGGTCCATTTGTTCTTTGTGGAAACACATGAGCCCGCATGGGTGTCCACGGCCTCAATGTTGGTTATATTCTAGTAAGTCCCCGACGTATGTGTGTTATCGAGTCTTTGCGGGTCACATGCTCAAGTAGTGCCAACCTTTAATTAAGAGAATAAAGATGTTTCTAATTGTTTTATCAATGCTCGACGTCAATACGATGTCATAGAAACAAGTCTGATGTCAACCGGATGTGTTTCGGGGAAGTTGCTATGAGAGAGAAATAATGTCGGGAGAAGACAGAATTTTATAGGAGGATCTGAGATGTCCCAGAATGTTATAAACATATTTGTAACATCAGTAGCTAAGGTGGGTGACTTTATCTATTAGTTTCATAGGGTTCCGAAAGAGTTTCGGGCAAAAACGGAGAAGGGGGATAAGTGCCGGAGGGAGGCGGAATTGCCCCCATGGCCACACTAATTTTGGGATTGTTAGTAGGGCCCTAGGGCTCCAGACAAGGCGCACAACTCATCCCTGGTTCCTTCCTAATTCGGTTCAAGAGAGAAAATACAAATACCAAAGGAAAAAGGAGTAAAATGTAAACATGAAGGAGGGGGAATGGACTCCCAAAGGGAGTCAAGAACGAGTTGGCCTAGGAAGGGGTGCAACCACCTCCTTTGGGTGCGGATTAGGAGTTGGACTCCCTCCCCCAAGGAAAATATCCCCTTCCTCCACCTATAGTAGGACCCCAATCCCTTGAGGCAAAACACATCAATTAGCCCTTGTACCTTTCTCTCTCTCTAGTAGAATTAGAGCATCTATTTGGACTATCTATTTGGGCCCCTCTAATTGGATTAGGGATTCTTCTAATCGGGTTGTTGAGGGTCCTCTTTTGATTAGACCTAGATCTAATTGATATTTTCTCTCATGTGTTGAGAACTTCCAGAATCATAAAGCTCTAATCAAAGTTGATTAGATCTACCAATTAGCAATGCTAGAAGGTTGTCTCTCTTTGTCGGCGCCGAGCCCTGGATGGCAGAGTGCTGATGGGTTGACACGACCATACACATGCAGGTTGTCGTGGGGTTGTCACAGCAAGTGTCCTCTTCTGAGAACTAGATTGTGAGGCCAGTACTACTGAGCGAAGCCTCCAAAGGGTTAACGTGGAAACAAGAGACGCGATTTACCCAGGTTTGGCCCCTCTATTGAGGGTACAACCTACTCCTGCCTTTTCACTATTGGGAAATCAAGTTCTCGATTACAAGGGGCGATTCCATCTTCCGATGTCTCAAGAGATATTGCTATCTGCTAGAACTTGTGTTTCTATGTCCCGGGGTCTTGCCTTATATAGTAGACGAGTTCCCCAGGTTAGAAGGCAATTCGGGTTATAATCGTCGTCGGAGTCCTAGAGTAATCCAGTCTTCGTGGCGCTTCGTCTGGTTTATTCCATAAACCAGACTCTCATGTCCGGCCTTGGGCCGCTGAGCCGATCCTAGGCCTCCGCACCTATGACACGGACTCTGGGCCCAGGTCTGCTTCCATATCCGGGTTATGCTTGAGCACACCCAGGTCTTAATTTTCTCACAAGCTATCTCGTAACTAGTTTCGACTGGTTATAAACTGGACCATGGCATATGAACCGGCAGGATCATATTCCGGTTTATGAGGGTGGAAAGTAAGGTACCAAATTACCTATTACCCCAACATTATCCCCCAGGTTAACGTGAACACCTAAGTCCAAACTTATGTTGTTCACGTTAAGCTCTCTATGGAAATTTTAGACGCAAATTTGTTACTCAAAAAGGTATTCATCAAAAAATCTCTGATCCGGATTTTACGGGAATCATCTTCTTTTCTTTTACTTCACTCCTTATCTCTAGCATCTTATCTTTTTATTCTTGGCCCAGGAAAACCTCCCGGCGAACATATCTCTAAAATCTCAGGAAAGAAAAATATCCCAGATTTGTCTGCACGCATTTAAGTGCGTTTTTTTCAAAGAATTTCCAAATTATCCTTCCATTTTTATAGATGCAATCTTCCTCGATTTTTGGAAATAGCTTAATCCTGGGGGTGTTTAATGTAAAAGTGCCACCTAACCCTAGGGTTAGGGCTCCCATCTATAAATAGCCCCTAGGGGCCCCTCCGTACTCATTCGCACACCACGCGCCCCACTTCGTCTGCTTCCTCCAGAAAAATCTCATGCATGTGCCGCCGTGTCTGGAGCATCGCAGTCGTTTGTCAAATCATGGTGAAGGAGAAGAGCCTGGCTACTAGAGCCGCAGGAACCGGCAAGAAGAAGAAACCCGACAGTGCGTCCGGTTCTGCTGTTGGTTCTGTGGCCAAATCCAACATGGGCATGGTGCAAGTCCGAAATGACTCAACGCCAACTCCAAGAGATGGAAGATTCCGGTTTACTTCCAGGAAACATATCCTGGCGTGCTCCTGGAAACGAGATCCGGCCCGAGCCTAGAGAGGGCGAGGTAATATTCTTTGAAGCTCACATACACCGCAGGTTTCGTCCTCCCGGTTCATATTACTTTTGCCAGCTTTTAGAGTATTATGGCCTCCACCTCCAAGATCTACCTCCAAACTCTATTCTCAACGTTAGCAATTTCGTTGTTCTTTGTGAGGATTATCTCCAGGTAGAACCTAACTTAGATCGCTTCTTCGAGTATTTCTATTGTAACAAACACCCGGATGTAGCCGGGGGTGAACTGATCCACTATGGTGGTGTTTCCTTCCAGAGGAGAAAATACATAGCTTATCCGGGTATCCCATTAGCTAGCAACCCGAAACTCTCGCAAAGAACCTTCTTATATTGTAAGAACACCTCTCGTGAAGATAAACCGGCCTTGCCGGGTTATCTTCTCGAGCGCCTTGTTTACACGAGCACAATGAACTCCTATGCCAAGCCGACTGATAGAGTCAAAGTTAAGCCCCTTATGAAACGTGTAACCTCTCTAGTAGTCCATGGGTTAACTGGGTTAGACTTAACCCAGACTTGGGTGAACTGGCATATTCCACCTCTCAGTATCAGGAACCGGCTACTACATCAGTATTCCGGTCTATTAGATTCCATGAGGTATTCTGCAACCCCAGTCTCCAAATATGATTTGGTGGCTACATGAAAGATTTTGTTGTGTTGAAGAGGGATATGCTTCTTGATGTCGGGCTCCCAGCATTCTCCTCCTCTAACCCGGCTCCTCCTGTAACTTTATCCTTTCATGAATTATTTTTACTCTTGTGAACTGAAGTTTCAGCAATGCTAACCCGGCTTATTTCCGGTTTATAGCTTTCGGACTCTTTTTGGGTTACCACTGAAGAACCTACTTCCACTCCTAAAGATGATGAATCTGAAGAGCAAAGTGAAGAAGAGGATGAGGTTTATGAATTTGACTCTCTTGGTCACTTGCATAATCAATTTGCTGATGCTAGTTACTTGCAGGATGAGCTGGCTGAACAGGAAGGTGCCGGTTTAGGGAAGGGGGAGCATCCCAAGAGGCGCCGGATCATGGTATTCCGGATCTACACCCCATTACTCCTATCACTGGCTTGAATGTGGTAGTTGAGAAAGACTCCCCTTTGACCAACAAGAGAAGCCGACAGGCCGTTGCAAAGGTGCCTTTTTCTAGACTGCTCAAAACACCTTTGAACCCGTCCTCACATGAAGAAAATGCAAGATGACGAGGATACCAGGAAAAGAAGGAGAACCATGAGCTCCCGCTCAAGCGATTTACAAGCAGGTTGTCCTGAGAAAAATCCTTCGCGCCGGGTTTCCAGAGCTCAAGTTTCTCCTACCGCTTCACACCCTTTGGCGGGGCAAATTCATCCTGAGTTGAGTCACACTTTTCATACAGATTCTCCCAACTCTGGTTCTTCCCATTATAGCGGGGACAGTGAATTTTCCATCAATTTTGGGTAAGTTAACCCCTCAGTTCTTAATCATAATTGCAATTAATTCTCTTGTTCTAGCTTTCAGTCTTATACTTGTTCATTTTTAAGGGCTCAAGCTGTGATAAAGGCAACTCCAGTTTCATTTGCCGCTCCAACGGATAACCTGGAGAAAACAGTTCCTGAAGGAATTGAGAATGCCCCGGTAGATCAAGCACCAAGTCAAACTGATACTGATGTTGATGCCACTATCCAAGACATGGACGTTGAGGTGAATTCAGCTACTAGTGAGCCGGCTAATGATCCTCCTGTTGTGGATCCGTATGTTTCAAACCCGCATGCTGAAGATACAGATGTCGTGATTACCGGTTCTCGGGTTGTGAACCATGTTGGAACCTCAACTGTGTTATCCAAAGTTGTAGAAGATGTTAAGCCATCCTTTGAGCCAAAATCAGTTCCTTCCAACCTTAATCTCGAAGGCCAGAGCTTTGATGTTCTATTTCACGAGCTTTTCCAAAACCGGTTTCGCGCAGATGGAATAATTAAACTTTTGAAGAAAAGATATGACGTAACTTCAATACACATAACCTGTAGCCATCAATCTTCCAGTTTTGTATCTATAGAAAAACTTGAAGATTTCAGTTATATGTTCTAACTTGGAATGTAGCCCCCAAATGCCGGTTTACAAAATGATTGTGATCTAGAACTTGTTATTAACTTTTTAACCAATAAACTTGATTAATCTGAAATGTTGTAGCCCCCAAGTGCCGGGTTGCGAGCCTGCAGCTACTCGGTACTTACTTGTACTCTTAGGAAAAATTCTTAAATCTGAAACGGTGTAGCCCCCAAGTGCTGGGTTGCTAGCCTGCGGCTACTTGGGACTTAGTGAATATTCCATCTCATTGGTAGGCTAAAAATCTGTGTAGCCCCCAAATTTCGGGTTATCTTCCAGTGGTAACCCGGAAGTTTTTTCATCTTATTGATCTAAGAGCCTAGATCTTATATAACCCGGATTTTGATGTGGTTGTCATTTTTTAGAGTCTCGAATCTTCCTCTCGGAAGGAAATTTCAAACTTGAAGAACTTGTTGGCTCAAGAGGCCCAGAAAACCGAACAGGCGAGGAAATTGCAACATGACCTAGAAAAAAAAGGTTGATGATGCTGCCAAAAACATTTCTATTCTACAACAAGACTTTGAGAGCCGGGAGAAAGCCTTTATTGAGAGGGTTGGAAATGCTAAGAAAAGCAGTAAGAGACCAAAGGTAAATTTTCCACGGTTAAGGATCTACTGAATGATATCACCTGCAGTGTTTTTGGTAAGCTCACTTCTTGTTCGGTTCATCATTTATGATTCTCTTCTGATTCACCGTCTTCTGTTTTTCCCATAAAAATCCGGTTTATGAATGGTTCGCACTTTGTATTTTCTAGGCAGAATGCACGATAATAACCTCAAGCTTCCAAAACTGAAATTGAAAGCTCTTTTCACCTTGATCCGGCAATTATATGTTGGGGGTGGTGAATGCATCAAGGCTGTTAGGAACTGGGATAATGCTCCTAGGAAACTCCATGAGATTCTTGTGGAGTTAACCCATGTTCCCCAATGGATTGATGAACATAAAATATCAGCTTGCCGTCGTGGAGCAATCAAGGTTATGTCTTTGGCGAAAGCCTATCACCCACAATAAAATCCGGATCTTCTTGTTGGTGGCTTCCCTGAATACCGAGCTAATAGGACCAAGTATGAGAGAAAAGATTTTGCCAAGATAGAAAAAGATTGCCGGTTCCAAGCTTGCTTGGTTGCTGAGAAGTTAAAGTTGAAGGATCTTTGTCCTAGGTATATTTCCTCAAGCAATCGTAAGCCAGATTTTAGTCCTCAAGTGGTGACTGTTGTTCGCCATGCTCCACAGAAGAGACGGCTTTCTGTAGCCTCATCCTCTGGTGCGCCACAGTCTACCACTCTCTTAGTTTCTGCTCCACCTCGTCCCTTGTATGAACTGGATGATACAAATGATGCTTTGGCTTAGCTGGAGTGAAGATATATTTCAGAAGCTGAATTCTAAGATCCAGAAAGCACTCAATGCGAAGGTGAAAAAGACCCGGAAACTCAAGACCCGGATTCTGGATCCGGTTTAGAGTCTGCACAACAGAAAGGAAAGTTTGTCGTGTAATCGAAAGAAACATTTGTCAGTTTGAGAATAATTCGGCCCTGATGGGATTGTAATAGGCTAGTGTGCATGTGCACTTATGATACTTTTGGTATGTAATAACTAGGTTTTTTGCTAGGTTATGCAAAATTTTCTGGGTTATTTTTATCGGATAACTTGCAATATCTTTACCCTGAAACAAATCTTTCCTTTGTCTATTTGGTTTATCTTTGCTATCTAGCTTAGCCGGTTTATCGCATGACTTATTCTACTGTTTTAAACTCTGGCAAGTTCAGGGTCATAATTACTTCGTTTTGTCGGGTTATAATATGATTGACTCGTAGGCATCTAGGTCATAAAAATTGCGTGTAACCACTGACTGGCAGGCAAGTATAACCAATATAATATGGCATATGCCATATTCTTGAGATATAAATTGTGCTCTAGCATCAGCCCCCAAGTAATCATATAAGAAAACATAATTCTCTTTAAACGATAAATTTGTTGAAAAGCCACAATAACTCCAATTTTCCAGGTCTGCCCTTTTTATTTCAATGATAACATAGTGATTACAATGATCCTATGTATAGTATGGCCTCAACTAGGCTATGTTCAATGGTCTGCCAGTTTCTTCCTCAGATGTTCGTGATTTATCAACATCACGCATATCAATGAGGTAATATGACCTGTTGTGTAGGTTTTTGCTGACTACAAACGATCCTTCCCAAGGTGGACTTAGCTTGTGCATCCCATCTTTTTTCTGAATAAGAAGTAGCACTAAGTCTCCTTCCTGAAAAATTCCGAGTTTTAACCCTGCGGCTATGCATGATAGCGATGCAAGTCTGGCTGGTATATGGCTGACCTGGATGCTGCAAGTTCGCGTGCTTCTTCCAAAGCATCTAACGAGTTCTGACGAGCTATCTCATTCTCAGTTTCCATATATGCAGCTACTCTTGGTGAGTCATGACAAATATCACTTGATAGAACTTCCTCTGCCCCATAAACCAGAAAAAATGGTGTATAACCTGTTGACCTGTTTGGAGTTGTTCTTATGCTCCATAAAACAGCAGGTAGTTCTTCAACCCAACAACTTGTGGTTCTTTCTGCTGGAACTTGAAGTCTGGGTTTGATACCCTTGAGAAACGCTTGATTAGCTCGCTCTGCCTGTCCATTGGACTGTGGATGTGCTACTGAAGCTAGGTCAAGTCTGATATGATTCCACTCACATAAACTTTTCATTGCTCCCTCACACAAATTTGTCTCATTATCTGTGGTAATACTGTTGGGAATATGCCCTAGAGGCAATCATGTATGATGTAATTCCCACTGTATTCATAAAGTTATTAAGTTGTCCTTGTTTTGAACATCTGATATATATCATTGAATATGTGATTCGATTGTGGAACTATATATTCATGTTGTTCATACTAGATTGTCCTTGGTCCTTTAGGTTGTGGTGGACACACACCCTAGACTAATGTGAGTGTTGGCTGATGACACGGTTCCACTTGTCATGGGCATGGTGATGCCATTCCAACGTTCACGGACTTGGCTAAAGAGTTTAGCAAGTCGGACTGACCCACATTGAGATGCAACGATCAAGTCGTCATTTGTAGTCTCAATCAATGTAATCCTTAGACCTGAGGTTGTCGCACAATCCGAGTTGTGGATCACCGACTTAGGTTCTGTCAAACGTTGTTCTGTGACAAGGCAACTATAAAGGCAGAGTTCGGGTCGAATGAGAAGCAAGCTGCGTGATGTGGATAATCAAGATGGGATTTTGCCCCTCCGATTGGAGAGATATTCTCTGGGCCCTCTCGAGTGATATGATTCAGGAAGCATGGCCATGCGCGACTCAGTTAAGTGTTAACTGTGTCTATTGACTAAAGAGTTAGTCAGATGAATCACATATCACGGATCGAGAAGAGAGTTGAGCTATTTAAGGGATGACGATAAATCGCCTATAGCTCGACAAGGTATATCGTGAGGCAAAAGGGACTAAGATGAATATCGCATTGAAAGGTATGTCGTCATGACTCAATGGGACTTGGGAGTCGGCACGTTCTGCTAGGAGCCGCTACCGATTGATCGATTGGGAGTAGGACTCCAATCGTGTCCATGTCGCCATGAGCCTGCAGGGTCGCACACTTAAGAGCGGGAGCAAGCATTGGTTGGGTTGGACCTGAACCGGAAATGGACTGAGTTAGTGAGTCGGACTCACGGAGGGAATGGGCCACAAGTGTTGTGAAGCCCATTACCATACGCTATATAAAGAGGGGCGCAGGTTGCCCAGCGGGCACGTTAGTCCACTCTCCCATGCGTTGGGAACCCTAGCCCCACTCAGTCCAGCCGCCGCACCGGACCTAGCAGTCCGCCGTCGGAGCTCCTCCTCGTACGTGTGGATACCGGCAGAGGTGCTGTACGTTCAGCACTTCGACGTTCGAGGGATTGGATCGGCCGGACCGGATCGTGGGACTGCACTGCCCCGACCCGACGCGCTACATCGATAATCCGCACCTGCGCGTCTAGTGGTAATACTCGTGGCCTTCTACCTCGGCTAGATCTTGGTAGTATCGCGTAGGAAAAAGTTTTCGTTTATCTCTACGCGTGCCAACAAATACTATGTGGATAACCAAACCGTAAAACCCTTTTCTTCAAAAAGAATTGACTGCTGTAACCGCGTCACAGTTACTGACCGGTTCAGCTTCCCCCCACTTTGTAAATTTGTCAACTTCTACCAATAGGTGAGTCTTTTTGCCAGACGATATTTTGAAAGTTCCTACCATGTCTAGTCCCCAAACTGCGAAAGGCCAAGTTATCGGAATTATGCGCAAATTCTGAGCTGGCATATGATCCTGCCTTGAATACTTCTAACATCCTTCCCATGTTCGCACAATGCACTCTGCATCAGTAAGCTAGAAAAAATCCATGCCTCAAGATTTGTTAATCAATGACCTGGAACTTCCATGATGTCCACAATCTCCTGAGTGGATCTTGTTCAAGCTCTGACACCCTTCTTCTGGAGAAACACATCATTGAAAAATTCCACTCACACTTCGTTTATGAAACTCACCGTTAATAATTGTATATGACTTGGATCGTCTTATAACATGGCGAGAAATAACCTCTTCATGCGGGAGTTCACCTCTCATAAGATAAACTAGATATGGTTGTAGTCCATTTTGGAATTGCATGAAGCGCAGCTACCAGTTCTGATTTAGGATCCGGATTTGCCAGGTCTTCTTCTGTGGGAACCTTGACTGACGGGCTATGAATCTCGTCCAGAAATACATTGGGTGGAACTTTTTTTTAGAACCTAGACGAGACAGAGCATCAGCTGCTTCATTAAGACGTCGATCAATATGATCAACTTTATATTTCTGAAAATGTCCTGCTAGCTGGGTAACTTCTTGTCTATAAGCTTCCATAACTGGGTTTTTAGAATCACAGGTTCCTGTAACTTGTTGAGAAACATGGTATGAATCTCCCAGGCATCGAACCCTGGTTATACTTATTTCCTTTGCAATTAGAAGCCCGTGCAGTAAAGCCTCATCTCTGCTGCATTATTAGTGCATTTAAATGAAATTTGTAAGACATATCGAAATTTATCACCTCTTGGAGACGTCAAGACCACATCGGCTCCCGACCCTTCCAGTTGTCTGGATCCATCAAAATGCATGGTCGAATACTTAGTGTCTGTCTTATCTGGTGGAACCTGTAACTGTGTCCAGTCATTTATAAACTCGATGAGGGCTCATGAGGGGCCACTGCCTAATTCGTTGCCGGCGAGTGCGGCTGCCCTTATATTGGATGCCTCAAAGCCGCGAGTTGGGGCTGCCTTGAAGCCGCCAACTTGGGCCGCCCTGAAACCTGTCGTGGCTAAGAAGCCCATGAATGAACAAACTCAACCTTCTAGGACAATGCGCTCAACTAGGAGGGATTTTAGCGGTAGTTCTCGATCCAAACTTCTCCAGAGATGGCCTTCTGTTTCTCTAGTTCTCTATTTTGGCTCGTGCCACCCTTCCTATTGTGAGAAAAATCCCGAAGGGGTATAAATTGTTGGATTTATGCAAAGACGAACTAAACAGTGCAAGAATCAAACCAATCAGCTGCTTGAGGGGAATTGGTCCCTCAATAATTTGTTTTACATAGGGTGCACATGTGTCGTTGGTTCAAGTGCTCCCCAGGATCATCTCATGGGCTTCTTCTTTGGTGCGTATTATTTGTATTGAAAAATATCAACGTATTATTTTAGAAAATTAATTTGGTTTCAAAAGGTTCTTGAAACGAGAAAATATGAAAAGATTGGTTTTCTGCTTTTTGGTGCTAGATAACAAAATACTGATATTTTGTGGTAAATGTTAAAACATTAAAAAGTATTATGGGAAACATAATTATATTTCAAATAAAATGGATATTATTGAGACTTTGAGAGACATGGATACAATTCGGACGTATTACAAACGATAAAACATATTCAATCTTTGACAATAAGTTGGCATCAAAGATTTGTAATTATTTGTGGTTGATGCTAGTGGAAAAGCGCAAATATTTATAATTGTGGGACTTCTAGATATTGTTTTCAATGGGGGTATGCCCCTAGTGTTGGTTATTACGGGAGGTATGAGAACTCATCAAATTATTAAACCATGCGTAACTGACGCTACTTGTCTGGTTGTACCAGGGATGCTCATCATTGTCGACTTAATGTTGTCCTATCATGTTACACATTCGAACTTATCTGATTGTTTCTATCCCTTTGAGCATCACTACTTGGGCCTATTGTTTATCCAGGGTTTTGAATAAATTCTTGGACCTAAATTGCAAAGTGTAACATGGTCTTAGCTAAAATCACAAGATTACATATTCCTCGACCCAACTTCGCATAGATTTTAGTACTAGTTCCAAAGATTTTTAACTTCACCACTTCCTTTAATATGCATCTTGTATTCTTTATCTAACCTAACTTACCTCCACCGTGGCCTCCCGATTGACCGCTAGCCTCACATTATTCATAATATATATTATACATCTTGACATTTTGGCCAAACATGTAGGTATCCCATGGCACCTCTAGAACATGGTAAACCATATCCTTCGGAGGAATCACACCTCTATGATAAGAAACCGGACTATATACTTCAACACCACTCATATTTTCATGTGGTCGACATATTGTCATCCATTTTCATTGTTTTACCTACCATTGTCCATTACTTAAAACCTCAAGTAAGAGGGGTGGAAATATCTTTTGATATTTATGACCTTCCTCAATGATCTTTGATCCAGATACTCGGTCCTATAGAAGTGGTGCTTGATTCATACTACCGAGAAGATCCAATTATGTAAGTCTTTTTTATCTTTCTATGTTTTATTCATTGGTGTCAATCTCTTGTAACCTTGCCAACAGAATACTATGGCACTAATGTCTTGATATTAGGGTAGATTAATCCATGGAGCATGCCTTGGGATGGGCTAACTCTCCTTGGGTTTAGACTCGTATACTTTAGAATTTCTAGTACACTATAAAGACATTTATTTTGGTTTTTCTTCATAAGACCCAAGTTAAAGCTTTTTTAGCCGTCGGTTGGATCCACACGTGCCCGTTACCACACATGTGATGCTTGAGACAAGCAAACAATCAATGGCTAGGGAAGGGCCATTGCTAGAGCACCCTCTCATGACGCACCACATCCAAACACACCGTATGCTTAGGATGCCTTGCGTGTGGGCGTCCCGGAGATAGAAAACATAATCATTTATGTAGATATAATTTTTGTTTTTATATATACATGATCTTTCAATTATCTTGAACTTTAATACTAGGCATATATTTTCGAAATCTAATAAAGCATGTAAAAACATTTTCTTTGTAGTGATGACGGGAAGGACATGTCCTGGCACACCGTATGTAGACACATATTCCTAGGATGCCTTGCGTGCGATGACCAGTAGATAGAAGACAATTAATTACTTAAATTGTATTATTTGTACACACGCGAGGATCCAATTCTCGTAAACTATGGCGGTAGATATATTCTTGAAATCTAATAATAAATACTTGCTTTTCAATGACAGCGAGGACGGACACGTCGCGACACACCGTATGCAGGTATAGCATAGCCACCGACAAGATCTTGTCTAAAACTACACGGTAGAGACGTACACCACCCGAAGCACTCGCATGCATAATTGTATCTATGTTAACAAATTAACTTAAGTTTTAAATTGTGAGTTTCACATTTCACACATTTTTTTTTGCAAATTACACCCCTTAGTTTTCCATCTTCATTTCGTACTAAGCATTTGTCCATACAAAATAAACCAAACCCTTAGAGTAAATAGTTTGCACTTAGTAAACTCGGTCGCAGTACATTTACAATTCAGTCCAATTTAATAATGCCCCAGCTGGATTAGGCGATCATATTGGGATGTCTATGGATGAAGGATTAAAAAATCTGCGATCGATCTGGAATATACATGAATATATGCATAATTAGCCGCTAATAGCTATCTTGGCCACGTTTACATTACAATATTCTTGCCATAATTAAAATAATGGCGACACTATCATCGAATACGGATGAATACAATTATTATTTGATAGAAATAAATATATTATTTTGAAACGTTGTGCTAGTCGACAATCTTTTAAGCCATAAATCTTTTAGCATATACTATATGCATGAAAACAGCGGCGGCGTTCAATTTCTAGGAACCTGGAAATATTTGGATCATTAATCACAATACGGCCAATATATCAAATATTAATTTCCTTTTTTTATTTTGGTGTGAAGCGGTGCAGATATTTCCATTTGTGAACAAACTAAATTTTTAATGGACGGCGGAGATAGACAGCCATGGGGAGGCGCCTCCCCTGGGTTCCCTATAAATAACCAGGCATAGAGGGTGTTCAAGGCACACAACTCCAAAGCCTCAAGCACCAAGAGCAGAAAGAGAGCTAGATCCTTCTCCTCGACTAAGAGCTTTCTTTCAGGTCCCTATTCTTTCTTTTATTTTGCATTGTTTCTCGTCATCATGTAGTAGTTTATTATTGTTGTCAGCCAAAGTACATATGTTTTTCTTTCATCTATTTCTTGTTGTTCTTTTTATCCTCATATATGCAATCTAGAATTTATTTTTCCTATTCCCCTTACGAAGCTTTCAAAAACAGCTAGATAGTAATTAACAAGAGTGCATGCCGCTTGCAGTAGCTATATCTCATGATTTCAGCCTCTTGTACATGGTCCGCGTACTTATCTCCTAGATTATTTGTAATCAGTATAACTTATTTGATACATGTTTACACAGCTCTATTATTTACTAATTCATACCATGGTTTTCTTGTTATTCTTCTTGTGAAAATCTGGTAACAATCACCTTGCAAACATAAGGCGTGGATATGAAATAACGAATTTTTTTATCATGTTTGCAGTTTGTTTACCTGACCATGGTGCCATACAACGCCCAAGGATTCTCCGTGAAGGTACTGGTTGTTGATGACAGTAGACTTGAAACCTTGATTATCACCGGGTTGTTGCGGCTATTGCGCTGCGATACAACTGTGGCTAAGAATGGGAAAGAAGCTGTGGATCTGTTTGTTGAGGGGAAGAAGTTTGACATTGTTTTGTCTGATAAGAACATGCCCATAATGTCCGGACCTGAGGTACTCTAACCCATTCCCTTTTAATATATGAATAATAAAATACTTTGTATTTCTAGAATATTGTTAGTTACCTGACAAGAAAATTATGTGAAACCTAACAGGCAGTTGCAGAGATCCGTGCCATGGGAGAAAATGATGTGAAGATTGTTGGGATGTCGTGTGATGATGATGCCATGGAGGAGTTCATGAATGCCGGTGCTGATGTGTTTTTTCCCAAACCAGTGCGCCTTGAAACTCTCATTCCTATGATTCAAGAGGTCATCAACAAGAAGAATGACATGGTCTAAGCACAATCCATCTTGCTTAAGTTATATGGAGGAAATGAAATGCATGAGCTCGTATATGTTTGAGTCGATCTCCATTGTCAAGTTTATTTAATTTTGTCGTGTCGTTGGTTAATTTCGAGGTTCATGTTTAAGGTTTTCATTTCTAAGAAGAATACATGAGGAAGAATAAGAGAGCTATATTTCGGTTAGGTCCATGTAATGTGTTTCTATTTCAATTTCAATCTAGTACTTTTCGTCGATTCATACTTCATGGTGTGAGACATGAGTGCCCTTTACCAGTCAAATTATTCGGCTATCCCCTTTTTAATAAATTATCTTTATTTGGATTACTACCTTTGATCACAAATATATGTCGCAACATATAAGTATTAGTCTTACCTGCTTAGTTGAAATCCCATGACACTAAAAACAGACCGGAGCGCGTTCTTAATTCTGTTTTGGTAGGTCTAGTTAATTACGCCTAAAGCTAAATATCCTTAATTTTATAATGTCATGTTTACACCATCACTGGTTCTTTTGGTACGACTATCTACATACGTTAACAACATGGCAAAGGGCTCAACGGCTCATTCCGGCTCATAAAAGAACTGATAATTTGTAGTATTTTCGCAAACACAAAAAGAATAGAAGAAAAATATGGTGTTAAATTTCGAGGAGATTACCATCGTGACAGGGGAGCGCCCATGGGGAAATTGATAACCCTCAAGTATAGGGGATCAGAACAATCATCGAGGGTAAGTGTAACCCAATCTATTGATTCGACACAAGGGGAGTTAAAGAATACCTATAAGTCTTAGCGGCCGAGTTTTTAATTCAACCACACATGAGAAGTACTTGACAAAATATATTAGTAACAAAAGAGGAAACAGTGCATGAACTGGTGATGTGATGATTTTCTGGCATCCATACCACACCTAATACAATGGTGATTGTATAGATGCACTAGTTCAGCGAAAAGAGTATGAAAGTTCTGTAATATGAAGCGGAAATGGTGATTTGTGTAATCTGGAATGATAATTGCACCAAGGTGACAAGAGATAAAGCATGTGAAAACAATAGCAATAATAGTAACAAATGGATCAGGGTTCACAGTTTCAATAGAGGTAACTCTCCAAACAAAATATCAAGTGTTGGGTGAACAAATTACAGCTAGGAAATTGAGAAATCATGAACGCATAAAATGCTATTAGGACGAGATATAGTTCATTAGTTCTAATCATGTAGGCATTACATAAAGGTATATGGACCGCTGTCCGGCATGCATCCATATCTAATAGCTATACAACAAATCACTTGGTATTAATTTGCATCGACGAAATGATTGCCTTGGTACTACAGACATTTTCTTTAAGATCAATACGTAATATAAGCAATGTTTCCCATCACGTAGACAAGAACACCATTGTTTTACCCTTAGTGGAAACAGCACATCCTCCCCCTTACATGTTTCTGTCACTTGAGTACAGGCAACAAGGAGGCATGAACCAACTAACTAGAATAGGAACTCCCTCTTAAAAATGCATTTAATTACGTGATCAAAATAACCACACACATCAGAGAGTATTGCAAGAACATATTAAAACTCTAAACATATAAGTGAAGCTATCACAAGACATGAAAAAATTAATCACAATTTCATGGTTCATCGGATCCTAGCAAACACAACACATTGCATTACATAATGATGATCTTAATAATGTAGAGTATCTCACAAGACCTAAACAAGGTGGCACAAAGAGGATAGAGTACTAACTAGCTACTGCTATAAACCCGTAGTTGTCGGGGGGTTACCCCCGAGTAGGGTAAAGACAGGTGGTAAAGGCCGCTTACAGAAGAGAGGTTTGGTCGAGTAGCCGACTACCGGGTACTCGCTACCCGGTCGACTGCTACTCGGTCTCACCTCAAGATGGCCAGAAGGAGATATCAATCAGTTTCTACCATGTCGAGTAGAAGGTTTGGCCCGAGTACAATTGGCGGGAACATTTGGCGGGAAACTACTCGGGCAGGAAGTCAAAGGAGCCGTTCTGACACAGGATCCCGCGTATCCTGGGTCCGTACTTGGCAGCATTCGAACTACTGTTCACGTGGGGACGGCCTGCCTGACAGTGACAGCATGGAAGCAGTCGGTGGCAGGATAAGGGGGGCCTACTCTGTGACTAGGTACAGTGATACCAGTCTGTCCCCTAGTTTTGCCCAACGACTTTACAGAAGCAGCCAAGACCAACGACCAAAGCTGTCAGCGGGTACTCGGAGAAAGGACAGTGTGCACACTATGTCGACACTTGTCTAGGATTTGGACGTATCCGGCTGGGCACCATGTATATAAGGTGCCCCGCCGCCTCCTGCGCGAGGCATACTCACAGACGCTCTCAGATGCTCCCATAGTGGCTCACTAGAAACCCTAGAAACCCTAAGTTCTTGACCTAGCTCTACTCGGAGAGGGGCAAGGGGCTACTCGGTAGCATTACTATTTGTACTGTGGCTACTCGGTGAGACACCGTAATACATAGAGAAAGGCAGGAGTAGGGGTTTTACCTCCTCACGAGGGCCCTGAACCTGGGTACATCGTGTTGTTTGTGTTGTGTGGATCTTACCTCACGCGGCTACTCGTCGCGTGATCCCTCCCCGGACACCTCCAGCGTCCATCGTCCCCACATCTTTAGCCATCCCATGGCATCTGCCGTGACACCACCACGACAGTTGGCGCCCACCGTGGGGCAACCAGCGGCGCTGGCTGGAGTTTCTGTTCGGACGGGATCTTCATCAGCGGAGCGCGTAGTTTGTGGCCTTGTCCACAGATTCGGCTCCTTCGACTTCGTCACCGACAACGCCGGCTGTTTCGGCGGCAAGACCATGCCGGAGGGCGGCTCGGTGATCTCCTTCGGCTCTCACCTCGTCTACGTCGCCACCGTCGCCAACGACACCTACCCCGAGCTGGTGCACGACGCGGAGGATCCTCCCGCGGTTGTTGCTGCTCGTGGAAGGCCCGCGCGCAGCTCTGCATGCTGCGCTGAGGTGATGGTGACTGGCTTGGCGGCGAACGCTGGCGCAGCTGCTACTGGCGCTGCGGCCGTCGTCGAGGAGGTCGACGACCCGCCCGCGGGTGGCAGGACTCACCGGCCCTACGAGAAGGAGAGCAACCTGCCGCCTTCCACGTCTACGGTCATCCCCGCGTCAGCTGCGCGAACCGGGATGCCCACTTCCACCGACCTCGAGCTCCTAGCCGTGAGGGAGCAGCTCGAGCGGCAACGCCAGGAGCTGCTCGCCGAGCAGGCGGAGTTGGAGAAGATCAGGTTGGAGCTGAGCCTGGACCAGCTCGAGTACAACAAGGCTCACGGCTTCACGCCGGTGGCCAGGAGGCCCAGC
Source organism: Alopecurus myosuroides (assembly GCA_028641055.1). Taxonomy (NCBI): domain Eukaryota; kingdom Viridiplantae; phylum Streptophyta; class Magnoliopsida; order Poales; family Poaceae; genus Alopecurus; species Alopecurus myosuroides. The sequence continues at coordinate 448,459,130 of CM054058.1, read as the reverse complement.
AGGGTAGGCGCTACGCGGCGCAACCTAGGCGCCGAGATGGCGACTGTTGCGGAGGAGCCCGCGCAGTCCGCCACCGCGAACACCTTCACAAGGCCAAGGTACAGCACACCCGCCAAGACGCTGCGAGCTGCGGAGGCTGTGGCTGCCGAGTTGCCGCGCCTAGAGGGAGAGGCGCGTCGCAGGCAGCAGGAGAGGCTAGGCGAGCTGGTGCTGGAGGCCGCCAGGCAGAACGAGGAGTTCCGGAAGGCCAACCCGGGAGCTGGAGCTTCGCAAGTGGTTCATTCGCACGCGGCTAGATCTAACGATCAAGCCTCATCTCCGCATCCTAGCCGCGAGAAGAGCCGCAGCGGGCGTACGGGTAGAGACAGGCAAATGCAGGTGTATGACCCGGCCGCTGCCGCGAAACAGGTTGCTGTGCCGCAGCAGCCCGGGCAGGAACACAACGCTGCGAGAGCAGGCTCTCAAGCCCATCAAGCTCAAAGCCGTGTCCGAGAAGCCGCACGTCCGGGTACTTCTCGGCAACCCGCAGCTCCGCCTACTCGGCAGAGGCAGCAGCCGCGCCCAGTGGCGCCAGTCGCCAACCCGGTGGAGCAGCCTGCTGCAATGCAGGTGGATAGGTATGATGATGGCTACTCGGCTATGGAGATGGCTGGTTATGACATCCATGACCGTGTGGGTGAGCGCGTGTTGGCGCCTGGAGATGCAAGGCACCAGCTGGACCGTATCAGCTTGTCGGCGCGGCTTGAGAGCACGGGTCCTCCTGGCCCCGAGTGCTTTGGCCCGCGCATCATGAATGAGCCTTCCGTGAAGGGCTTTCAGCTCGCGAGAGGCACCAAGAGCTACAATGGTAGCACCAAGCCTGAAGATTGGCTCAACGACTACGTCACCGCGGTCCATATCGCGAATGGCAACAGGAGATGGGCGGTACGCTATGTGCCGCAGATGCTAGAGGGTCCAGCTCGCACTTGGCTCAACAACTTGCCCAAGAACAGCATTAACTGCTGGCTGGACTTCTCGGATGCCTTCATCAGCAACTTCACCAGCACCTACAAGAGGCCGAATAGGCCACAGCAGTTGTCGGCTTGCCGGCAGCGAGAAGACGAGACGGACCGCGAGTACCTTACTCGGTGGAGCACCTTGAGGAACACCTGTGAGGGTGTGAATGAAGCGCAGGCCATCACTTGGTTTGCGCAGGGTTGCCGACATGGCAGCATGCTGTGGCAGAGATTGCAGAGGGAGATGCCCAACACCCTGGCCGAGACCATCAAGATTGCGGATCAGTACGCACTCGGCGATCCCACTCAGCCACTGATGGATTCCTCTGAGCCGAGAAGAAACTTCAACAGCAGCAAGCGCAACGAGTTCCGCAACAAGCGCCGAGTGGATACTCGGTATGATCCCGAAGAGGTGAATGCAGTGAATGTCGGAGGCGGTGGTGGCCAAAGGCAGAAACCTGCTGGAGCCTACGGGCAGAACCAGAACCAGGGCCAGGGCAACAAGAAACCGTTCCGCACTGCGCAGCCGAGTAGCGGGAACTCCGAGCAGCCGAAGAAGTTTGTCTTCGATGACATGAAGGATGGCCCATGCAGCTTTCACACTCATCACCCCTCAAGGCCTGCGAACCATACTACTCGACAATGCGAGTGGTGGGATGTGATCAAGAGTGATGGCTTGCCTCCTCCTCCTCCTCTGCCAGCTGCCAATGCTACTGTTCAGCCTACTCGCGCTCCCGCAGCTCGGCCGCCAGTGTACCCGAGAAGGGAGAATGTCAACCAGGTGGCTTTAGGAGCCAACCAGAACTTCAACAATGAGAGATACCGCAACAACAACAACAACTACAACCGCAACAGCAACAACAGAGGCAACAACAACTATCAGGGCAACAACAACGGTAACAATGTCAACAACGGGGGCAATGGCCCTAACCAGTACCAAGAGCACCATGAGAGCTATATGATCTTCACTTCCGAGGCAGTCGACAAGCAGTCACAGCACAGGCGGGCCATGGAGGTCAATGCAGTGATTCCTGCTGTCCCCCACTACATGTACTGGTGCGACCAGGAGATCAGGTGGACTCGGGCAGATCACCCCAAGGTGATGCCCAATCCGGGTACCTATGCCTTGGTGCTGGATCCCACTTTCCTGGGCCCCGAGAAGAACGTGAGGTTCAGCAAGGTGCTGATCGACAACGGCAGCAGCATCAACATTGTGTACAAGGACACACTCGAGAAGCTTGGCCTGGCCGAGAACATGATGCTGCCTAGCAAGACCACTTTCCATGGCATTGTGCCCGGGATCTCATGCAACCCGATTGGCCGAGTGTGGATTGATGTGCTATTCGGTACTCGGGAGAACTGCCGCACTGAGCGCCTGCAGTTTGAAGTGGTGGATCATCAGAGCCCCTATCATGCTCTACTCGGCAGGCCTGCTCTGAGCAAGTTCATGGCCTCCACTCATGTGGCTTACCTGAAGATGAAGATCCCCGGGCCCAATGGCATCATCACCATCTCGGGAGATTACAAGAAGTCCATGGAGTGTGCCTCTGCTAGCTCTCAGCTGGCGGAATCGATGGTGATTGCTGCCGAGAAGAAGAAGATGTACGAGGTGGTGGCCATGGCTCAGTCCGCACAAGCTGGCGCACAAGGTGTGCCGAGTACTCAGCATGGTACTGCTTTCCAAGCTGCCAAGGAGACCAAGACTGTCCAGGTTGACCCCGAGTTCCCGGAGCGCGTGGCCATCATTGGTGCCGGGTTGGCGGAGAAATAGGAAAGCGCGCTCATCCACTTCCTCCGTGAGAATCGGGACGTGTTCGCCTGGACCAATGAAGATCTACCAGGAGTCCCGAGGGAGTTGGTTGAGCACTCTTTGCATGTGCGTCCTGACGCCAAGCCCGTGAAGCAGGCTTTACGCCGTTTCGGGGATGAGAGAAGGAAGGCCATCGGTGATCAAATCACCAAGCTGCTGATCAGTAACTTCATCATGGAGGTGCTGCACCCGGACTGGTTGGCCAACCCGGTCATGGTCGAGAAGAAAAAGGAAGATCCCAAGGCTGCCACCGCATGGCGCATGTGCGTCGACTACACCGACTTGAACAAGGCATGCCCCAAGGATCCTTTCCCGCTACCTCGCATCGATCAGGTGATCGATTCCACTGCCGGCTGTGAGCTGTTGTCTTTCATAGATGCCTACTCTGGTTTCCACCAGATTGCACTCAACCCTGCTGATCAAATAAAGACTGCTTTCATTACCCCGTACGGGGCTTATTGCTATCGTGTCATGTGTTTTGGCCTGAGGAATGCGGGTGCAACCTATCAGAGATGCATGCAGAAATGCTTGCATGACCAGCTCGGCAAGAATGTGCAGGTGTACGTAGATGACATTGTCATCAAAACGAATAAAACACATACTCTGCTTGCCGACCTGGAGGAAACCTTTGCTAACCTACGCAGGTACAAAATGAAACTGAATCCGAGTAAGTGTACCTTTGGTGTACCAGCTGGAAAGCTACTCGGTTTTCTGGTTTCTAGTCGGGGCATTGAAGCCAATCCGTCTAAGATAAAAGCTATTGAGAGCATGTCTTTGCCGAGATCATTGAAGGATGTGCAGAAGTTCACGGGTTGTCTGGCATCTCTGAGCCGCTTTCTTGGCCGGATGGGCGAGAAGGCTTTGCCTCTGTACCAGCTGATGAAGAAAAGCGACAAGTTTGTCTGGACTCCGCAAGCGGATGTGGCATTCAATGAGCTGAAAGCAATGCTGGCTAGTGCTCCCGTCTTGGCTAGTCCGCTACCCAAGGAGCCTATGCTGCTGTACATTGCCGCGACTAACCGAGTAGTCAGCGTGGTGATAGTGGTGGAGCGAGAAGAAGAAGGCAAGAGTGTGCAGCGCCCAGTCTATTATCTCAGTGAGGTGCTGTCCAGTTCCAAGCAAAACTATCCTCACTACCAGAAGATGACATATGGTGTGTACCTGGGCGCCAGGAAGCTGAAACATTACTTCCAGGAGCATCCCATCACTGTCGTGAGCTCAGCTCCCATCTCGGACATCATGGGTAACAAGGAGGCGAGTGGCAGAGTAGCCAAGTGGGCGATCGAGCTAGCCGCGTACGCTCCCGCGTATACGAGAAGAGAAGCAATCAAGTCTCAGGTACTGGCGGAATTTCTTGTGGACTGGGCCGAGATGCAGTATGAACCTCCCGCTCCAGTTTCCAACTATTGGAAGATGCACTTTGATGGCTCAAAGGTGAAAGAAGGCCTCGGGGCTGGCGTTGTGCTTACGTCACCCAAGCGGGATCAACTCAAGTATGTGTTGCAGATTCACTTCAAGGCATCCAACAATGTAGCCGAGTACGAGGCAGTGGTGCATGGCTTGCGAGTAGCAAAGGAGGTTGGCGTGCAGCGCATTATATGCTATGGTGACTCAGATCTAGTGGTGCAGCAAGTCTCAGGTACCTGGGATGCTTTGGATGCCAACATGGCATCATATCGTTTCCTGGTGCAGTCAATGACTGGGTTTTTCGAAGGCTGTGAGTTCCAGCATATTCACCGAGCAGAGAACGAGGCAGCAGATGAGCTGTCCAAGTTGGGATCTTCTCGGCAGTCCATCCCGGCAGGGATTGCCTTGGAGCATTTGAGGAAGCCATCCATCAAGCCTTCCCCCAACTCGGAATCCATCTTTGTCCCTTCTCTGCCAAGTGAAGAATCTGACCCAATGGAGATTGACTGGGAGAGTGCTGCAGGGAACCCGGGGACTGCCGTCCTATACCCGGGGACTGCCGTCCTATACTCGGGGACTGCCGTTCCCTACTCGGGGACTGCCGTTCCCTACTCGGGGACTGCCACTCCCTACCCGGGGACTGCCATTCCTTACTCGGGGACTGCCGCCCTCAACGCAGAAGCTGTTGCGTTCATTGAAGAAGTTCTCGCCAATCGATCTGGGCTGCAGAGAAGCGCTCCTACTCCTCCTGTGCAACCAACAGAGCCTGTCCCAATGGAAATGGACGAACCAGTGTTTCCCGTGCGGGAGACACCGAGCTGGGCAGTGCCCATATTATCCTTTCTAAGGGACGGTACTTTGCCTGAAGATGAGGTGACTGCGAGGCAGATTCAGAGAAGGTCCAAGGGCTACACCATAGTTCGAGATGTGCTGCACAAGAGAAGTGCCACTGGCGTGCTGCAACGCTGTGTGAGCCCAGAGGAAGGAGAAGAAATCCTGGTGGAGATACATCAAGGAGAATGTGGGCATCACGCCTCTTCTCGGGCTTTAGTCAAGAAAGCCTTTCGGCATGGCTTCTACTGGCTCACCGCACTGCAGCAAGCTGAGGATATCGTGAGAAAGTGCGCCGGCTGCCAGATGTTCGCAAGTAAGATTCACATGCCAGCTTCCGAGTTGAAGACAATCCCTATCACATGGCCCTTTGCTGTCTGGTGCTTGGATATGGTTGGTCCTTTCAAGCCGGCTAAAGGCAACATGACTCATATCTTGGTCATGGTGGACAAGTTCACCAAGTGGATCGAGGTGAAGCCTATTCGGAAGTGCGATGGGGTCACAGCTGTGAAGTTTGTGAAGGATGTGATCATGAGATATGGCTACCCGCACAGTATCATCACCGACAATGGCACCAACTTTGCAGAGGGGGCAATGGTGCGATTCTGCAGAGATAAACATATCCGACTAGACGTTGCGTCAGTCGCGCACCCTGCCTCCAATGGGCAAGTTGAGAGAGCAAATGGGATGGTACTGGCAGGCATCAAGCCAAGGCTGATTGAGCCACTGCTGAAAACACCTGGGTGTTGGCTAGAAGAGTTGCCAGCGGTGTTGTGGAGTCTAAGGACTACCCCTAACCGGTCAACTGGCTACACGCCATTCTTCTTGGTATACGGGGCTGAGGCCGTGTTGCCAATAGACTTAGAGCATGAATCCCCCCGAGTAGCCCTCTACACTGAGGTGGAGGCGAGAGAAGCTCGAGAAGACGACGTTGACCTGCTTGAAGAAGCAAGAGAGCTGACTCTGTCACGTTCGGCTATCTACCAGCAAAACCTGCGGCGCTATCATAGCCGAAAGGTGAACCCAAGGGTTTTCCGAGAAGGAGACATGGTCCTTAGGCTTGTGCAGCGCACAGCCGGGATGCACAAGTTGTCTCCCCCATGGGAAGGGCCCTTCATTGTGAGCAAAGCGCTGCACAATGACGCGTACTATCTTGTAGATGTGCGCCCATCGCAGGCGAACAGGGCAGATAAAGCTGGAGAGGAAACCAAGCGCCCCTGGAATGTAGCTCTACTTCGTCGTTTTCATTCGTAAGCAAAGATGTGTATGTACCCTTTCATCCGAGTTGAAATTCTACTCTGCAATCTAAAATTGTTCTCGGGGACTGCCCTCGCCCAAAATTGCTCTAAGTGTTTTTACTCGGCTTGTTCCTTTGTCTATTCGGTTGCTCCACTTCAGAACTCAAAGGTGCATTGAGTACTGTGTTTAAACCTATATGCCAACTCTTCGACTCTGCTGCTGTCCGAAACCCGGCTTCATGGCAAGCAAGAGAACAAGCAAAAGGTCAATGAGCACACGAAAATCACTAAGGAAGAAGGAGTGCAGGAACCGAGTAGGTTGTCGGTTACTTTTTGTTCCTCGTTTTCGTCTTCTCGGCTAGGTGGTGGGCTGCGTTACCATGATTGTTTCTAGCGGCCAAGTATTTGCAGCCTTGTTCCTTGATTCTTGTGACTCGAATACCAAACAAGCGACAAGTCGCAGGTAGAGCAGAGATGAAAAGACAGGGTGAATAAGAAAAGCTACTCGGGGACTCGCATGGAAACACAACTCGGCATTAAGCCAGTGTCGTTCAAATTGATTAATGTCAACGTAAACCGAGTGGGCATAAAAACTGAGTAGCAAGCAAGATAAAGGTAGTCTGTTACATCTGCTCCCGGCATTCCGGGGATCTGATAAAGTGTTCAAGTGAAAGAAAAGATTGCAGGTTGCTTCAAGTTGAAGAGGAGATGTTCTCGGCGCTGGCCTTGGCGGCTGTTTCCTCGGCGGCGGTCCTGGCAGCAGTTTCTTCGGTGGCAGTCGTGGCGGCTGTTCCTTCGGTGCTGGCGTGGGTAGCATCAGCCTCCGTCTGCACGGCGGCGGATTCCTCCATCTCGGCGTCCTCCTGGGTGGCCGCCTGCTCGGAAGTGGCCGTGGCCACCGAGACGGGTCCCGGAGCCGAGGAGGAGCCTGAAGCGTGGCCAGGAGGGGGCACCGTGTCGTCGAGAGCAGCACCTGAGGAGGTGCCGAAGTCGAGTGGCTCGCTGTCGATGTGCGCCCCTTCGTCTTCATCGCTACTCGCGACGACGGTGGCCTTGCCCTTCCCGGCCTTGCCCTTGGGAGATTCGAAGTAGTCCCCAAGTTCTTCCTCGTCGTCATCTTCGTCGTCCTCGTACTCGGTGTCGGGTTCGGGGACGCCATCGATGTAGACCTCCGTCTCGGCGCACTCTGCGACATCATATGCAATCTGCTTGCGCAAGGCCACGCTATCGGCATCAGTCTCCCACTTGGAGTTATTGCGCTTCCCGCGGATCAGCTGCATATCCAGGTTCTCATACCAGGACGCAATGCAGAGAAGCATCACGTCCGCACCAGCACGGGCTCCGGAGGCTCGCCACTTTTTCAACTCGGCCTTCACGCCTTCCAGCTTGAGGGCGAGCGCCCGCATGCTTTTTGGCTCAGGATCATGAGGCCAGAACAGCCGGTGGAGCTCAAAGCCCGCGTGCATCAAATCAGTCCCGCAGCCGGCCAGCTGTTCGAAGTAACCTTTGAGCACCTGCAAGCTGTCCTCGATATCAGCCCTGGTGTCAATCGGCTCACCCAGCGAAAGGCGAACTGCTCGGGCCTTGGCTATCGAGGGCGCAGAGGTAGACTCAAGGCGAGGCCAGATATCTGAAATAGCAAGTGGCAAGATCAAAAACCGAGAAAGAGAAAAGGAAGCCGAGAAGGAATAAGACCGAGAAGAAAAGATGCAATGAAGAAAAGAACTTACCGACTAGTTGGCGGCGCAGTTGCTGCAGCTTGGTTCTCCAAGATTCCTCGTTGCTAATGTGCTTTGATTGGATCTGGCGCAGGGTGTCCATCTGAGCGAAAAGATCAGCATTGGCCTTCTTCAGAGTCTCGCATTCAGCCTCGAGGGCCCTCTCCTTGGCCTTGAAAGCGGTCTCGGCCTTGGCCTTCTCGGCGATGGCCTTGTCCCTCTCGGCGCCAAGCTTGACGGCATCTAGGAGTGCATTCTGAAGCTGGAGCTGCAGCTTCTCCATCTCGGTGGTATGGTCCTTCACCAGAGTAATGGCCTGGTCGGATAGCTGCTTCTCCACCTCTGCTGGCTGGACGCAATCTTGGTGCGCCTCAGCAAACGACTTATAATCTTCTGCGAAAAGATAAGATGAGGTCAGTAAGCGGGCAGAGAAGAACCAAACTCAAGGTCACACCGAGTAAACAGCAAACTCACCTTCAAGTTTCTTTATCGTGGCCTCGGCGCTCTCCACGAAGCTACGGCATTTTTCATGCTCATCGGCCAAGGCTTTCAGTTTCTCTGCAGAGAAGGAAAGGTCAGTGCGTAAAAAAGCAGAAGCGGGCGTAACCATAAAACGCAGGAACCGCGTGGCTAAAGGCGTACCTTGCACTTCGGCCAGCTGTTGGGTGCTGTCGTTTGCATTTTTGCTCGCGGCCTCAGCAGCTACCTTCTCCTTCTCCAGCGCAGCAATACGCCTCCTGGCGATGGAGTGGTTCCAGAGAAGGATGCGGTACAAGTTGGTCCGCTTAAGAACGCTATCCTGAAAACCGAGAAGAAAATGAGTTAGGCAAAGCAGAGAAGATTCGGCCCGAGTAGGAGGCTACTCGGAGAGTATCCGCCTACTCGACCCAAATCTCGGGGACTGGGGGTGATGGTAAGAAAGAAGAAAGGCGAGTAGAAGAGAAGAAAATTCAACTCGGAAAAGGCAAAAAGACTTACTGCGTAGCTCTGTTCGATATCTTCGGCGTTCTTGCGGTGCAAGAACATCTTGGCTGCGAGGGTGGCGGTGTCGGTGGAGACGGACATGGGCTGGTGTCCCAGGTCGATCTTGTTCCACTCCACGCGGTAGTGGTCGACGGAGCCAAGGGTCAAGCCATGCCACTTCTCCTCTCCGAGAACCCCGCTGTCCCACTTGGCGCTGATGTAGCCGACAGTGTCCAGTACCTGCTCAAGACCCTTGGAGGTTATTGGCTTGTCTTGGGCTCCCCGAGAAGCAATATTGACGGGTTTGTTCTGGGCTGGATCGAAGGGAGGAGTATTCCTGGCTACAGCTTTCCTCCCCTTCTGAATAGCTACAGCTTTATCTTGGGGAGGGAAGCCGATGCTATGTTGGTGGCTAACCTCAATCATATACTCCGGGTAGCAAGGCTGGCCAGCAGCGCGAGCGCCCGCGGAGAGCGCAGCAGGAATCGGGCCGGAGTCGCGGATCACGAGTGCTCCGCCTGCGGATGCGCCTTGGTCTCTGGCCCTCTTCTTTGTTTGCTCCTTCTCAATTTCCTGCTTCTCGAGATCCTCGGGTTCCTTCCCCTCAGTCTTGGCCTTTACCTTCTCGGCGACTGCCTTCTCGGCAGCTCGCTTCTCGGCCTTCTTCTGCTCAGCCCTGGCCTTCTTCTGCTCGGCCTTAGCTCTCTCAGCAGTTTCTTTCTCGGCTTTGGCCTTCTCGGCGGCTTCCTCCTTGGCCTTGGCCTCCTCAGCAGCCACCTTATCGGCAGTCTCCTTCTCAGATAGACCTTTCTTGGAACAGTAATCCCTCAGAGCATCAAGGGCCTGTTGCTTGGCTGCTCGCCCGGGAGGGCTGGATGTGTCCTTGCTCTGTGGAGACGAGGAGGAAGTCGGTGGTGTAGGGCCTTGCGCAGTTGGAGGCGTAGGGCCTTGCGCAGTTGGTGGCGCCGCTGCAGCTCCTGGCAGAACACCACTCGGTGCGCTGCCTGGCAGTGGGTAGACATCTGCTACGGTAGCATCCGCGGCAGTGTCATCTGTCACCAGCTGCTCGGCAGCAACGTTCTCTTGTGCGGCAGCCTCGGTGGTGGGCTGCTCTACTTCTGGCCGCTCAAGGGCGGCGGCGTCTGGCATTTCTTGTTCTTGGTTCTCCTCGGCGTTGCTAGCCGGAGGAGAAGGGGGTCTCTCGTCGTGGACGGCGGTGTCTTGTGCTGCTGGTTCTGACGCTGCTCCTTGTGCTGGATTGGCAGCAGCAGCACTGGCGTCGCGATCCTCATCATCATCGTCCAGGTTAACCAGAGGTACTGGTTTCTTCTGGGCTTGGTCGGACGCGAGGGCTGCGTTCGCGTCCATGGCAGGACTGCAGAGAAGAAAGAGATCAGGGATTGGAAGAAGATTTGGGAGAAATCAGTACTACGCGAGAAGGAGGGCAAACGAGAAGAGAACTCACGCATTGGTGGACTTAAGCTGTCGTCGGGGTTTCTTGACAGTAACCTTCTTCTTCTTCTCGGCGGCCTCCTCCTTCTCGGCGGGCTTCCTCTTCTTGGCCGGAGGTACCTGCGCTTCGCTCCCAGTCCGCTTGCGGGTTTCGGGAGGGGCAGTAGACAAAGGTTGGACGACGAGGGGCGCATCGCCCTCGTTCTCGCCCTCATCCTCGTCGTCCCTCTCCGCAGCGGCCTCATCTGAGAAGTTCAAAGGAGAAGAAGGAAGAATCAGAAACAGCAGTGCAAGGGATTGGTGTTTCTCAGAAGCAAACAAGATGAAAGTAACAATACCGTGAGAGCCTTCATCTGACCAAGTGCGGAGAGCATCGCGCTTGTCAGGAACGGGACTGCTCGGTTCCGCGTCATCAGAGGGCAGCATGTCATCCTCCTCGCGATCGGCGAACCAGTTGTCTTCAAAAACTTCGCGACTCTCAATCAGCTGTCGAGTAAGAGTCTGAAAGACAGAGAAGGATCATAAGTAAACCGAGTAGCAGGATGGAACTCTACTCGGATAGGCGTGCAAACACAAAGCACACTAAGCCTATGCGGTTTTCTAAGTATTCTACTCAGACAGGCGTGCAGACACAAAGCACACTAAGCCTATGCAGTTCTCCAAGTGTTCTACCCGGATAGGCGTGCAAACACAAAGCATACTAAGCCTAAGCGCGAGTCGACTAAGAGCTCTACTCGGTGCACCAGGTGGTTGCTAGTCGGGGCGGAAAGGGAAGTTCTCTACTCGGGTGGCAGAGGCAAAAACAGAGAAGGAAGAACGTACCCGGGCAATCGGTTGCGTGCGGCTGTACGGGACGAAGCCATACCGCCACTTCTCGGTAAGGCCTGTCTTCAGCATGTTCCTGGCACGATAGGCAACATCCGCGTCGTCGATTTCGATGGTGGTGGTCCTGGTGCAGTCGCGCGGGCCTCCCATGTAACACATGAGATGGCAGCGCTCCTGCAGAGGGAGTACTCGGCGCTTGATCCAACATATCACCGGGTCGTCATTCTTGAGGCCCAGCTTCTTCAACTCGCCGAGTCTATCTTCTATCTCGACGGCGATTTCGTCGATGTTGGGCTTCTCTTTCCAGTTCGACCCGAGTGGAGCACGGTTCCTCCAAGCGGGCAGGTTGATTCGATCATCAACCACACCTCCTTCCGTGGCGGGGACGTTCTTGACGTAGAAGAAGGTTTGCTGCCACATTCGGCAGGAGTCCAGCCCCTGGATGCGGGGATGGTTCGTACCCGTCCGCTGCACCATCATGGCACAGCCCGTGTCGGTGGCGCGGCCGATACCTGCACCATCTTTCTTCCCGACCGATTGTTGGCGGAGATTGAAGTACCTGAGCCACGTATCAGTCGTGGGCCTGATGCCGAGGAAAGCCTCGCAGACCACCGCGTGGTAGGCGAGGAAGACGACCGCGTTGGGCGGCAGATGATGCATCTGCAGCCCGAAGTGGTCGAGGAACTCGCGCAGGAAGTTGGAGGCGGGCAGTCCAAAGCCGCGCTCGAAGTGCGACATGAAGACCACCCGTTCGCCGTCCTGCGGAGTTGGCACGACCTCGTCGTCGGGTGCCCGGCACTCCACGCCGGGGGGAACCCGCCTGCTGGTCACGAGCCAGGCGAGATTGGCCTTGGTGACGGAGGAACCCGCCCAGCTAGCCTTGGCCATCGTCGCGAGTGGGAAGAGTGGATGATTTTCGAGTGGAAGTGCTCGGTGGAGTGAGTCCGCGGCGGCGCAGAAGCTTGCGCGGCGGCGGAGGGCTCGGTGGAGAAGAAGGACAGGAGGCAGAAGGGGAAAAGAGCAGGGAAGAAGAAAAGGAAGTTACCGCGGGGGTATTTATATCTCCCTCGCGGTGTTACCGTTACCACCGCGGTAGTGGGATCGACTGTGGCATGTGGTGGGTCCTGTGGCCGGCTAGAAACGCACACAAGCGCGGGCTGCGCGCGTAACGGCCGCATTTGATCCCACCTTCAGATCGTGGCCAGTAATTGCGCGTGATGGGACATGACGGCCGGTGGGCCCACGGCGTGAAAACTGGACACGTGGCGTCGTGTCCTGGGCAACCAAACGACAAGGTCGTGGATGCTTGACACGTAGGCAGTGCCTGCGTGAAGGGCTGGATGTTGCTCTGCGCTGCAGAGGCTCAGTTTGCGAATTTTCGCTAAGTCTCTTTACTCGGATACAGAGTAGAAAGCAAGTGCTACTCGGAAAAGGAAACCCAAGATACTTTCCGGATAGCTACTCGGAGGACCTAATCGGTCATCTTGAGGTTCGATGGCTGAGATACACAGGCTGGTTTTAAGCTGGCAGAGCCTGGTGAACAAGTTCGCAAGACTCAACCAGCTTCGGGGACTGCTGTCGGGGGGTTACCCCCGAGTAGGGTAAAGACAGGTGGTAAAGGCCGCTTACAGAAGAGAGGTTTGGTCGAGTAGCCGACTACCGGGTACTCGCTACCCGGTCGACTGCTACTCGGTCTCACCTCAAGATGGCCAGAAGGAGATATCAATCAGTTTCTACCATGTCGAGTAGAAGGTTTGGCCCGAGTACAATTGGCGGGAACATTTGGCGGGAAACTACTCGGGCAGGAAGTCAAAGGAGCCGTTCTGACACAGGATCCCGCGTATCCTGGGTCCGTACTTGGCAGCATTCGAACTACTGTTCACGTGGGGACGGCCTGCCTGACAGTGACAGCATGGAAGCAGTCGGTGGCAGGATAAGGGGGGCCTACTCTGTGACTAGGTACAGTGATACCAGTCTGTCCCCTAGTTTTGCCCAACGACTTTACAGAAGCAGCCAAGACCAACGACCAAAGCTGTCAGCGGGTACTCGGAGAAAGGACAGTGTGCACACTATGTCGACACTTGTCTAGGATTTGGACGTATCCGGCTGGGCACCATGTATATAAGGTGCCCCGCCGCCTCCTGCGCGAGGCATACTCACAGACGCTCTCAGATGCTCCCATAGTGGCTCACTAGAAACCCTAGAAACCCTAAGTTCTTGACCTAGCTCTACTCGGAGAGGGGCAAGGGGCTACTCGGTAGCATTACTATTTGTACTGTGGCTACTCGGTGAGACACCGTAATACATAGAGAAAGGCAGGAGTAGGGGTTTTACCTCCTCACGAGGGCCCTGAACCTGGGTACATCGTGTTGTTTGTGTTGTGTGGATCTTACCTCACGCGGCTACTCGTCGCGTGATCCCTCCCCGGACACCTCCAGCGTCCATCGTCCCCACATCTTTAGCCATCCCATGGCATCTGCCGTGACACCACCACGACAGTAGTCCATGGGGGAACTAATCACACAACATCATGCAGGCAAAACGGTTAATGAAGATGGATTCGGGCGCAATCCTCATCCCAGCAAATTCTACAATAGATACTTCTGTCCCTCAAATTAGTGTTTTGAATGGAGGCGGAGCTCGCACGCGTTTCTGTAAAAATCATCCGTGTGTCCATGTTATTAGGTCAAGGGATACTTATAAGCAAAGAGGTGACGCAAGGCGGTGCCCGAGGCCACCAGAAAACCCCAGCGTGCGGCCAAGGGGGGCAAGAGGACGCCTGATGCATGTGCGGATCCCCTCCATCTCTCCTTTGGACTCTATCTTTTTCATAATGAAAAATTGATGCTCGTAAAATTTCATCTCATTCCGAGAAAAAGTGATGCCACGGTGTAAATAATCTTTGCACCGCTATTAAATATGAAACGTTTACTCTCACCCAACACCAATCATCTTATTTCAAACAACTCTGGTAGCAAATACTCATCAAAGAACATAGATCTACTCATATATAAATCTTATATTTACTAATTGGAGGCACTGCAACCGTGTCCACGTTATTCCTAGAGATTAAGGAATTTTAACCCTTCGATCTACATCTAATCCATCTAAAGTTGTCGGATTTAAGTTGTCTCACACGTGACCCTCCAATAGCATTCGGCGTTGATGAGATGGAATCACGTACAATCCTTTTCAATCAGCCCCAAATTTATCAGTAAAATTAGCTCGTGATTAACCTATGTGCAGACCCGGATTAATCCATGTCGTCTAGATTGTTCGTCCCCACGGCGGGTGTGGCCGAACCAAAGTTCTCACGCGTGACCGCACCATCTCGGACACGCATAGCACAAAGCCATCTAGGCCAATCTGATTATATCATGTATAATTCCAACAGGGCGCTTTTCTCTTTCCCCGGTCATCTAGAAAATTGAAACATCTTTTCCTACGGGTCAGATCTGTCTAATACCTTGATCTAAAAATTGGACATAAGTTCTCGCCGGATCCTCTCGGTGCACAGATCGACAATAAAAAACTTGCGCGTGCCATGCGTAGGTCCCCCTAAAAAGAGCTAATGTAGGTCCCCTCTTCATATCGTTGGATCGTCATCGTGTGACAGTAAATCGACCAACTCACTTTTATATTTTAGTCCCTTAAGTTTTTAAAATTCAACCCGCACTCCACACTTAGTCCACTTAAACAAAAGGGTATATCCCGCTACCCCTGGTTTTCTCGATATTTACAGCAAAAAAGCCACCATGGTTATTTAGTCTGAGTATTGCAACAAATATACGAGTATTGCAACAAAACTTCACGTCACGTGTACAAAAAATATAGTATTGTAACAATAATTTATAAAATATTTCAAAAAAGAGTAACGTAACAAAAACGTGGTTACGTCTTGGCGGATCGAAACGGCGGAGACCTTGCTTCTTCATTGTCAGGATTTTTTTCGAGGTGATGTGTGACTAGTTCATCCTTAAACTACGGGTCCATAGCAACAACTACATGGTTGTACATTCTACTTGTGCTACCATGTCAAGATCTTAAGGGTTGCCCAAGATGGTCAAGATCGATATTATGTAATTGTTACATATTATGTTTGGTGGGATCTCGATGAATTCTGAAGTTATGATCAGATTTTTAATGTTTCTTATGTGATCTACTTGTTATCATGTTGATGCTTTATTTACGTTCTTGTATGATCTTCGATCCATGTGGTTACTCTTGACAATTAGTTATGTGTATCTCCAAGAGTGAGTATGTGCTCATTAGTCGGTTCATGCCTCCTTCATCTCAAGGCTCAAGCGATAGAAACGACTAAGAGTATAGATGTGTTGTTGCTACTAAGGGTAAAAACGGTGCTTATGTCTACTTATTAATTATGGATATTTTTTATATTATGTATTGTGCTTAAGGCAATACTATGTTGCTTGCAACTTTATATTTAGAGAGGCAAGTATAGAGGAGCTCTCTAAGAGGAGTGCTAGTTTTAGATGCATGATTTGACGGTATATACATGTTTGGCGTAATGCCTACATTAATGTAGCAATGAAAGTTCTTATTCTCATAATATTGTTGTTCCAATTCTATCAATTGCTGAGTTGTAATTTGTTTATCCAACATGGTTGCTTTGTTGTTTATGGAGAGACCTCATTACTGAAACTTTGTCCCCTGGTCCATTCTTTTACATTGATTACAACCTCGTTTACTTGCTTCTTGCAATTTCTAGCTTGTCGGTACGTTTTTACTATTATTGCTTTCATCTATATTTTCCACACCATATGTTTAATCTTTGTTTTTCACGGTGGGAAGCTTGACAAACTTCCTGGAAGGTTGGGGAAAATAAGGTTGTGTGTAGGTTCACTACAAATCTCGTTGAAGACTTATCATCCTACTGGTTCGATAATCTTGGTTTCATCACTGAGCGAGCACGTCCTCGAGCTGAGGCTAGTGGGCTTGATCCTCATCGGGCAGATACCAGCCGACACGGTGCGCAACCTCACCACCCTGAAGATGTTGTCTCTCTTGTTCAACGCCATCCCCATGGATATCGGCGGTGCGCCAAGCTCCGGTATATTGGGCCGCGTGCAGGAATTTAAAATTTTACGTGTTTTGTCGTTACCAACACGAGGATGCAGAATGTGTGTTGATGATGATGTCGGTGATGCCCGATGAAGATTCCCACGGCTAAGCCAAGCGGTGGGATTGTTTCCGTCTCCCCTTTTCCAGCCTTCTGAATCCAGAAGAGTAGGGTCTCACGTGTTACCCCTCTGAGAGTTCACACACATACGTCTGGCAAAGTCCCACAGCGCTTCGTCGTCCAGAACTAGGAATCACATGTTCTTATTGAGGTGGAGAGATCTTAACACATGGGAGAGAGAGCGAGAGATATTATAACTAGATCTAATCAGAAGAGGAAACCTCAAAAACCCCATTAGAAAAAGCCTTTGATTCAACAAGAGAGAGAAGATACAAAGACCAATTGATGTGTTCTCCCTTGAGGGGTGGGGTTATATATAGTGGGGGCCAGGGGGCACCTGTCATAGGTATTAGGTTGGTTTGGGAGGGCCCAAACCTGGCCGTGCCAAGCTCCCAAGTCCAATTTGGATTGGACTCCCCAAGGGGGGAGTCCTTTCCCTTCCCACTAGAAACTTCCCTTTTCCCCTTTTTCTCCTTTTGGAAATTCCTTTTAATTCCAAAATTCAAATAAGGAAGTTCTTGGAGAGGTGTTGTGCCTTGTGTGTGACCCTTGGGCCCACCTGGCATCCCTTCCAAAATTGGGTGTAGCCCTGGGGAATTTATGGCCCCTCCAAAACTCCCCCTTATCGGGTTTTCTCCGAAAATCTTCCGGAACCCTATATACTATCTATATAAAATCATTGAATCTATATAAGAATGTCAGAAACACACTTTCTAACATCCTGTAACATCTCATTCCCGCTCATAAAATCTTTGAATGTAATTCCATACTGAACTATCTGGGTGATACCCGCTCTCTTCTTAGAACCATCCAATGTGAACAAATGATTATTACGCCTTAAGTGTGTGACATCTAAATGTTCGATAACAAGTAGACATAATCATAAAACTTTTTCCCAATAAGTAATAAATATCGGGACTGTGGACGTCCATATTGACTCCTACAAGTTATACGAAAGAACTCTGCCAAACTTGTTGATGATCAAGTATGTCCCCATTACTTCAAGAACCAATCAATACCTTTGTGCGAAATAACTGACACGAACATAATTAAACTATTTAATCACAATGTCACATTAAACTCGAAATAAGGTATTATTCCTCTACTGTTACTATGTTATACTATCCCCATTACTTTCAACATTTCCTTTGACTGCGTAGACTTGTTAATTGATACTAACACAACGAGTGGATCCTCCATGTATATCTCTATTGTCTGGAGGATTAATTCCCGGTCTTGAACTATCATGATAAAATTCACACCTTCGAGATTACCATTAATAGCCATTTTGATCACCCAGTTTACGGTGTGATACTTGACTACAGCAAATCAAACATTCTAGAAGCACCACCGTATATTCTCATGGTAAAAGGAAGCAAACAAGTTCATCATACTATGATTATACAATTTATAGCAATACTAAAATAAGATATCCTATTATCTCAAATACTTGGGTC
This sequence comes from Alopecurus myosuroides, assembly GCA_028641055.1. Lineage (NCBI taxonomy): Eukaryota > Viridiplantae > Streptophyta > Magnoliopsida > Poales > Poaceae > Alopecurus > Alopecurus myosuroides. The sequence goes on along the minus strand of CM054058.1, from coordinate 448,441,234 downwards.
TACTCAGTCACAATGTTAAAACAACAATGTGCTCTCATTAATATTGACATATCAAATGTCCATGACCAGGAAAACATGGTCATCTAATATTAACGAGTTTGTCTATGAGACACGACAAAAAAGATATAATGGTGTGTTAATGTTTCTACACGTTTATATGGGTTTTTATTTTAATCTTATATTCAGTATCCATAGCAGTTATAGCATAAAACATAATACATTAATAATATATTCAGATGTATTTTTTGCCTCTTGGGTATACATACAATAGTCTCACACTTGCAAAAGAAACAATAATCTAGTGATGTTGGATCAGCACCCAATGGCATTGTGGTGTAGAATCTGTCCTTGGATCTGAAATTTTAGGTCCATGTTTATTTTCATATCTTGGAGATTCACTTCTTACTTGATCTCAAATGATTCTTGTTGTCTAAATGTTTGAAGTTTTAATCTAGAAGACGACATGTTGTTCACAATATTTTAGGATCTTTTATAAACTACCCTATCTAGTTTTGTAAAGAACTTAGATCTAACCATTTAATCTTTACACTTCCAAAGTGTATCCCATATTACTGCTATTGTTATAGATTTTTTCATACCGTTAAACTTTAGAATTTTCCTCCAAGTCTAACATGGAATTTATTCTATTCCACTATGCCACCTTATTAACACTAAGTCGATTGTCTTGGTGATTATGCACAAAACCCTTTATTAGTGTAATAATTTACACCAATTTTTTTTTGCATTTATCAGAAATATGAGGTAAAACTTATGTTCATCATAAGGTTATATTTTCTTTTATTATAAAATGATCATATTTGGATTATGTTAATAAGATTTTTAAACATAAGTAAAATCTGGTTGTGTACATATTACAACATACATGGCTGATCCAGTAATTTATAGGTATTGCCCTTCATATGTCTCTTTTATCTATTCATTGATAATGAAATAGAGATGCTTTGTATAAGTATTTTGATTTCTTAAAAAAATCATTCCTTTAGTTTGCGACAAGATGCTAATTGTTATTACCAACAATTTAGCTCCACAATTTTAACACGTTTGATCCGACATAGACAAGCGATGTAAAAGAAGTACCATACTCTATTCCATGCAGCAAAGTTTTATCATGAACTTTCTATCCAAACGTTGTTACCTTCCCACTTCCAAAGTGGAAACACTTATATTTCACTTTCTTTTTAGTCATTTCTTTGAAATACTATTTCAACGATTTTTTTTACTATGTCACCAATATTTCCAATCAACGATATTGTTCACATAAAGTATTAGAAAAATTCCTTAGCACTCCTGATGTATACGCACGTTTCTATTTTTGTAGACAGTGTTGGGCCTCCAAGTGCAAAGGTTTGTAGACATAAACAAGTTTCCCTTAAGTGGATTACCCAAGGTTTATCGAACTCAGGGAGAAAGAGGTCAAAGGTATCCCTCTCAAGCAACCCTGCAATTACGATACAAGAAGTCTCTTGTGTCCCCAACACAACTAATACTATTGTCAGTTGTATACGTGCACTACTTCGGCGAAGAGAGAGTGAAATACAAGTAATATGAACGTGTATAAGTGATAATAGTAATCTGAAATTAAAATGGCAGCAAGCAAACATGTAGCAGAACTGATTGTAAATGGTGTATCAATTCTTAGAAACAAGGCATAGGGATCCTACTTTCACTAGTGGGCACTCTCAACAATGATAACATAATTGAACGCACAAATACTCTCTTCACTATGCTACTCCGAACCACTCTCCGGTTGAATAACAAACACCAATCCATTGTGTAGGGCTATACCGGCACTCCTCAAAGTCGCATTCTCATGTCTAGTTAACCCCACGCTATCACTATGAGCGCCCTATACGGTACTAGACAAACACCACAATTTCATAGGGTCATACAACACAAGATATAAATAACATGCTAAACCACACAGTGCACACATTGTCACCTTTACACCGTGATCAAAGTGTTTACGTAGATCTCATAACAAAACCACTCGAGTAGCATAACAGATGAACAGTAACATCTACTAATTGAACAATATTACAAAGCTCACGATCACATAAAGATCACAACATGGGAGAGAGAGGTGAGACACATAGCTACCTGTAGAGCCCTCAGCCCCGCGGGAGAACTACTCCCTCCTCATCATAGGAGACAACAATAGCGATGAAGATGGCGGTGGAGTCGATGGAGATGGCTTTGGGGGCACTTCCCTGTCCGGCAGCGTGCCGGAACAGAGATTTATGTCCCTCGAAACTTGTCGGCAGAGGCGGAGGGGCTACGGATGTTTATATGGAAAATGTCAATTCTTCTAGGTTTTATGCATCGGGGAGTATATATGGGCAAAAGGGTGATGTCGGGGGGTGTCCAGGGGGGCCACACCACCTCCCGGCGCGGCCAGAGGGGGAACCGCGCCCCTTATGGTGTGGTGGCTCCCGGG